>OZ017739.1:225613756-225941256 GCA_963969285.1 Odontomyia ornata
CATAAAAAGTGCTTACAATTCTAATTCGTTTATTTCCTAAGAAGTTCAAGAGATTTTCATTTTCCAATGTATCGTCTCGCATTTCATTCAAACGGTGATAAAATATTTACATGATCGTGTGCACATGTGCAAGAATACCACGTTAGGGTTTTTCTTTCCCATGTACAACCATGAAATTTGTGTCCACATTAACAAATTTTAAGTAAAGCAATGGGATACAATATATGCAATAAAAATACCATTATAGAAAAAGTGATGAAATGAAAGAATGCATGTGATATATTTGATACAATGTATGAATGAGTTTAGATAAACAATTTTGTATGAATGTTGAATTTAAGAATTTTCGCAATGTGATATGTTTGTACGAATGAGTTTATATAAACAGTTTTGTTTGAATGACTTCAAGAAATTTTGAAATGTGATATATTTGTACGAATGAGTTTAGATAAACAATTTCGAATGAATGTTGACTTTAAGAAATTTTGAAATTGTGATATATTTGAAATAATATGAAGATAAAATATTGTATGAATGTGGAATGTTAAATTTTAAGAAATGATGTGCTGTGGGAATTTGATTGCATGGTACGCATGATGAATTTTATACGAATGTTGAATGTTGAACAATGGCCTTTTTTTAGTTTGAGAATTGAAATGGCAGTCACTGCATACATAATGTGTTATTTTATTAGATGTACAGGTATTTCGCTTGAAACACTCAAGCTTCTTCAGTGAGATCTCACTTGAATCACTCAAGCTTTTTCCGTGAGATCTCACTTAAATCACTCAAGCTTCTTTAGTGAGATCTCACTGAGGGAGCTTGCGTGTTAAAAGCGAAATACCTGTATATCAGATAAAAAAAACACATTAACGATGGGAAAATAAATACATATAAACGATGGAAATACTTTATATTTTTGTATGTTAAATTTTCATTAGAAACCTTTACCTGAAGCATCAAAATATTTTTATATCAGTCTTATCGTTGAATTATTAAATTTTTAGTTTATCAGTTACTCCGAAAAAAACGTGAATTGCCATATTTATTTATTGTTAACAGGCAAAGTTTTTGCGACCCAATCTAGGTATGGTAAGTTACCGTTTTCAATAGGAATGGTGATCACTTCCGCAACACTATTGGATGATTTTGTTCAACGAATTTGACAAGCTTATCTACGAGGGCAGTTCTCGTTTTAATCAACATTAGGTGCTTGATATCCTCGTTAATTTTGCCTTCCCATTTATATATGGATGAAATATACGAAACAGTATTGATGCAAGCTGCAACCTTGTTTGAGACCAATCCGTGAGCCAATTTTTTAGCCGATGTTTCATCTGGAGTAGTCACAAAAGCCACTGAGCTTGAGCTTGGTACATACATCGGACAGGGATGCAATTCCGCTTTATGGGAAACATCCATGGTTGAACATTTCAATGAACCTACCGAAGCGAATCTCAACCCACAAAAGAAATATGTACATACCATTAACCAAAAAGCTCCGTACTGACCTTTATTGATTATATGAGGCACTACATCATCTTACCACATCCTATCCTGACAACTACTTCAGAATTATCCTCAGAGTTTTGCAACCTTTGATAAGGGATTACTGGGATATCGGAAGTCTTTATCCGACATAGAGCTACATACAGAAGCTGGCGAAAGATCATATTCATCACAAAGCTACATACAGGAGACGGCGAAAGATCAAATTCATGAAGCCACAAGCTTTTACCTTTGCTATTATGATAACTCGCAAAGACTCGAAGTTAATTTCGAAAATGGGATCAAAATTTTGTTCATCGTATGATAGCCATAAATTATCATATGTGCTGATATTATTCGGGTGGAATTTTCTTTCAAACGTTTGAGAGCGCACCATTTTGGACTACGTAGATAATTTCACCACACTACGTTCGGTGGTTTGCGAGAAAACTTGCTGTGGCGCAAGGACGGACGGACAGACGGACAAAAAAATAGATCGTGATTTTAATAGGGCATTGTAAAAATATTTTATAATCCCCTAAAATGATCTGTTATATAAATACTTTCCATCAAAAATATTCACTACTTCAGTTGCTAATAAAATATCGAATTGTGCTTACCTTTTTTGATTTTTAGGGGCCGCCAGTTTGAGTGCACGCATTTTTTTGGATTTTTTTCAAATATTTCTATCTCAGAGTCTCATCAATCAATCTGCCAAATCTCATTCAAATCGTAGTTTTCCTCTAGACAGGGCAAAAGCATAAAATTTTTAGGGAAAGTGGCAACTAAAACTATTAGGCAATCGATGATTTTCAAGTTTCATCAAAACCCATTCGAAAATGTGGCCGTTAGAGTGCCACCTAAGTCTGGAAAAATTGCATATTTGATTCACCACCATTTTTAAACTTGCACCTCTATGCGCACCAAAATAGCAAATCATACGATCTAATTGTTTTCTATCTAGGAAATAAATTTCATTTACATCGAATAAATATTGCGTCTTTGAGATTCCTTTGAAATTTCAAGCTTCAACTAGCCGCCATTGTGTTTTTGGACACCTGATCTCTAGTTCTTTTATATAGTTATTTAGAAAGTAATTTTGTTTATTTGATATCCGCAGGTCAATTCTGAAGATGACTCGAAGTAGTCGAAACGCGTCTACTCACACAACAAAGCAAGGCCCGACGGCTTTTAAAGAAAAAGTTCTTTAGACACTTAAAGTTTTTACGAAAATACCGAATTTCTAAACATCGGTTGAAAAGTTTGGTCACAACAACAACATCCAATGTTTACACGTTTTTCGTTTGACCTGCCACCATTTTGTTTCAAACTGTTCGACTTTGGATTTTTTATTGTGAAATTCATCGCACACTTCAATGAACCTCTGTACCGAATTTCATATAAATAGGAGCTTTGGTTTCGTCAGAACAGAAATCATGAATTTTCGTCTAAAATTTTCCCTCTACCGATTTAGCTGTTTAAGCAACATAATTGAAATTTTCAGCCAATACGCCTTTCCTGTGAAAATCGGAGCCAAATTGTGACCTCTAGCGTAGTCACGATTTTCCTTATATCCTATATATTATATATACATGTATATTCGATCTATATATATGTAAATATATATATATATATATATATATATATATATATATATATATATATACATATATATATATATATATATATATATATATATATATATATATATATATATATAAATATATATATATATATATATATATATATATATATATATATATATATATATATATATATATATATATATATATATATATATATTCCCCAAGTCCAGTTTGTCCTTTTTCTACTGCAATTTACAACCCTTTGTTGGTTACCTCCTTTTTTCGACTTGGTCGACCTTTTTCAGTGACCCGAGAATTCTTGAATGCGAGATTCTTCTGTAGTTGGTCCTTGTGCTGGGGTAAGAACCCGCCCCACGACAATGCAGCGCTAGCCTGCCAGCGCATTCACGCGTCCCCAGACAAGGCCAATCTTGGTCGATCTTAACATCCTCTTCCACCGAGGTAGCAGATCATCGCTGCAGTCCTGAACGGACATCTTCATGTCTACCACCACTACATGATCATACGACGTATTCACTTGGAAAACAACCATGTTGGACCAGGTGTGTTATTGGCGATGACCAGGGAAACATATTGACCAATCAACCGGAAAACAGTGGCCTCTTCTACAGTACAACGATGTGTAAAATGTGGTCGACACAAGCCAAAATTATTCACACAAATCATAGGAGATTTGCCAAAAGATCGAGTGCAACCGTCACTACCTTCATCAAATCTGGTGTTGATTTTTGTGGTCCATTTCACCTCCGGGAAGAGATCAGAGGGAAAGCTCCACTGAAGACTTATCTGGCCATATTCTGCTGTTTTGCTACAAAGGCCGTACATCTTGAGGTGGAGAAAAATCTAACTACTGGCGCCTTTATAAATACCTTAAAACATTTTATTGGAAGACGAGGGAATTACGAAATTATTTATCGTGACAACGCCGCCCACTTTGTTGGCACTAACAACCAGGAATTGGTAGAAACCATTTATGACCCTCAATCGAAACAACAAATAGATAACTTTGCCACCAAACGACGCATCCACTTTAACTTCATTCCACCACGAGCACCCCACTTTGGCGGGCTTTGGGAAGCAGCCATCAAATCAGCAAAATAGCCTTTAAAAAAGGCCGTAGGCACAAAACTATTGACTTACGAAGAGTTTACCACAATGGTAGTGGAGATCGAAGCTATTTTGAATTCTTGACCGCTGACTCGCATGTTAGTCGACCCAAATGATCTGGCAGTTCTAACTCCTGGCCATTTTGTTGATTGGGGGACCAGTGAATGCAACAATGGATCCCAACGCAGAAATCCCTCCTAAACTACTACCCGAAATGTCAAAGGGCTTGTCCAACATGAAGAAAGAGTTTTGGACAAAGTGGCAGACAGAGTAGAGTACTTTAGCAGCGACACAAATAGAAAACTGAGTGCCAAAACGTCAAACCAGGAAACATGGTCATACTGAAACATGACAATGTGCCTTCTTCGTCTTGTTCTCTTGGGAGAATCATAAGAAGAATACAAAGCAAAGAGGGCACGGTACGAGCAGCAGAGGTAATGTGAGGAGAAAAGGTCATAACGCGAGTGTTACACCATTTCGCACCACTCCCAATCGAATATGAACCACCACCACCTATCGTTCAAACCTGTGCTCACATCAAAGAAATATATGCCAATCAACCAGAAGCAAGCACAAGCGGTAGCACAAATGAGCCAAACAAGAAGAAAAGAAGAGTAGATATTAGTCTATTGGCTATGTAAATAGTACTTTGTTGCATAATACCTTCTCAAGCAACCAAAGTGGTAACCATCTTACCAATGACCAAGGAACCTAGCCTTATTTTGAAAAATAGGGCTCAGTATCCCTCACAAAGGACGAGTGGGCAATGGTGGCTTATTACAACCTCACCTCATTCTGGAAGGAATACGAGCTGATTACCGCCGGGATAAAGAGCTTGCAGTTGCTCTGTACACGAGCGATATGGCAGGCTCACTGTCAGGAAGCAATTGTGCACTTCAACATTCCTTCAAGATTTTACAACCGAAAGGAGCAAACGATCCCCTCTGGACATCATAGGAAACGTCGCATACTCATTGTTTGGAGTACTGGATTCGCAATATGCTGAAAAGATGTCCAAGATAATAAAAGAATTAGACACAAATGACCAACACCTCCTGCCACTTATCCAAAATCAAACCACCATCATCGATTCTACCCAAAACATTATCACTAAATCAGGTGAGATCGCCAATAAACAATTTCTGAAGGTTTGCAAGTTATTGAACAACACTGCAGATGTAATAAGTTGCATCAACAAGAAGGTAGACATCTTAAAATTAATTGAGGGTTTCAATTCATTATCAGTCAGGTTAGTCCGCGTGGTGTAGTGGTTAGAGCACTAAGCCCGTAAGCCGAAGGTCTCTGGTTCGAGTTTCGTAGTCATCAGTGAGATTAAGTTCGAGTGAATCTTTGGACGGACTATACGCCTATTCAGTTATGATACGTGCTGGTTTAAAATCAGAACTTATCGCACACACGGCAAAAGCATGATAATGATCATATCACTTTGTGCCAATATATTCAATCACGATAATGAGATACTCTAACTATCTGTAAGCGAAAGCCCGAAAGGGGCTATAGTGCTTCAAAAAAAATCAGTCAGGTTGATATTGGCGAATTCCGACTTCCAACAAATGCAGGGTCTTGTGATATCAGTTTTGGTCGATACACAACACGGTAAAGTCAACCCAACGCCGCTTAGACCTGCTCAACTACACGCTCAGATCCAATTAATCAAAAAATAAAAACATCCACCACAGTCAAAACTTCCTTACCAAGGCAAGAAACTATTGGAACTGTATCAGGTGTTAGCAGTCGCTGGACGAATCACCGGCGATGATATCATATTCAGAATCAAGATTCCTCTAGTCACAACCAGCACTATGGACCTGATTGCTGTCATTCCAATTCATTGGTTACGTTTGCCGCCTAGATAAAAGCTCAACGGACAACAAGAAAAGAGATGCGTGTAAAGTTCAAGTACTTCTACACACATCTAATACGTCAACCTGCCAATTCGAGAATGCATCTGATGGTCCTAGATGGCAACAACTTGCGCACTTGAACAAATGGTTATACACAACGCCAACAGAAGTCATCATCACATCCATTTGCAATGGTCAACTCACACATCAAGCTATCAACGGAACAGGTGTTATCACTGTACCAAATGGATGTTCTTTAAAAGACGGAAAGATCACTATGGAGCCGAATCAATTCACCAACACCACAACTATAATTCCCAAGCAAAACCTAAGTGAAGTACAAACAATTTCAACCCACAACCATCTAGAGGGAATTTCAGGTGTGAGACGCAACCTATCACACGAACTAAACATCCTCCAACATCAAATCAACAACATACAGGAAGCTTCAATCCGACCCAGCAATTTCTCCAATGCACATCAATACGGCATATCATATTCATGCCTCACCCTCATAATTTTGGTTTCTATGGGGGTTATCATATGGTATAAGTTCCGATCAAGAACAAGACATCCTCCTATTCAAAAACCACGATCACCACCCCAAGGACGACTTCACCGTGAGGACTAACTTTTGAACTCCAGCGTTCAAAGCAGGGAGCATGTTCAACATTCAACAAACACATGAAATTCATCATGCGTACCATGCAATTAAATTCCCACAGCACATCATTTCTTAAAATTTAACATTCCACATTCATACAATATTTTATCTTCATATTGTTTTAAATATATCACATTTTCAAAATTTCTTAAAGTCAACATTCATTCGAAATTGTTTATCTAAACTCATTCGTATAAATACATCACATTTCAGAATTTCTTGAAGTCATTCAAACAAAACTGTTTATATAAACTCATTTGTACAAACATATCATATTGCGAAAATTCTTAAATTCAACATTCATACAAAATTGTTTATCTAAACTCAAATCAAATATATCACATGCATTCTAACATTTCATCACTTTTTCTACAATGGAATTTTTATGATATATATTGTATCCCATTGCTTTACTTAAAATTTGTTAATGTGGACACAAATTTCATGGTTGCACATGGGAAAGAAAAACCCTTCCGTGGCATTTTTGCACATGTGCACACGATCATGTAAATATTTGATCACCGTTTGAATGAAATGTGATACGAAACATTTGAAAATGAAAATCTCTTGAACTTCTTAGGAAATAAGCGAATTAGAATTGTAAGTACTTTTTATGTTTAAAAGGCAAACAAGTGAGAAAATAAAGTCATTTGGTGCCCGACCACGGACCGTAAGTATCCCTTGTCGTAACTCCTGGTGAGACACCCAGAGGCGTTGTTGAGTTGCTGGCGGTTGGACTGCGCAGTTCAATCATGCAGCTCTTGGCAATTGGTGTGTCTGCCAATTGCCCTTGAGTGTAGGGTTGTTCCGGGTTGTCCGGCACCTAAGGTGATTGGTCCGAACGGTCCGGTCATGTTGTTCTGGGTAGTTGGTGTTTCGATCAGGTGCCACGGGATGCATGATTAAGTCATCAACAATATGGGTGCAACATGCAAAGGGCAATAAAATTGAATTGGCGTTTCCGCCGAGCTCATTGCCCCTCCCGCACTTGGCATGTTATACCCATTCTTCCTCCCTTGACCTGTTTGGGATCTTTGCTCATGAGAATGTTCTAAGAACTCAGTAGGTTGATCAGGTGTTTCTACCTGGTCTTCTTTGCTGACCTCGCCAGGGAACGTCTCATGAGTCTCTCAAACAGCCATATTTACTTCACTTCACTCATTAAAAAAGTCCAAAAGCAATTCCCCTCAATATTTGGCCTTAATTCCGCCGAAGCCGATCCCAAGCCCGGTTAAAGGTAGAGGGAGGCATAAATCAGTACATAAAATATATGGATGATTATTTAAAAAATTCCGAAGGAATTCTTACTCAATTCTCATTCATTAAATCATACGTTTATTCACATAAATATTTTCGAGTCTTTTATTGAACTAACTTTGGAAACCTCAATTAAGCCCAAATTTAAAATTTTCTGCCATATTATAATTCAATTCAAATTTTACTTAAAACTTTGCCCAACAGACAATTACGCCTTTTGAGAATTAAATAAAAATATGAACACTTGTGGCGCATAGGAAATCATCACAGAGTTATTGGTTGAGGTTCCACTCCAGTGTTCCATTCTCAAAGCATAACATAACCATATCAGAGCATATACACTAAATACTAAGAGAGAGAGAAGAGGAGTAAGTCTTTCCGTGTAAAACCCTGTATGTGAATTCCGATATTTTATTTGTACAGGCGGTTTTTGCGAGGGAAGGGGAAATCATAGCAAACGTCAAAATTTTGTTTACGGCTTCGTACATTGATCGTTGTCAATATGCGGAAAGTATCATTTTCTCGCGATTTTCATGAAAATGGTAGTGAATATTTAAGTGGTGAACGTAATACATACTGCTTCGGTTAGTTTCAAACGATATATAGTGAAATTTTATCAAATCAAGTGACTTAAAGATTAGAAAACGACAATGCACTGTTCGGCTTCGTGTTGCCCGAATTTCAATATTGGCTCGAGCGGAAAATCGTAATTTTGGTAAAAATTGATAGTTTCATTGATTTATAATCGTGAGAAAGTTTACTTTCAATAGTTTCAATTTGTGAATCACAAGAAAACTGCTCAAAAATATTTAGAATTTATTGTTTTGATTACTTCATATTTTACCGCATATCTTGTGGCTTAAAGCAGATGCGGCACAAAATTGTAGCATCTTTAAGGGGGTCATAATTCATTGTAGCATTATGTCATTTTAGAATTCTGAATGATATTTGTGCAAAAATGGAGTGGCGTCGGGATAAATCCGGAAATAAAACGTTCGCAAGTTTGCGAAGATCATTTCAAGGATGACGACGTCATTTATTTGAATCAAAGCTAAAAGTGTAAGATAGCTCTTCTTAAATTAATCTTTTGCACAAAATTCAAGTATCTCATATTTTTAGACTCGACGTGGAATTGAATATATTAACACCTTGACATCCACTTTTGGACATGAAAGTATATTTCATAATTGATTGAAATGCCGATTTCAAATTTTTTAATTTAGAAGTTAACTACGAATAGGACAAAGTTTTGTTCCAATTCCGAATTTAATTCAGGATGTGTAAGTTTACATGTATTTGCCGTTTTCGTTCCTAAGTATCTAATGTTAGTGTGATTATGAAACGATTTCTTCGGTTCCGGCGAATAAGCCCATTGACTTGAATAGGGTAAGTGTCATTTAGTTTCCCAAACATTACATTTAGCCCGCTCAATTTCAGGACTCTTGGACCAGAAACGATGAAATTGTGAGCATGTCATCTGAATGATTTAGTGGGCTCTAAATCAAATTCGAAGAACGCGTATATTTCTTACATTCTAACATTAGATGTGACAACTGCAAAAAATGTATGATTTTTGTATTTCAATTAATATTCGCACAAAATAAAATATATACTTTAGAGTCGATGTGAAGTTGAAGATACTAACATCTCCACAGCTACTTTTGGACATGTAAGTATATTTCATGTTTGACAATTTTTTTATTTGCCCGATTGGCCTGGATAGTTCAAGTGTCATATAGTCACCAGGACCTTACATTTAACACCCTCAATTTCAGGACTCTTTGACCGGAAATGATGAAATCCCCAACCGTCGTCACCCAAATATTTTAGTGGGATCCAAACGGAATTTGGAGAATGTATGAATTTCTTATCCTAAATTTTAATGTGAATTTTAATCCCCTCTATTTTAGAACATGCTTTTGACGAAGCCCATGATACCATTTCATATTTTGTAAAACGTCATCATGATGATTTTCCAGTTATATATTAATATTGATTCAAGCCCTTCAGCAGCAATGCTGTCTATGGGAAGCCTTGAAAGTGTAAGTTTTAATATATGATAGGTAGCATCCATTATGACATTTTCTATTCAGGCTTCTAAACGAAAAAAGTCAACGGGAGATGGTTCATACGGCTTGCAGTATTAATGTAAATTTAAATAGATCACCCTAAATTTGAACATAATAAACGAAAATAAAGAAGTAAAAGGTACCATTTTGCATTTCATTCTTATAATGGTGCTTTATATAATATAAGTAAGTTAATCAAAAAAAATTGATGATTGATTTTATCTAAGGCATTAGGATTCACTTTCCAGCTTGAACAAATACAAGAAAACTTTGTTGCAGGATTTTGTTTTAGGGTAGAGAATTTTTCCGCTTGTTTAATACTAGCAATAGTGTTTTACTTAAGTATGCCACGTGAAAATTGTATGTGATTTCTTCTTTTCAATTAGGATGGTAATTAAATGCTATATTTTTTCTTAAAAAGGCGAACAACATATCAATGAAAGAACGTTTTTTAGAGAAGCTGTTATTCACTAAGTACAAACAATGTATGATCATAAGTGGTCACTATTACTCCCTTTTATGTTTGTTCATCAAAAAGTATCTCAACACCAGTTATTATGTCTAAAAAAAATTCTGAAAGATATTCTATCCACCAAAAACTGAATAAAACAATTCGCTGTTACGCTATGTAAGAATAAAATATTCAACAGAAAGAGTATTGCCGTTAATATTATTTTATCAATAAAATACCAGCATCAATTCCAACGGCCTGGCAATAACTCAGAATAATTTACATAGCATTTTGATTTAGCTAAAAAGTATGTGGGCTATTTACGATTGTATTCATACATTATTATCATTATAAATTATTATCAGATTAATGTTCAATAATAAGCATGAAGACGATTGGAATCTGCTAAAAAATATACCTCAGAAAACTAAACAGTGGCTCTTCATTATCTAATTCGAATTTTTTAATAACCTCTAAAAATACATCTTCCTTGACTGGATTTTAATCCAAGGTTTAGTTACTTATCAAATTTATCTTATGAAACTTATATGAGAAACTAATAAAATAGTAAATTTATTTTTAGTTAAATATTTTCGGCATGGTGCTATCAATTTGAATTTTCCCGCCATATGATTAAGTTTGCCCCTCTTGTGATGCTTTAAGCACCTACCACTACGATCAAAGAAACCTTACAAACGCATCGCCGACATTCGGAAATTTTTGGAGCTATCATTTACTCCTTTTCTTCCCTCCCTAAGACTGAATAGCACTGGCAGCTCAAGGGGTTGTCAAATGAAACGAGAGATCCGAAGCATAAATATTATTAGTAAAGTAAGAGATGTATTCGATTTGAGAGTAAAACACTTGAGGGAAAAATGCGACAGCGCTACTTATGCAACGTAAAAATTTCTAAGTATTAGTGAGCACAACATAAAACAATCGTAGTATGTGCGAGATATTTCGTTGCTCAGAGAGAGAATTTCATAAAATTTTAACGAAGAAACATCTTCCGAGATGTAAATTATTTTGTTTCCATGAAAAAATGCATCTGGCAACTGTTCGGAAGTTTTGTCCAGTCATTAACTTGATCGAAATGTCAAACGTCAAAATGAATTTGAATAATGAAGATTGAAAGCAAGTAAGTTAATATTTTTTATTAATAGCTTAAAAGAATAGTTTAAGTTTTTGCATTTTAATTGTTTTAGAATCAATGGAAATGGGAGAAAAAAGAAAATGCATTATTGCTGGGTGCGTGGCACCATCGAAGGAGTTTGCGGTTCTCCCAACGGATATGGATATGTAAAATATTTTACAATTTAAATCTTGTGTGCTTTTATTTTTACTAGATAGACTGCGTGAGGTAGAAAACTCTGAAGTTTTAAAACATAGATGTGTTTAGGTATATCGAAGATAGGGCCTAAATGCCATACTGCAAAGCTAATCTCCAGGACTTATTAACTTGAATTTCTTAGATGTTCCTCAAGCCTTTTCCTAAATATTAATAGTGTTCGTTTTTTTTTTAACTGTCTCTGGAAAATTGTGATATAAAAGCAGAGCATCATTTATTGCATCGTTCTTTAGTCGATCAGTTCTGGCGATAGATATTATTTAGGATACTTTTATAAATGGGTTTTTTTGGAGAAATGCATGAAAAATTATATTGAGATACCATCGAAGTCACTCATCAGATGCTAACTCTGACTTCGATGGATTAGCATGATCTCAATTAGGTCTTAAGTAATGCTCATAATTTTTTAATTACTTAACCCCTAATTGAGATCATGCTACTCCATCGAAGTCAGAGTTAGTATCTGAAGAGTGAGTTCGCAATATAATTTTATTTTTAAATACCCCCATTCACTACCACTCCCTCCATCACTCTTGGTCGCACAACGCTCGTGCGATCTGCATTCACATTACGTCGCTTCGTCCTTTGTGGCACCCAGACAATGTTTAATACATCGGTATAAGGGGGTACACAAAACAACGTAAACTAATCCTTTTCATGAACATCTTGTCCAAAAATCATGATCAGCTCTCAGAGATAAAAAACATTTCAATATAATACGATGCATTCAAAAAAAAACTTTGAGTAACTTTCTCTTCAGTATTTCGCAGATAGGGTCAAAAATGCCCGAAGATACTGAGCTTATAAAAGCAGAGCTTCAGGTCCACGCTTCAATCAGTGTTCATTAAATGTTCCCTTTGTTTTTTCTTAAATCCCAAAAGTGAGTTGGCTTCTTAACCATTTCTGGTAGATTGTTTTGAGTATACGAGTTTATACGCAGAGCATCATTCGTTGCATCGATCTTTAGACAATTCCTTCTGGCAAAAAGGTATTACGAATTGATCTGCATTCCTCGCATTATATGGGTTGATCTGTGATACCTTAATTAATGGTGTTCGTTTCGATCCATTAGTTTTTAAAATTTTGTAAATAAACTTAGCTTTCTCCATTATTATGACTTGACTAAAGGCTAATGATTTTGCCAATTGGTAAACCAAACTAGTTTGAGTAAGCATTGGCAGTTTCAGAATGTTTTTATACGCTTTGGTCAGCATCCTGGATATACTATTTAAATGTTGCTTTGCTGATTGACTCCAAATAAATACTCCATAATGTAATTTCGTCAGGACAAATGCATTTAGAACAAGCTTCTTGATGTGCAATGAAAAAGACTCATATCATCTTAACAAGCCTATTATTGGGGCTAATTGCTTCCTTAAGCTATTTATGCGTGGCAACCAGGTCATAAGATGGTCTTTTCATGTACTTCTCAAAAAGAAAAAAAATTAATAAGAGTTTTTTCCATCTTCAAATGAAGTTTTTTCCGATTCACTGAGGTGTGGACATTTGAAGATGAATTTGGCTATCTTCATTGTAATGATTCTAGCACTTTACTACCATAAGTCCCCTTTGGACAAATATCGACATATCGATGGCTCAAAATTGTTGTCAGTGCTCCTCCTACCAATCACAATCCTACGTTGATACTTTGACGCTCCCACGAAAGGGAATGGACTGCAGCAAAGTGGGCCGCTAGACACTCAGCCTTCTTGACCTGTGAGGCATTCTGGGATGGGAAATGTTTGGTGTTGCTTGCAGTCTTTTCAAGATGCGGGCAAGTTTTCTGGAGCTCTCTGAATGTATTTGAGGTGGGTCTCGTCATTTTCACCATCGGATGCGCTTGGATGAGTGCATTGATCTCTAAATGGATCTTTGTACTGAGATCTCGGTTTCAATAATGTAGAAATTTGATTGTCAACCGAATGACGGAAGAGTGGTCTTTGAAGAGACTTTTTCTTCTAGATATCACATATGATCTCTGACGATAGTGCTTGTATCCAAGTTTTCTTTTCGGGATATTACAGTCCTTATATTTCCGAATTAATTTGGTATATTTCTAAACCGGGAAGTCTATTACTATGTCGGAGACTTCTTAATTGGTTGGTAGGAAGTATGGACAATGTTTTTTTTTGTTCCTTGGCTGTTTTCACGTAGCTTTGATGATACTAAATAAACGAAAAATCTTGCTGAATATTGCTTTTTATTAATTGAGTGAATACTATTTTTTGTAAATTGAAGAGAATTAAGCGAATAAAGAATTACACGAGCCTATATTTCAGGCTGCAGTTAGGTGTAGCGTATCCAATTCTTTAGCAGTTCTTCCACTGCCAAATCTCGTTTTGGTTTGCTTGGAATTGCAAAATAGAGTGAAGGATGGCTCTAATATGTTTTAAAATGGCCACCTTGAAGGACGGTTTTAAAATAGTTAGTCGGCGATTGAGGCTGCATTTATGACGAGTGGAGGCGTTGGTTTTTTAGCGTCACACTGATTCGACGTCTTCGACACCTCTTCAAGTCTTCAATAAATGTTAATATTGCTAAAATCTCTGCTATTGAATTCCCCGGTGTTAATATAAATTCCCACTAGCTTAAAGCGCCCACAATACACTTTGCTATTGCCACAAGTGGCTCGTTTGATTCTCTATTCGTTGGAATATTTTAAAGAGTATAGAAAACAACCTTAAAAGCTATGATAATATGTTATTGTATTAATAGAAACAAGCGGTTAATGGATTTTGCATCCATGAACCTTACAATTTTCTGCTATTGTTGATCAGATGTTTATTGAATATTTCATCCATTCGCTCTTATCTTAGCATTAATACTTTCACAATTCGCATTTCTTATTATATACTAATGCAAAGTTTCTTGTTATTTAAAATTGGGATAGTTTTCATTGAAATATAAAAAGTTTGTATTTAGATGGTGAGTTGAAGTGAAATTCATAGGTGCACCCTGAAGAGTATTCAAACTTAGCGCATACTCTTAGATTTCAGGAGAAAGCTTTGGTTACAAATATTGGAAAGGGAGGATCTCTTTCTAGTAGCAAATCGCTTGCATGCATGCTACAATCATTTCCGGCGTGAAATGATTGGTCCATCGGGAAAGCGCTTAACAGGAATGGCGATCCCATTCTATGTAAGGCAAATGCTATTCCCACTAACCCTTCCTCTTTTCAGATGGAATGGTCTCCTTTTTCACGTCAACAAGCAGATGAACAAGATGTTCATTTGGAACAAGTAATAGCTTCATTATTAAATTAAGCATATTTAATGCCCATTTGCTTATGATTTTTCAAATTTATTTAAATTTATGGTTTACCCCCGCACATTTCCAAATACAACTTTATTCTCACGCCTTTTTTCATTTATTTCTTAATTGAGTTACTTTGTTAGGAACTGAATTTGACCACCAACAAAGCCATACAGACAGAGAAATGGCTTTTGGAGGAAAAAATGGTACATCTTCGGAAAAAATCGCTGATTTAAAAATGCAGCTAAAAAGTGAGAGAGCAGCGAGGGAACGACTTGAAAAAGGCGTCCATAGTAAGGAGCATTTAGTTGACATGCTAATAAATATTTATCTAAAGAGATGGCTTCTTTAATAGAAAATATCGTTTCTAATGAAGATAGACCTAAACAAGGATATAGATACAAAGATGTAATAAAGGAAATATCGATATGCCTATCTCCGATGGCATACCGGTTTATGATGCCACTTCTGTGCCTTCCTAGTGAATCTACCTTGGCTCGATTTATTTTGGACTGGCCTATATGTCCCGGGATAAAGCAAGTCTATTTGCAAAGCTTGCAAGAAAAACTTAAAGACCTGTAGTGATTTAACAATTTACGTCCGAACACGGAACCGACCTCTCATCGGTTCTAGACGTTAAGTCTGAGTAGTGCCAACGGATGGTACCAACCGGTCAACCAATCCGTGCACCGTAACCCATTCACGCGGTGGCTGCTTGTCGGCCAGCTAGATTGGAGAGGATTTCCGTCGCGGGTCTCCGAATGGGTTACGCTCATTTACATAATTCAGCCACCTATACACGCCCGTTTTCAAACGCGTTACAAACAAAACCATACGGAGAGGAAACCTATTCTACGTTACTCCGTATTTCTTCTCATAACCAGTCAAAAAGAACAAAATCTAATTTTTATTTCGCGTTCCCGAATTTCCGACGCGAAACCGAAAAGTACACTACGTTAACTCAACCCGACGAAAGCTACGTTAAAGAAAAATCAAAAACAGCTAAGGTACCGCGTCGGGAATTCGGGAACGCGAAATAAAAATTAGATTTTGTTCTTTTTGACTGGTTATGAGAAGAAATACGGAGTAACGTAGAATAGGTTTCCTCTCCGTATGGCTTTGTTTGTAACGCGTTTGAAAACGGGCGTGTATAGGTGGCTGAATTATGTAAATGAGCGTAACCCATTCGGAGACCCGCGACCGAAATCCTCTCCGATCTAGCTGGCTGACAAGCAGCCATCGCGTGAATGGGTTACGGTGCACGGATTGGTTGACCGGTTGGTACCAGCCGTTGGCACTACTCAGACTTAACGTCTAGAACCGATGAGAGGTCGGTTCCGCGTTCGGACGTAAATTAGTAAATCATTACAAATCGTGTAATAAAGATAAGCAGTCGAGCAGCCCCGTGGTGATCAGGAGTGGCTGCTCCTGAAGAGATAAGGTGGTCACCCCGTCGAAACTGCTTAGTTTGTTGTTTTACTAGTGCAAAGTAAACTGCATCCGTCAAGTTTCCATCCTTTAGGCAGAGATGAGTGGTTCACTTCAGCCACTTTAACATCTTTAGGTTTGACATTCCCCTTGTAATGCAACGACCTTCTTCGGTGAAAGTAACGATTGCTTTTTGTGTAATGTTTGCGTTTGTCTCAAACCTCCGTGTCCGGTAACTTTAACGAGGCAAAAAAATATTGAATTACTGTAGAGTAGCTTAATTGACACCTAATAGAACTTTTCTAAAGACAAAGAAAAGTTGATCGGTGCGTCTTGTAGAGTAGAGTACGCGTGATAAGTATTTTGTAGTGTAGCTTCGTGGCTCGACAAGAACCCGCCTCATATGATCCCGCAAATGCTAGTCGTCAAGCACGCGTACGCGGTCGTTAAGCGAAGCTAGTTAGCTGAGCTCGGTGTTGTTTTAGCTCGCTGACACTTGTGCCAGACCATCGGCACCCGTGTCCTACACGAACATTTCGAAAATCATTACAAATGGTGCCCAACGTGGGGCCCGAAGGGGAAACAACACCACTCTCCTTCGAGTTCTCACATTTTTAATTTTGCTGTCGGCAGATGAACCGATTCAATTTTTATTGTCGCCCTCATCATTTGATATTAACGTAGCATACTTTGGAGGGTTCCGTATAGTAAAGATAGAGTCACCAATAAACTCTCTTTTGGTGTTGTTTGTCTTGTCTTCGGTATAATAAGGTCTATAGCATCTTCTGGAGTTCTTCGTTCATGGTGGCTCAGTCGCCTGAACATGCCGATGATGTTATAGAGTAGTGCGTCTCTTAATGTTACCAAAAGAAAGGTTTGCACATTTTTATACAGGTTGAAGTCGGACAGTTCTAATTTTGAACAAACTGATGGTGCCAGGGGTTTTCAAATACATTGCTTGGAATTGCGTCAGTTTTTGCTGGGAGCTAATCTGATGACCGGCAGTGATAAAATCCGCATCATCAATTAGTCCTGATCGACACCCGATTTGTTTTTATGATTGGTTAGTGGTTTTTATTGGCATACTTTCGTAGAAGACAGGGACTTGTATTCAAGGAGAGGGGCCTGAAATTATAACAACCATCTCTCCACTGCGGAAACAATTGTTTCTTCACTAGTGTAGAGCGAAATCCTTCAGTCTCTCCATGCCTGGGTCGGCATCGAAGAGACTGCCCTGTAATAAACATAAGCAGTCGAGCAGCCCCGTGGTGATCAGGAGTGGCTGCTCCTGAAGAGATAAGGTGGTCACCCCGTCGAAACTGCTTAGTTTGTTGTTTTACTAGTGTAAAGTAAACTGCATCCGTCAAGTTTCCATCCTTTAGGCAGAGATGAGTGGTTCACTTCAGCCACTTTAACATCTTTAGGTTTGACATTCCCCTTGTAATGCAACGACCTTCTTCGGTGAAAGTAACGGTTGCTTTTTGTGTAATGTTTGCGTTTGTCTCAAACCTCCGTGTCCGGTAACTTTAACGAGGCAAAAAAATATTGAATTACTGTAGAGTAGCTTAATTGACACCTAATAGAACTTTCCTAAAGACAATAAAAATTGATCGGTGCGTCTTGTAGAGTAGAGTACGCGTGATAAGTATTTTGTAGTGTAGTGTAGTCAAGCACGCGTACGCGGTCATTAAGCGAAGCTAGTTAGCTGAGCTCGGTGTTATTTTAGCTCGCTGACACTTGTGCCAGACCATCGGCACCCGTGCCCTACACGGACATTTCGAAAATCATTACAGACCTTCCAGAAATTGTGAAGTATTGTGTCATATGCGTAGATGAAATGGCTATTCGGCCGCATCTATAATTGTATCGAAAACGTGATTTTATTATAGGCGTTGAGGAAGATGGGGTAAAACGAAGTCATCATCCCGCTAAATATGTACTTGCAGTTATGGTGAATGGTATTGCTTATAATTATAAGCAATTAATTGGGTACGCCTTTGTGCAGTCTGCGTGTCCTGCAATTGAGGTCAAAATATTATTTTTGAATGCATTTCAAAGCAAAGAAATGCTGGAATGAAGCCGAAATCCCTCGTTACAGATCAAGGGTCCAATTTTATGGCACTTGCTAAGCTTTTATCCATATCTGCGGAGCATAGTCCCTTCAAAGTGGATGATGCAACGGAAGAAATCTTTTATTTTTTCGACATGCCTCATTTATTAAATTCCTTAAGAAGTTAATTTACTAAAGGCATCATTCCATTTTTCTGATGGTAAGAAAGCTGATTGGAGCCACATCATGCAATTCTTTGGAGTAGATTCTAACTTACACTTCAAGCTAGCTCCAAAACTTACTTACAAGCATTTTTTTCCAAATAATATTCAAAAAAAGAAAGTTAAATATGCTGCGCATGTTTTCAGCCATACCCTTGCTGGGGCAATTCTGACAAGAGTTAAAAATTCTGATAGAATTTGTCCGAGTGCGGTAGATACGGCTTATATTATTGATGATGTTGATTCATTATTTGATATATTTAATTCAAGCTGTGTTAAGCAAGCGAAAATACTTCGCAGGCCATTTGTTGGGAATCTGGAACAAATAGCACATTTAAATAAAATGAAACGTACTTTCGAAACGATGGAGGTACGGAATAGCGAAGGTTAAAATATCACTGGGCAAATTAAATGTATTAAGGGCTGGCGTGTCTCTATAAATAGTCTCGCTGGGTTATTTGAAGACTTAAAAGATGTTACCGATTTTAAGTACCTCCTGACTAGACATGTTAATCAAGACTGTTTGGAGCATACATTTGGTCTACTCTGGAGAAAATCTGGGAATAATAACAATCCAACACCATTCCAATTTAGCGCCGCATACGGGAATGTGTTTAAACCCGGTATTTGCAGCTTTTGAAAAGTGGCAACTGTGAACCACAACCGGATTTTGTGTTACCAACAATTCGTTTGAACATTCAAAATGAAATTGAAACCAATACATTTTCAAGCATTAATCTGAACGACGATAACGATGCACTGGACCATGTGGATTTAGGAAATCTAAATGCTTCTCATTATGTTGCTGGGTATTTGTACAAACGAATGAGGGAAACCCATAACTGCAAACCTATTGATAACAGCTGCGACATGGAAACTAGTAGTGAAGAGAACGCTAGTAGTGAAGAAGATTCAATTTTTAATATATATATTGACTGCAGAGCGTTTGAGCCCACAAATTGACTGCACAAGCCGCCAAAGAAGTTTGTAAATTACGTAAAAAGACTACAGAAAGAATTCGTAGCACGCTTCGAAGAATACAAAATTGAACGCGATGTTGGCAGTAAGTTAGTTAATGTTCTTAGAAGTATACCACCATACCATTGCTGTAAAGCTAATGTAGGCAAATTCGTTGTCGAAATGTTTGTATTGGTGCGCTTAAAAATATTTTAAAATATAAAAACAACGAATTGGAATGCAGAAATGGTAATGTTTTTTTAACTTTACGATGAACTGATTTCATTTATGCCTCTAGCCATGAACGCACTGTAAATTTTAAATGCTCCTAATGAAAGCTAATATTTGAAAAAAACTTGAAGCGAACCGTTATGGCAGCTGATAAAGCAGGTGTAGATCTAATAATTACATAAACAATGTATGTTTTTTTGTCACTCCATTAAAAATATCTTTTAGTGAATAACTACTGAAGAACCCCTTGATATCTTTTAAAAAGTGTAGATTTTTAAGGTAGAGTTTTAAGTCAGGAGTAATTAACAGTCTTTGTTGAAACTAATTTTTTAGGTAAAGATTAGCCAAAATAAAATGCTACAACAGATGGCAGTCGCCATAACGTAGCATTAACCATTTTAAAAGACGGTCGAAATTCAGTAGTGGAGCATAGGTTGAATACTGGAATGCTGCTCGGATTATTTGGAATCATGTTTTAGGAGTTTGATACCATCTACAACCATTGTTTTGTTGAATAGCATTATATTTATTAGGAATAATAGTGACTTCTTTCTATCAGTTTTTAGATAGGAGACTATATTTTCGTATTGAGTAGATTTAAGTGTAAAGAAGTCCGTAGGCTTGAGTGCCAGCTATTTATAAAAAATAACGGGATAGGCTAGATCATGTGTATTAGAATCATATTGTCAGAGAAACGGCGAATTCGTGGTTATACCATTGGGAAAAGCATGTATCTTTATAGTATTGAATAAGAATGTTGAAATTTTGTTATTTTCTTCTTACGATAGCTTTTTTTCTTATTTCCTACAGAGGATACTGTACGCAATATATACTTACAATGATAATTATTATTATTAAGTTAAATTTTCTATTTATAATAATTATATTTTATAAAACTCTAAGTTAATTATTAATCTACTACTTTCAGTTTTTATTTCCTACAGAAAATTATTATTAAGCTCAGTTTTCTATTTATAATAATTGTATTTTACTAAATAAGCTTATTATGAAGCTACTATAATCATTTAATTATAGATCACAGAAAATAATTCTAATTATTCTAAAGTTTATAATAAATATTTTATATTTTAATGGAAAATTGTTCACAGTGCCAGTGCTATTTAGTGTACGAGTATATCTAAGAGAGAGAGAGAAGAGGAGTAAGTCTATCCGTGTAAATTCCTGTATATGAATTCCGATATTTTGCTCTGGAGGCGGTTTTTACGAGTAAAGGGGCAGTCATTCCAAACGACAAAATTTTGTTTACATCTTCGCGTATTCATCGTGGTCAATGTGCGGGAAGTCTCATTTTCTCATAAATACTGTTTCGGCTAGTTTCACACGTAAAATAGTGAAATTTGATTAAATCAAGTGACTTAAACATTAAAAAACGACAATCATTTTAGAGTTCCGAATGACATTAATACTAAAATGAGATGGTGCCAAATTCTCGGAATAAACTCGGAAATGAAACGTTCGCAAGTCTGCGAAGATCATTTTAAGTGTGACGACATAATTTATTTGAACGAAAGGGCACGATTATCACATGATGCAAAGCCGCAGCATTCATTTGCAACATGTTGCAATTGCAAAAAAGCTAAAAATGTAAGATATCTACCCTTAAATTAATATTTGCATGGATTTTAAGTATTTCATATTTTAGACTCCACGAGAAACTGAAGATAACACCCTTACACCTACTATTGAACATATAAGTAAATTTCATAATTGATTAAAATGCCAATTTCATATATTTGTAATGATTTTCAACCTTTTAGGTTCGAACGCGGAACCGACCTCTCATCGGTTCTAGACGTTAAGTCTGAGTAGTGCCAACAGATGGTACCAACAGGTCAACCAATCCGTGCACCGTAACCCATTCACGCGGTGGCTGCTTGTCGGCCAGCTACTTCGGAGAGGATTTCGGTCGCGGGTCTCCGAATGGGTTACGCTCAATTACAATATTTTCAGCCACCTGAACATGCCCGTTTTCCAAAACGCGTTATCAAAACAAACCATACGGAGGAGAAACCTACTTTACGTTACTCCGTATTTCTTCTTATAACCAGTCAAGAATTCAAAATCTAATTTTTATTTCACGTTCCCGAAGTTTCGACGCGGTACCGAAAAGTATACTACTCTAAATCAACCCGACGAAGACTACTCTAAATAAAATAACGAAACAGCAAAGGTACCGCGTACCGCGCGCGACGCGAAACCGACCTCAGCGGATTTGGCGAAACCCTACCCTCGCGACGGCATACCTACCCTGCACCCTCTCTTCCCACTGAAAAAGAAGAACCGCTGAAAAGGAAAGTCGTTGTTCTGTTTAGCAATTCATGTTGTTTATTTGTGAATTTTTATTTTACTGTTCAATAGGATAGTTTTATGATGTCATTATTTTGTTTGTTTCACTCTTTTTCTCATTTCTTCTGTTTTATCTACAACATATTCATTTCGTACATAAAATTTTTCTCTCATAAATATTGTATGCTTACTTTTTTGCTATTTTATATATTTATTTTAAGTTAATTTACTAGAAATAAATGTAAAATTAAACTTCATCTTCAGTTACACATTTTATCGTATGTATATATTTAGGTTTTATTTATATTTTACCTCTCCCGCCATTTACTAACTCGTCAGTTGTCATTTTATTTTCATGTTTTATCCTCACTTAATCATTTAATTTAATTTTAATAATTCGCGTTGTCTAGAAAACAAAATAACAAGCAATAACCTAGGTTTTTCATTTCTTTCTTTCTTCATTAATATTAAATTAATTATTAAATAGCATTGTTTGATTCTTACACAAATTTTTGTTTTCATTTACGAAATTGGAAGAAGAGTTAGTTCTTTTGATACCGTTTTTTCGCTTTTACACATTTTGTTTTTGATGTTTTTCTTTTCCAATTTTTTTTTTTTATTTACTCCTCTAAATCAATAAATTAAATTTAAAATCGAGGTATTCTGTGTCAATTGTGGTTTTTCTGTGTTCTCGTTTCCGTCATTTCTTTTCGTCACGTCGTTTAAATATATAATTATAAGTAAACATAAAGTTAAAACAAATTAATGTCTGTCACTCATTTTTCTACCATTTCTTTCTTCCGTTTTTTGTTAATTTTAAAATTAATTCTCTTCGTTTTCTCTATTTTCAACAAGGGCATATTTTCTAGGTTGGCATTTTTGATGCTTTATTTATTTTTAATTAAATGTTTTTTTTTTTTTTTTAGCAATTTACATATACAGCAAATTCCGGTAGTTGATTTTTGTTTTCTTGATTTGATCGATTTTAAAAATGCTTATTCAATTTATTTTTATTTAACTATTGTTTGTTTAATTTTTTCTCGTAATCTGTTGTTTGTTTGATATTAGAACAAGTACGATAATGTGTGCTACAACGAATTTCAATATTAGACTGTATGCCATGTGGGTAAAGAAAAGTTAAATTATCTTTAAATAAGTTTTAAGCAACATTACAATCTTTACGTTTGTGACCGCCCGTGCTTCAAACATATTTTGACCAGAAACGTCAAAACTACTGTCACCAAATTCTGCGGAAATTTTGGTATATTTTGCCACTACCTGGACTTTGGCTGCCACGAAGCACCATGAACAACGAATCCACTCTTACCTGTTCTGTTCAAAGCTTGTTCTAGAACAGTGCTATAATCGTTTGCCTTAGATGGAAAAGCATCAATGCCTTGAAGAAACTCTCCTTCCAAACCCAAAATATAATCCTTCGCTTCTAGCTTAATATACATACATGTATACATCCTTCAATCAGGCACATATGAGAACAAGCCTATGCGGAGCAGCAGCAAAAAAGATACTCGGAGCGATCAAACGCAACGCCACCTGTCAAAGATTCCAACTGTTAAAAACAAACGGTACCGTCATTTTTTGTTCGCACCTACGTTTCGCCACGAAGCGCACTCAGCGCTTTCCATTTGAAACTTAACATTACTGATCATTTCAGGAATAGTATTAGTCGAATCACAAGCAATTTTGCGCAGTTTTTTCGCATTCAAAGGATACTATAGAACCACTGACTAAAATTAATTCCAGCGAACTAACGAAATGTCGCGGAAAAAAGTTTTTCACTTTGCACTTTTTCAACTTCTTATGCACACGACCAGATGATGGCAAACACAAATCAGAACGATAAAAAATTTCCCATTCCTCGTGGCGACGAACTGTCAAACCGACAACCGCCGACAAAACAGATGTGCGGAGTGGAACGCCACATGGCGGCAATGTGCATTTCCATTTGTCGCCAGTGGCATAGTGTTTCGATGGCCACGGTGGAGGGGGGCATTCCCAGATGAATATGCCTCGAAATGTGTCGGGGTTTTGATTAATATTATGTTTCAAATATTTAAATCCACAGATCTAAATATTTGGAGAGAAAGAAAAAAATATTTTCTGCGCAACGATATCCGCACGAAAGATGAAGTCCGCTTGCATTTCGAGGTCATACCCATCTGGCCGGGTGCAAGGGTTCGGGATCGGAATCACTTCGATTCCCGGGCGTAGGCTCACATTACATATTTCCATTTTAGAATTCAACTACGAAAAGAACAAATTTTTGTTCAAATTTCGAATTCAATTCAGGATTTGCAAGTTTACATGTTTTTGCCATTTTCATTGCCAAGCATCTTATTTTAGTGCGGTTATGAAACGATGCCTTCGATTTCCGCGAATAAGTTAATAGTCCTGGAAAGTGCAAGTGGTATATAGTTATTCAAACATTACATTTAGCATGCTCAATTTCAGGACTCTTGGACCAGAAACGACGAAATTGCGATCCTTAGCCATCCGAATGGTTTAGTGAGCTCTAAAACGGATTTGGAGGACGTATAAATTTCTTACATTAAATGTTAATACAATTTTTAATCCTCTCTATTTTAGAACATGCTTTTGCTGAAGTCCATTAAAAATAAAATTATTTTCGAGGAGGTACTTCTGAATTTTTTGCATAATGTCATCATTATTAACTCTACAATTATAGATTAGTGTTGATTCAAGCTCTTCAGCTACAGCAATGTGTATGGAAGGCCTGGAGAGGGAAAGTTTTAATACGAGTATATGCTACGTAACATTAATTATAACATTTTTTGTTCATATTTCAAATCAAAGAGAGGTAGTTCATGCAGCTTGCCAGATTCAGACGATGTCTGTAATGGCTATATGGAAATTTTGGGCCTGTTTTATATCTAATATTTGATTTTAGGATTTGTATACAGTAAATACGGTCACGCAGAAATTGATGACTCGTCAAATTGTATGGTGCTAAGGCCAGATTCCGGAAATGTAGGTGTATTTTATCTATTATTTTGTAAATCATAAACACCGTGGTTTTTACGAACTGTTCAAGGTGGACTTACCGACTAAGAAAAAAGAAGCAATGTATGAATCCAATATGGAAAATGTAAGATTTGAGTTTGAATTTTTGATTGAATTATATTTGAGACTTTTTACAGTACAACGCCCATCAAAATTTGAACCCGGCTCTATTGCTTGCGGACAGTTTTGAGAGCGTGAATTTCTATTATCTTTCATGCTTCGTTAATTTTGGCATTTTATTGTTTTAGGATTTAGCTCTATTGAATGCTACCTCCAATATGATGATGGCTGTAAGTCCGAATTTAGGGAGTGTAAGTGTTTTTATGCATTATATTTGAATACCAATGTAATAATTTTCGATCCAGATTACCATTGAATCTGACTGCGTAATGATAGTCGATTCCGAAGCTGCCACAGAAGGCAATTCTATTAATAAAACCGATCAAATAATTTTCCCTTCTAGAACTGTAAGTTTTTTTGTTTTCGGCATGATAAACGATTTGTCTTAGACTTAATTTCAAAGTACTGTCGCAGTTATATGTTAGTATTAACATTTATGTGTAGACTTAGGTAAATGTTTGGACGTCAATATCTTTGTTCTAAAATCGTATTGAGAACAAATCTATTTTCTTCCAAATTTATGCTTTAAATATCATATCAACTTAAATTCGAATATTATAAACGAAAATAAAGAAGCAAGAAGTACCATTTTATCTTTCATTCTTTTAATACTGCCATATGCAATACAATATAAGTAATTGAATCAAAACAATCAAAGATGACTTTTATCTGATATAATTACTAGGATTAACTTTCCAGTTTCCACAAACGCTAGAAAACTTTGTCACAGGATTTAAATTTATATATGAGAAAAATCGGGATACTTTCGGAATGTTCTTCTTTTGGGGTAAAGACTTTTGCTTTTTTAAGACTACTAAATAGTATTGTTACATGTACAAATAATTCTGCGAGCTACTGTTGCAATTGTTTTCACAACCATTAAGAACATCGACAAACGAATGTACTTGAAAGCCCGCCAAGCATGATCAATATCTGAAAGTGACGTCACCCTATATAAAGGTGAGCTGAATGTTCATTAGGACCGCGATAGTAAAAACTGCGATAGTGTGAGTGTGAATTGGAAAGGAATATTGATCGAGTAATAGTAAAGTGATTTTCGTGATAGATAAGACAGTTAAAGTGAAAAATTTACAGACAAAGTGAAAATTAAAATTAGTGAAAGTGTTAAATTAATGATTGTGCATTTGTTAGTAAATAAACTCTGTTAACTTAATTTAAAAGACATTGCGTTTCACTTTCCCGGAACATTAAAATTATTGGCCGCGAACCATAACACGCGACAGTATTTAGCCAAAGTATGCTACGTGAACGTCGTGTGTAATTTCTACTTTTCAATTAACCAATCTACGATCGATTCATTTCAACGGTCATCCCCAAGTATATCCCCTTATATAAAATAAATCAGGGCCATATAGAGCTATTCTTCTGGTCGATTTGTTCAAATTTGCGACGAAACAACAAACCGACCGTACGACAATTCATGTATACTTACAATAAGCTCTTGGTTCGATGTGCAATTCGCGAAGGAGGTTTGGGGTACTGCGAACCTTTAGAACAGCTTGACTATCTCAAACTATTTGAAACACAGTCGTTAGGAGATGATCCAGAACATGCAATCAATTGCAATGTTGGAGGGAAACAACTATTGGATGGTAGTGAAAGCAAAGATGATAGCAATATTTTGAATTTCAACAACACTACCTATGAAAATCTTGATGAGCAATTCATTATGGAACATATCTACGCTAATTATCCAACAAAATTGACTGAATATGTTTCCTACGTCGTCGATTATATCGCTGGGTTTGTTGTTTTCAAAATAGAAAAATCGTTAAAATGCATGGAGTGTTAATCTCCATCGAAGGCAAATTTTCGGAGAGATCACTCATGGCCTATAGAACAAAAGGATACTTAAAATCACCTTCGGAAAGTGTAAAACAAATTAGCCAAAAGATGGAAAGCATCCTTTGACGAAATATAAAACTAATGACAAATGATGAAAAGAGATTTGACAGAAAACAATGTTTTGAAATAATAATAGAAGTTCAAAAGTATTTTTTGGAAAAGGAGTTATTCAGTGACTACAAACAACATATGATTAGAAGTGGTCACTATATCTCCCTTTTGAGTTTGATAATTAAAAAGTACCTCAACACCCGGTATTATGTTATATCTAAGAAAAAGTCAGAAAGATGCTCTATTCGCCAAAAACTAAATAAAACAATTGTGGTATGTAAGGATATTTAACAGAAAATATATTGCCATGAGTATTATTACATAGAAAAAAATCGCCATAGATTAAAACTGTCTTCCAGTCCTGGGGACTAAATGAGATACATACAACGTTTTTTTTTTTATCTGATTCATTTATTTCAATATTTGTTTCACGTTGTTTGTGTCTAAATCTCCTAACTCCAACTCCCTGGAAACAACTCACAATGTATTACATAGCATTTTGATTTGGCTAAGGAGTAGGTGGACCAGTTACAAATTAAACCTGTATGACAGTATTATCACATTAACACTCAATAATTAGCATGAAGGCGATTTGAGTCTGTTAAAAATAATATTCCTCAGTACATTATACAGTTGCTCTTCATTTTCTCATTCGATTTTTATCAATAATCTCTACAGATACATGCTCATTGATTGCATTTAATCCAAAGTTAAGTTAATTCTCAAATGTGCCTTTGGCACTTTAAATGAGGAACTTGTAATATATATAAATTCATTTTGAGTTAAATATTTTTAACGTGGTGCTTTCAATTTGAATTTTCTCGTCATTTGATTAAATTTGCCCCTGCTTTTCTGAGACTACCCTTGGTTTAAGCCACTACCAATACGATAAAGGAAGCCTTACAAATGCATAGCTGATATTCGGAAATTTTTTGGGCAATCATTTACTCCTTCTCTTCCCTCCCTAAGGTGTTTATGCTCTGACCCTTTGAGAATGGAACACTGGAGTGGAACATACACTCAAATTTTGTCACCATGTCCCGATGTGCCACGAACGTTGCTCTTCGGATTTAATTTTCGAAGGGTGTAGTTTAAAAAGGGAGCTACAATTTAGAAATATTTGAATATGTAAAAGTTAACTGCCATTGCATAATTGATCGATAATGTTCCTATTTCAGACTTGAATAGTTTGCAAAACTTTATTTAGATAAAAAGAAACTCATAGCGACATTTAACAAGCGAAAACTAAATCTGTTCCTTAGGTAATTACAAATTCAACTACTACTAAAATTATAATCGTTCATTCTTTTATACTTTTTCATCACCCTTTTCCTTTCATAACCAGGCTTTGGATCGTCTTCAGTGGAATTAAGGTGAAATGTATAATCGTTGAGCTTAATCTTCGCTATGTGTGAGAGAACTACATGCCTTTAAGGTGTACTAATTTGTTGAGATATCGTCTAACAGAAATTTATTCTGATTTTAATTTCGCAATAAAATAGTATTTTGTGTTGATGTATTTTACTGCTATAAGCTTAACTAGCAAGCTGAAGTGTCGTTTGTTGTTCATGTGCTCACCATTTGTAACAAAGAGTTGCTTTCCGATGCATGCCACTTCAACATTTTTAAGTATACTATTTAGAGTAAATAGAAGTTTCTCGTAGCTGGCAGTAATTGCCTTACAGTCAGTATATTGCTATAGGCGAGACTTGATCGAATAGATCAAAAATAGCTTAGTGATATCTTGATTCAATTTATATGAGGGAATAAATTTGAGCATATATTGGTTATAAATATCGTCTATTACTGTTGAATTTCTCAAACCAGTGATTAGTCCCAAAATGAATTATCCTGCGCCCCGATAGTAAATTTACCTCTTTGATATAGGCTATAAAATTGATCAAAAGTTTTAATATAAAATTCGAATTATTTGTCCAAAGCATCTTTTTGAAGAGTTCATATATCCTACTGCTTGTTAATATAAAGATTAATTATTTCGAAATTACTTTTATTCATTTGAAAATTCAATAATATTGTCGCGTGTTTTCGGTTCGCGGCCAATAATTTTAATGTTCCGGGGAAGTGAAAACGCAACGTCTTTTAAATTGACTTAAAAGAGTTTATTCAATTAATCATAAAAACGCACAATTACTTATTTTAGTATTTCACAATTTTAATTTTCACTAAGTCTATAAATTTGTCATTCAACTGTCCGCTTAAAATCACTTCGCACTCAAACAATCAATCGTCTTTACTTCGCGTTCCACTATATCGCAGTTTTCTATCGCGGTTGTAATGAATGAATCCCCCCATTCATTCAGCTCGCCTTTATATAGGGTCTCTACCTATTCACCCATTTCTCGTACATTGGCGAATGTTCTACCGAGAGGTACCTGGTAGATTCGAGCAAATTAATGAATGGAGTGACGTCACTTGCAGATGTTGATCATGCTTGTTGGGTTCTCGTGGGTTCGAGTAAATTCATTTGTTGACGTTCTTAATGATTATGAAAACAATAGCGACAGTAGCTCGCAGAATTATTTGTACATGTAATTATTTGTACATGTAGCACTGCCCCCACCTCAGTTCTTTTCGCCCCGAAAAGATGTGTCGCTATTTGTAGTCAATTCTCCCTGGGTGTAATATGGGGCAAGACGGTCCAGATGCACGATTTTCATTTTAGCTCTCGGCTTACGATGTTCCTGTATTCGGTATACGACGTCGTTGATTCGCTTTGTAACTCGGTATGGTCCCTCCCAATTATGTTGCAACTTTGGAGACCTACCCTTTCGCCGTTGCGGGTTATAAAGCCACACCAAGTCATCTTGCTGGAAGCTAGTAGAGTTTGCCTTGAGATCATACCTGGTCTTCAGGCGGTCAGTAGCCGATTCGAGGTGATTTCGCACTGTCCGATGTATCTGGTTCAACCGTTGCCTTAGATCATTTGCGTACTCCGAGATCGTTTGGGGTTTCTCAGGGGGTGTTTCGAACTTTATATCGGCTGGCAGACGAATAGTCTTTCCGAAAATGACTTTGGCTGGGGCTTGGCCCGTGAATGCGTGTTTGGCAGCTCTGTACGCCATCAAAAATAGTGGGATATGTCGGTCCCAGTCCCTTTGGTTCTCGTCAACCATCTTGGCCAGATGTTTATTGAGCGTGCCGTTGAACCGTTCGACCATTCCATCGGATTGGGGATGCAGCGGTGTTGTCCTCGTTTTCCGTATTCCCAGTAGTTCACACATTTCGCCAAAAACTAGTGACTCAAAGTTTCGGCCTTGATCTGAATGTAATTCGCAAGGTACGCCGTACCTACTGACCCAATTTAACACTAGCTGTTCGGCTACAGTAGTTGCTTCCTGGTTGGGAATGGGGTAGACCTCAGGCCACTTGCTGAAATAATCGGCTACAACCAGCATATATCGATTTCCCCAATCGGATTCAGGAAAGGGTCCTGCGATGTCAACAGCAATCCTTTCGAATGGCACGCCTACGTTATAGGTTTGCATTTGTCCTCTCAGTCGTCGCTTTGGGCCTTTGACGGAAGTGCAAATTGTGCATCTGCGACACCAGTCCTCTACGCCTTCTCGAGCGTGGAGCCAGTAGAACCTTTCCCGCAATTCCGCTAAGGTCTTGTTAATACCAAGGTGGCCTCCCGAGGATCCTTCATGCATTTCCTTAATCACATCGTGGATTCGGCTTTTGGGTAGTATAGTTTGCATCCTATAGGAGCTGCCATCCGCCGTTTCCCATTTCCGCTTGAGTACGCCACCCTCCACCTGAAGGGAGTTCCATTGTGCCCAATAGCTTTTCAGGGTTGCGCCATGCATCGAAACGTCCTTCCACTCCGGTCGCCCAGTTGTCTCCTTCCATACGAGTAATGGTCCGATATCTTCATCGGCTAACTGGACATTTCGAATCTCCTCCGATGACCAACCTTCATTGAATTCGGCCGTTATCATTCACAGATCAACGGGCGGCTCCTTTTCCTCAATCCGTTGGCAATGTTTGCAGTTAGCTGGACATGGATGACGAGATAGGGCGTCAGCAATTCCATGAACTCTGCCCTTGTGAAGCAGTTGGGGCCTCACTAGGTCTGGTCGGATCGTCGATCGGGTTGCACTGGTGTCGTTTGTTAGGGTGCATTGTTCTTCATCAACTTGACCAGGAAGGCATCTGTCTGCTTCTCCACGATGTTGCCTTGGCACGGTACTGGGGATGTCGATACTCCTAGCCAACGTTCGCCCCACGAAGTTGGCCCTTGCAGCTTAATGGGCCTCCATTCTAAGCTCCTGACACGGCCTGGATCTCCACCACCTTGGACAATAGCTCGGTCTTCTTCCCTTCTTGCAATCTCTTTGCAGGTGCCCTTTTTCCCCGCAATTCCAGCATCTAGGTGCACCATTCACCTGCAGCTCTCGCTCAATTCCCACGCGCTCACACCTGCAATTATCTGCCAGTACCTCGCGAACCCGGGCAGTGGTACGGGTCACATTTTTGGCTGCCCCAAAATTTAAACTATAAGCCAATGCATCCTTGACTGTTTGCTTTGAGCTAACCGCACGGCTTGTTGCAATTCCTTGTCCTTTAAGGCGCTGATGAATGCTTCTGCTGCTACGTCATCTCGATGTTCTGGGTCGTACGCTGGGTAAGCCAAAAGTGCCAGTCGCTCAATGTCTTGTGCTAGCTGCTGCAAGGTTTCGCCAGGCTTCTGCATCCGATGCCGTAGCTGTGCCCGGTAAATCTGCTTCAGATGATCGTCTCCGTAACTCATGTCCAGCGCATTCATTATAGCAACCGGGTTTGAATGCAGCTCAACGGGGATAGTCTGCAAAAGCTCGGCAGCTGGGCCACTTAGAGCAAGAATTAACGCAGTTGCTCGTTCCTGCTCATTCCAGTGATTTATCCTAGCGGCTGCTTCAAACTGGATTTTGTAAATACTCCAGACCGTTTGCCCATCGAATATTGGTGCTTGCACATTTCTAGATGAGCTTTGCGCTGCGGTTATAATTGGGGCTGGTGAGGCGGTTACTACTGCCTTCGCTGCTTCCAAGTCCTTTTTCACTTTTTCCATCTCATGGTTTACCTGGCTGATCTCAAGGTTGATTCTCTCCTCGACCTGGTATGCCTTCTCCTCGACGCATTTAATTTAGCTGTTGAGACTACTGAGCTCCGCTTTCATTTCGGTTGACTGTTTTTCCAGCTTCTGTGCGATGTCTGCCTTGATTTCGATCGCTTGTTGGTCCATTTTTGCTGATTGTTCATTTAGCTTCGCAGCTAAACTGGATGTCTGTTCATTTAGCTGCACTGATTGTTCATTTAGCTTCGTTGTTTGTTCATTTAACTTCGCTGATTGCTCATCTAGCTTCGTGGTTAAATTAGACGACTGTTCATTGAGCTTCGCAGTTAAATTGGATGACTGTTCATTGAGCTTCACAGTTAAATTGGATGACTGTTGTCGCTGCTCTTGCTGCATCAGCATTAACATTTGCGTCAGCGCATTTTCTGGTTCCTTTGGTTTTTTTGTTTCTGCTTCACCACCTTCTGCGCCTTTTTCTGCATCTAAGGGCCCACCCGAATCCAGATACGCGCCTTCCGATTCAATTGCGTCACGCAAGCGTGCAATCAGTGTGGCCTTTGTACCTTGCGTAGCCAGGTTTCGCTGTTCCAACTCTTTCTTAAGCTCCGACATGGTCAATTCATTAATTTTTAAGTTTAAGCTTCGTGGCATTTCAATGTTTCTTTAAATTTTCCTATTGTGCACTATAAAAATGTTCAAATATTTACTTTCAAAATTTTTCTATCCCACTTCTGACACCACTGTCGCGTGTTTTCGGTTCGCGGCCAATAATTTTAATGTTCCGGGGAAGTGAAAACGCAATGTCTTTTAAATTAACTTAAAAGAGTTTATTCAATTAATCACAAAAATGCACAATTACTTATTTTAGTATTTCACAATTTTAATTTTCACTAAGTCTATAAATTTGTCATTCAACTGTCCGCTTAAAATCACTTCGCACTCAAACAATCAATCGTCTTTACTTCGCGTTCCACTATATCGCAGTTTTCTATCGCGGTTGTAATGAATGAATCCCCCCATTCATTCAGCTCGCCTTTATATAGGGTCTCTACCTATTCACCCATTTCTCGTACATTGGCGAATGTTCTACCGAGAGGTACCTGGTAGATTCGAGCAAATTAATGAATGGAGTGACGTCACTTGCAGATGTTGATCATGCTTGTTGGGTTCTCGTGGGTTCGAGTAAATTCATTTGTTGACGTTCTTAATGATTATGAAAACAATAGCGACAGTAGCTCGCAGAATTATTTGTACATGTAATTATTTGTACATGTAGCACTGCCCCCACCTCAGTTCTTTTCGCCCCGAAAAGATGTGTCGCTATTTGTAGTCAATTCTCCCTGGGTGTAATATGGGGCAAGACGGTCCAGATGCACGATTTTCATTTTAGCTCTCGGCTTACGATGTTCCTGTATTCGGTATACGACGTCGTTGATTCGCTTTGTAACTCGGTATGGTCCCTCCCAATTATGTTGCAACTTTGGAGACCTACCCTTTCGCCGTTGCGGGTTATAAAGCCACACCAAGTCATCTTGCTGGAAGCTAGTAGAGTTTGCCTTGAGATCATACCTGGTCTTCAGGCGGTCAGTAGCCGATTCGAGGTGATTTCGCACTGTCCGATGTATCTGGTTCAACCGTTGCCTTAGATCATTTGCGTACTCCGAGATCGTTTGGGGTTTCTCAGGGGGTGTTTCGAACTTTATATCGGCTGGCAGACGAATAGTCTTTCCGAAAATGACTTTGGCTGGAGCTTGGCCCGTGAATGCGTGTTTGGCAGCTCTGTACGCCATCAAAAATAGTGGGATATGTCGGTCCCAGTCCCTTTGGTTTCCGTCAACCATCTGGGCCAGATGTTTATTGAGCGTGCCGTTGAACCGTTCGACCATTCCATCGGATTGGGGATGCAGCGGTGTTGTCCTCGTTTTCCGTATTCCCAGTAGTTCACACATTTCGCCAAAAACTAGTGACTCAAAGTTTCGGCCTTGATCTGAATGTAATTCGCAAGGTACGCCGTACCTACTGACCCAATTTAACACTAGCTGTTCGGCTACAGTAGTTGCTTCCTGGTTGGGAATGGGGTAGACCTCAGGCCACTTGCTGAAATAATCGGCTACAACCAGCATATATCGATTTCCCCAATCGGATTCAGGAAAGGGTCCTGCGATGTCAACAGCAATCCTTTCGAATGGCACGCCTACGTTATAGGTTTGCATTTGTCCTCTCAGTCGTCGCTTTGGGCCTTTGACGGAAGTGCAAATTGTGCATCTGCGACACCAGTCCTCTACGCCTTCTCGAGCGTGGAGCCAGTAGAACCTTTCCCGCAATTCCGCTAAGGTCTTGTTAACACCAAGGTGGCCTCCCGAGGATCCTTCATGCATTTCCTTAATCACATCGTGGATTCGGCTTTTGGGTAGTATAGTTTGCATCCTATAGGAGCTGCCATCCGCCGTTTCCCATTTCCGCTTGAGTACGCCACCCTCCACCTGAAGGGAGTTCCATTGTGCCCAATAGCTTTTCAGGGTTGCGCCATGCATCGAAACGTCCTTCCACTCCGGTCGCCCAGTTGTCTCCTTCCATACGAGTAATGGTCCGATATCTTCATCGGCTAACTGGACATTTCGAATCTCCTCCGATGACCAACCTTCATTGAATTCGGCCGTTATCATTCGCAGATCAACGGGCGGCTCCTTTTCCCCAATCCGTTGGCAATGTTTGCAGTTAGCTGGACATGGATGACGAGATAGGGCGTCAGCAATTCCATGAACTCTGCCCTTGTGAAGCAGTTGGGGCCTCACTAGGTCTGGTCGGATCGTCGATCGGGTTGCACTAGTGTCGTTTGTTAGGGTGCATTGTTCTTCATCAACTTGACCAGGAAGGCATCTGTCTGCTTCTCCACGATGTTGCCTTGGCACGGTGCTGGGGATGTCGATACTCCTAGCCAACGTTCGCCCCACGAAGTTGGCCCTTGCAGCTTAATGGGCCTCCATTCTAAGCTCCTGACATGGCCTGGATCTCCACCACCTTGGACAATAGCTCGGTCTTCTTCCCTTCTTGCAATCTCTTTGCAGGTGCCCTTTTTCCCCGCAATTCCAGCATCTAGGTGCACCATTCACCTGCAGCTCTCGCTCAATTCCCACGCGCTCACACCTGCAATTATCTGCCAGTACCTCGCGAACCCGGGCAGTGGTACGGGTCACATTTTTGGCTGCCCCAAAATTTAAACTATAAGCCAATGCATCCTTGACTGTTTGCTTTGAGCTAACCGCACGGCTTGTTGCAATTCCTTGTCCTTTAAGGCGCTGATGAATGCTTCTGCTGCTACGTCATCTCGATGTTCTGGGTCGTACGCTGGGTAAGCCAAAAGTGCCAGTCGCTCAATGTCTTGTGCTAGCTGCTGCAAGGTTTCGCCAGACTTCTGCATCCGATGCCGTAGCTGTGCCCGGTAAATCTGCTTCAGATGATCGTCTCCGTAACTCATGTCCAGCGCATTCATTATAGCAACCGGGTTTGAATGCAGCTCAACGGGGATAGTCTGCAAAAGCTCGGCAGCTGGGCCACTTAGAGCAAGAATTAACGCAGTTGCTCGTTCCTGCTCATTCCAGTGATTTATCCTAGCGGCTGCTTCAAACTGGATTTTGTAAATACTCCAGACCGTTTGCCCATCGAATATTGGTGCTTGCACATTTCTAGATAAGCTTTGCGCTGCGGTTATAATTGGGGCTGGTGAGGCGGTTACTACTGCCTTCGCTGCTTCCAAGTCCTTTTTCACTTTTTCCATCTCATGGTTTACCTGGCTGATCTCAAGGTTGATTCTCTCCTCGACCTGGTATGCCTTCTCCTCGACGCATTTAATTTAGCTGTTGAGACTACTGAGCTCCGCTTTCATTTCGGTTGACTGTTTTTCCAGCTTCTGTGCGATGTCTGCCTTGATTTCGATCGCTTGTTGGTCCATTTTTGCTGATTGTTCATTTAGCTTCGCAGCTAAACTGGATGTCTGTTCATTTAGCTGCACTGATTGTTCATTTAGCTTCGTTGTTTGTTCATTTAACTTCGCTGATTGCTCATCTAGCTTCGTGGTTAAATTAGACGACTGTTCATTGAGCTTCGCGGTTAAATTGGATGACTGTTCATTGAGCTTCACAGTTAAATTGGATGACTGTTGTCGCTGCTCTTGCTGCATCAGCATTAACATTTGCGTCAGCGCATTTTCTGGTTCCTTTGGTTTTTTTGTTTCTGCTTCACCACCTTCTGCGCCTTTTTCTGCATCTAAGGGCCCACCCGAATCCAGATACGCGCCTTCCGATTCAATTGCGTCACGCAAGCGTGCAATCAGTGTGGCCTTTGTACCTTGCGTAGCCAGGTTTCGCTGTTCCAACTCTTTCTTAAGCTCCGACATGGTCAATTCATTAATTTTTAAGTTTAAGCTTCGTGGCATTTCAATGTTTCTTTAAATTTTCCTATTGTGCACTATAAAAATGTTCAAATATTTACTTTCAAAATTTTTCTATCCCACTTCTGACACCACTGTCGCGTGTTTTCGGTTCGCGGCCAATAATTTTAATGTTCCGGGGAAGTGAAAACGCAATGTCTTTTAAATTAACTTAAAAGAGTTTATTCAATTAATCACAAAAATGCACAATTACTTATTTTAGTATTTCACAATTTTAATTTTCACTAAGTCTATAAATTTGTCATTCAACTGTCCGCTTAAAATCACTTCGCACTCAAACAATCAATCGTCTTTACTTCGCGTTCCACTATATCGCAGTTTTCGATCGCGGTTGTAATGAATGAATCCCCCCATTCATTCAGCTCGCCTTTATATAGGGTCTCTACCTATTCACCCATTTCTCGTACATTGGCGAATGTTCTACCGAGAGGTACCTAGTAGATTCGAGCAAATTAATGAATGGAGTGACGTCACTTGCAGATGTTGATCATGCTTGTTGGGTTCTCGTGGGTTCGAGTAAATTCATTTGTTGACGTTCTTAATGATTATGAAAACAATAGCGACAGTAGCTCGCAGAAAATTTCTTTGTACATGTAATTATTTGTACATGTAACAATATAATAAATGGAATTCATTCTACATATGCCTACAGTTAGAAGAATAATACTAACAACTCCGGGATTCTGCTTTCGAGGATGAAATAGCTTCCACATCCAGAGAGGCGCTTGAAATCAGTACTGTCGCTAAGCTCGTTGCATTTGCCTGCAAAAACAAAAATACGTCTGAGATCCAGATGAGCTTTATAAAAGTAAACAGTTTACCGATCGTTGTCCATTAATAATTTTTTCATCTCCATTTATTCGTATGTTCAGTATCATTTAACAGACTTCTGGAAAAAGAAAGAAAATTGATTTCATTCATAAAATTATTCAAGCAATATGCTAGCAAAACTTTCCCCCAAAATGCAGGTGCTACTACGCGAAAACTAATCGAATAAAATGGTCGCCACCGAAATGTTAACATAATCATGCATGAATTGGAAGCAGTGATTGTGAGTGAAAAACCACTTCTAAATATTGTATTGTGCTTTCTACATTTTTTGTTGTTACTTACCTATGAAATGATACTCCTGTGGGCTGACGGTGCGTTCTTTTATTGCATATTTTCACAATGAACATGATTTTAGAAACTTTATTTGCATTTTCCTTCTTATCCGTAGAAAAACATAGTTATCTCACTTGCAATCTAACCGATAGATTGTCTTATTGTCTTGTACATGAATAGCGCACAAATCACAAATTTTCACTGATTTTAACTACAAATCCCACAGCAAACAAGTTTGTTTACGCGTTTTCACAGCCGTATTTGACAGCGAATGCAAAAAGTCATATGATAATATGAAGATTTCTCCTTATCGGCAGCGAGAATTGATGACAAGAAAAATCAGTGTTCCATTAACATCGGGCCGTTCCTGTTAGCTACCTGTTCCAACACCAACTAGCACCTGCAATCGAGGAGCAGTCAAAATGAAAAGAGAGGCAAATAAACGTGTAAAAGATGGATTAAAGTTTACCATGTGTTGGTAAAATTGCAAGCAAATTCAAGTTTTTGTTTACCATACATACGCACTTTTAGTCGAATTCTCTCAACTCCATAAGTACCGTAAGAAATAAAATTTGTTCTAATTGCAGCTGCTATTTAGTAGATATGCTCTGACCATACGTCAGCCGAACCTGTCCGTGACCTTGGAACAGGTAGCTAACAGGAATGAACCGATGCTAATGGAACACTGATTTTTCTTGTCATCATTTTTCGCTGTCGATAAGGAGAAATCATCATATTATCATATGATTTTTTTGCTTTCGCTGTCAAATTTGGCTGTGAAAACGCGTAAGCAAACTCGTTTGCTGTCTGTTAAATGATATTGGACATACGAATATATGAACTTGACAAATAATTAATGGACAACAATTGGTAAACTGTTTACTTTTATGAATTTCATCTGGATATCAGACATATTTTTATTTTTGCAGGCAAATGCAACCAGCTTAGCGACAGTATTGATTTCAAGCGCTTCTCTGGATGGGGAAGCTATTTCATCCTCGAGCGTGGAAAGCAGAATCCCGGAGTTGTTAGTAAATCAGGCATATATTTCAAAAATGTCATTTATTATATTGTTATTGAATTCTCAAATGAATAAATTTAATTTTGCAATAATTAGTTTTCATATTAATAAGCAGAAGGATATATGAACTCAAATACAAATTTGTTAAATTTTTGTATTAAAATTTTCGATCAATTTTATAGCCTATATCAACGAGTAAAATTTATGATCGCAGCGCAGTATAACTCATTCAAAGAGAAGCGTCGGATTTTTAGGACTAATCGCTGATTTGAGAAATTCAACAGTAATAGACGATATTTATAACCAATAGTATGCTTAAATTTGCTCCCTCATATAAATTAGATCAAGATCACTTCAAGTTATATTTTATTCATTGGACCAAGTCTCGGCTATAGCAATATACTAACTGAAAGCAATATACTGCCAGCTAAGAGAAACTTTTATTTCGATGCCAGCTTCATTTCATCATTCTACCGACGGGACGATACTATCTAAAATAACTCTTAATAGTATACTTAAAAATGTTGAAGTGGCATGCATCGGAAAGCAACTCTTTGTTGCATATGGTGAGCACAAGAACAGCAAACAATGCTTCAGCTTATTAATTAAGCTTATAGCAGTAAAAAAAAATTAACACAAAATAATATTTTATTGCGAAATAAAAATCAGAATAAATTTCTGTTAGACGATATCTCAACAAATTAGTACACCTTAAAGGCATGTAGTTCTCTCACACATAGCGAAGGTCAAGTTCAGCGATTATACATATCACCTTAGTTTCAACGAAGACCATCCAAAGCCTGGTTATGAAAGAAAAAGGGAGATGAAAAAGTATAAAAGAATAAACGATTATAATTATAGTAGTAGTTGAATTTGCAATTACCTAAGGAACAGACTTAGTTTTTGCTTGTTAAATGTTGCTGTGAGTTTCTTTTTATCTAAATAACGTTTGACAAACGATTCAAGTCTGAAATAGGACAATTATCGATCAATTATGCAATGGCAGTTAACTTTTACATATTCAAATATTTCTAAATTGTAGCTCCCTTTTTAAACTACACCCTTCGAAAATTAAATCGAAAGAGCCTCCCTGATCTCAAGCAGAATGCACTGATGATCACTGGCTGAGTAGTCCTCTAATACTTTCCAATTGTGTATCCGTTCGAGACAGCGCCCTCCATAGAATTAAGCTTGACTAGGAAAGATGATATCGATTCGTGAGGCGTTAGGTACATACTAAAGAAGGTGGTCCCTCAGCACCAAACCCACACGAAAACATCTCTCCGCTTGAAGTCACTGTTCCGAATCCAGATGGCGGCAGTACTAGCTTCGTCGGAATACCATAATGCAGGACTTTTATTATGGTGTTGCTCACTCAGCAGCAAGAAGTCGGCTTTCATGTCCCTCACAAACTGCTCAAGCAGATTTTGGGCGGGTGGACTACGGTGTAGATTTAGCTGCAGGATGCGGGTTATCGGAGCTCTGATTTTGCCTTGGCTAGGGCCTCCTGGAACACCCGGCAGTTTCCTGATCCCAAGACGTGTCCAAAATCAAGTTTTGGATCAGCATCCTTGCAAAGAATACAGTGTGCCTCCTTCGAACACTCTTTTATGTCCGATTTCACTACATTTGTAGCACAGGGATCTCCTATCGGGTCCTTTGCATACTTGGATGGCGTGACCATAGCCAAGGCATTTGAAACATTGAAGAGGCGTTGCTCTTCGCCGTATCCTACAGACAACTCACCCAATTCGTACTTTGCCCTTGTTCAGGAATTGTTCGGCGTCCTTTTCAGTCAAGTCAGCTATCGCCACGCATTGTCTCCTGTTGTTCTCTGGTGTCAGTCTCACTTTGATCCTTCCCACGCTAGGGAACTCCCTTTGGATGGCCTCTTCTACTTCGACCAGATCCGTGACGACGTCAATGTCTCTTATTTCGATCGTTGCCATCGGTTTGAGTGAGGCTTTAGTTGCACTTTTTGCCGAGGACTTTCTTAACTGTGTCGCAAAATGTTTCCTTATTGCCAGCCTCTGCTCCGAATTCGACCGGTATGTGGCCTGACCGCGTTGGTCGTACTATTTGAATGGTAGTATTGGTGTCTTCGGGCCTTACGTTTCCCCTGATGTCCCGCAGCACCTCCGCGTAGGATCGGCCATCTTGGGACTTTACAAGCAGTGCCTGCTGCCGGGGTCTTCGTCAGGACTTCTGCCTCTCCTGTTTTGCATCAAGTCCTTTTTCTGATTGGGCCTCCGTGCGAACTTTACTTTCTGGCTTTTTTTGAAGGAGTTTCTCTGCGGTTTTCTTCGCTCCTTTTGTAAGCACTGTCTGGAACCCGTGATCTGGTGGTCCTTGCCCATTAAGTGCTTCTTTATTCCTTCTTTTATCCCGATCTCCTTCGATTGGGCTAGACGCCATTCTTTTATTGACTTTTAATGGTGGAGCTATTTGCATGTCGCCTTCAGATTTCGCCCAAGCGCCTCTTTAGCCTTCTGTTCGTCTTCGGCCCTTAACCAGCTCCTCCGATAGTGACCTATGCAATCTAGGAGCTCCTCTAGTTCAAGGAGCCCAACCTTTACTGCTTTGATGATTTCTGGGGAGTCACATGCAGATTGTATTCTTTTCAGAACATCTCCCGCTTTTTGGAGTAGCCTTTCTTCTTCGAATCGCTTGGTGGCAATTGTATTTTGCAACCATCCTTGTGAGAGGTTATCGCGTTCCGCTTCCGAATGCAGTACTTCCGCCACATTTTCGACGTTGGCGGTGCAATCGCAAAATGTCGCTCTATTTGTCTGGTCACTCGTTGCTTTTCGTGCCGTAATCTCCTCGTTGGCTTCTGGATGTTTCTTTGCTATGTCGGGATTTGCGACCTTTGCATCGGTCGCTTTGGTAACGATCACAGCAGTGACAATCGAGTTTTCGGTGCACTTTATATTATCTTCCGTCGCTCGAACACCTTAAGCGTCCAGCAGAGTTTCCCGCTTTTCCTTAAAAGGACGCTCTGGCGTTTGCATCATTTTTTCACTGGGTCCAAACGCTACAGGAATATCAGTTTAGACCAGACTGTCTGCTAATCTCCGTTTTTCGTCCGTCTTCACTGTCATTGTGTTATTTGTCGTTTTTGTCGTTGTTAGTACCGCTCTCGATGTACTGTTAACATCGTGGCTGCAACCGCTGGTTGCCTCGTCGTTATTATTATGTTTTATTTCTTATTGTATTTTTTTAATCTTTTGTGTATTTTTTTGGTTGCTCCAATTTTATTGAGTCCCCAATCGGAGCCACTTTCTCCGTTTGTGTGTGTAGTTGCCTTTTTGGTCCCATGGTTATCTTTGCAGAGCAAGGAGGCCATACGAGGTTTGGCACAAGCCCTTATGGGGACAAGTGCTCAGAGCCAGACCAGCGCTAATCGGGAGTCCGTCTCAACCGAACCTACACCACCAACCCAATGGTGCGAACTTCGAACGTACTCCGAGGCCTGCCAAGGTTTTACCGGGACGGAGACGGTATGATAGTTGAATTGGAGCCACTCACATACGAGTTTCACCTCGGCGCTACTGTGCAAAGCAACTACGTCCAAACCATCACATCCACCAGCCCAAAGCGTCAATTCCAGTTGGTTGTCCAAAGCGTAGTCCAGATCCAATCAGATTCGTTACCTGTCATCACAGGAGGGAACCTCACGGCGCCCACCATATCCTCGGGCCCGTGGGGGTGGCGCTCCCCAAAGAATGCTAGCCTCCAAGAGTACTCTTGTCGACCTGCATTCCCCCTGCGGGAATTTCCTCGGGTACGTGGGGGCGGAACTCCCCAAAGAATGCTACCCTCAGAGAATGCTCTTGTCGACCGGCATTCCCCTTTCGGGCAATCAATAGTTTGGTTTCTTGGAAGCAGCTCACAGTAGACTATACCCTTGTAATTCTTCCACACAGAGAGCATAATCTCCTTTTGGTGAATATTGACCTTGAATGTTGGTTATCAGGTCTCACCTTGCTTGTTGTGACCTGTTGACTACAAAATTCGGTATGGTTTCCCCCTTCGTTGATTTTCTTGTTGATTTCTTCCCGACGAACGAAGTTGGAAATCATACCAAATTTTGTAGCCAACAGGTCACATCAAGAGTTTATAGCAGAACAACTAGCATTTCTAAGATTAGGCTTAAACCGTGCATCAAAATTAAATTCAAAAAAGGAGGATGTAATAGTGGAAGTGGGGGCAGCAATTCGATTCAGCAACAACGAAGCAAAAGAAGAAGTCAGAAAAGAAACGTGGAAAGCACTAAAAAACCAAAAACCAAAACAAAAAAAGAGGACAAAAGAAGCAGGCATCATCAAGGGACTGAAACAAAAGCCTGTTTTTTTTACCTAAATGCACATAAAGGCAATCAAATTGTGATAATAGAAAAAAGTAAGTATGACGAAATAGTGAACGAAAAACTCAACAAAGGGAAAAAAGTGTTTGAACTCAGGAAAAATCCACTCCCTGAGTCGATAAAAAGAACTGAAAAAGTGCTTAAAGAATATACGAGCCTTTTTGAAAACTTAGCAAGTATCAGTACACTAAACCCAACACTACCAAGATTAGTATGCCAGCCGAATGTTCATAAGCCAGGCAACGAAATGAGAGAGATCATAACAGCGAACAACACCCCAACAAGTGGTATAGCAAGATGGCTGGTAAAAGAGGTAAAAAAGATGGAAAAACCAGTTAGTAAATTTTCCATCAAAAATTCGACCGAACTACCGAAGCTTGTGGAGAAATTAACACTAAAAGAAGACAAAATAATGGTGTCGTTCGACGTGAAAAACTTATTACCAAGTATACCAACCAGAGAAGCTATTACACTATTTGAAGAATGGCTTCTAAAACACTACGACAACAAAGAAGGTAAATAACGAGTACAATTATATAAGAAACTTGCGGAAGTATGCATGCATGAAATTTTCTTCACGTTCCGGGGACGATACTTCAAATCAACAGCGGGTTTACCAATGGGTAATCCTCTGTCCCCAATTTTGAGCGAAATATTTATGGCCTCATTGGAAGACAGGTTAGAAAACACCTCAGAGAAGCAGAGGTAGCCGCCAAGAAGAAACGAAATCAAATCATCTATAGCGAAGCACATCATCAACGAAGGGCATGCAATTAGTCAAAAAGATGCAAAATGCATAAAAATGGTCAAAAAACGAAGCCAGTTGGAAGCCTACGAAAGCATATACATTGCTCGAACCGAAGAAGGTAAACGGATGAATCACGATTTAGGCAACGGATTTACGACCCTAATTGAGAGGATTATAGAATAAGTAGGTAATTAAAAGAAGTAAATAGTTTTGTAATTATACGAGTAGTAATAAATCATGTTGAAATATTTTGTAACCAATTAGTAAATAATTAATGAAATAAAAATAAAAGGCATAAAAAGCTAGGAAGTAAGCACATAAAATTTAGTAGTAAACAAACCACTGAAGAAGGGATCAACTAGATCCCGAAATACGTATGTGGGGAAAAAACCAAATAAACCCGTGTATAAGGGAAAAACGAGTTTCATTTACATAGCATTCAAATTGCCTGAGATGCAATTAAGAGAGCAAACAAGAACAAGCATTTGAATAGATGGACATCTGGGCAATAATTTTTAAATACAATAACATTAAAGAGCGAACGAAATAAATAAACGGCGCTAAACAAATATAAAAAATAATTTACATGAGAACGGCAATTTCCCAACGCAAATAAATATGAAACTAGGTTGACTTCAAGTTCCACTGAAACAATATAAATATGCTAGCTTTGAACCAATAGAATTTTAGTTATTAGAACAAAACAACAATGCAAACGATTTTGCCCCAAAAATAATTATCTCTTTCAAGTTCCACTACAATTCACTCTCAAATCACGAAATTTACATCCAGCGCTAAATGTGCCATATCATAGTGTTAACAGTAAGAAAACGGAAAATAGTGCTAGCCAAGCCAATAAATCTCTGCGAAATTCCAAGCCAATGCTATCAATAGACACGCTTTTTCTATGTCAAACTCGCACGATCACTGGAATGAAAACCAGTAGATTACATAACAGCCTCTGAGCCGTAGACGTAGGCTGTCGGCGGACACGCTATTTTTAGCGTGAAGAAACAAAGAATAGCCTCTGAGCTGTCTGACTTCAACTCTCGGTAGACACGCTTCATTCGGTTATATGCAAAACAGACATCGATTTACCATCCAGTCATAGCCTCTGACCTGTTGATCCAAAATGGTTTTTAAACACGCTACCAAGCAAATACATTTTTAACAAGCCACTAAATTTTCCCGGTCAATAAATACATTCAAACTGCTAACTACTAAAAATAAAGTCACCAATAAAACTCCTGTGGAAAGCGCAAGACAATTCAAAAACCACCCATTTTCCACCCTTTTACTTTATGTATGGCAACGATATCAAATTTTGTCATAGGAGCTTTAATATATACTTTAAGATTTTTTAAACAATCGTTTTCTCAAGATCAAGATCAAAACTTTTATAAGCGGCTAATGAAGAGACCTTGCACGGCACTGTACTGTCTTCCAGCAAGGTCTAGAACAACATTATGCCAAACTAAGCAGGTACGCACTAGGGAAAAATTAGACGGAACACATAGAGGGTCTTGAATGAAGGCTGAAATATACATTCCTAAGCCCATCATACAGTCATAGTGTCGTTTCGACCATCTTTTACAATAATCTTTCTAGCAAGATATTTTCAAGGCAGAATTTTCGTTTAACAGTTTACTAACTCAATGAAAGTATATACCAGATCTTTTAAGCTTAGAATCTCTCCTTTTAATTTCAATTTAATAAAACACATTATCATCATTTACGAGTTCTACATTTCCATACTTAATATAAAACCTTCATAATAAATAGTAGTTTCCGATTTATCAATAATCCATAACTGATCAAACATAATGCAAAAGAACCTCCATTTCTAATAAGCTCCCTATATACCACCACAAATGAGTAAACACCTATGTAATAGACAATTTAAGCCAATTAAACGGCATATACCTTAAAAGCTTTTCCTCCTACACAATCCCACAGCATAGATGGTAAAAGCCCTGCCCACTACAAAATGCATTAAACCGACTTAATTAGAAAGAAATGCTCTTCACGGCAATTACAAACCAACCACGAATTAGTGCATACATAACATATACTTAATATATTTTCTAATTAGCGCATGTGAAAGCTACAATACGTCGCTTCATTCAATTTGCTCATGCTAATCATATGTTTAAAGCTCATTTATAGCGAGCAAAAACAATCACGTAAACCTTCAATCTATGACTCCCACTCCCATTAACAACATTAACCAAACATATTAAGCAGAAAGTTTGTTCGCCACACTGATTATCTCACACCCTATAAAGCCAAGATAGCTTATACGGAAGTCTTGGGAATACAACAGCAACAACTCCCAAGCTACATCAATGGAAAGCTATTCCTTCGGCAAAACTTTTTCCAAAACGAATCAATTCCTGAACGCAACGATCGTGTCAAACATGCATTCCTCATTTAAAGATTAACTAGTTCCCAATAAGTAACCACTAAAGCTTTAACAATAAACTTCTCTACTAAGCTATTAGCACAATAATTTGAGAGAATGGTAGCAAAAGCTTACATAAAGAGCTTTTGTTATAGCATTAAAGAAAGTAATTTAATAGAGTATTAATAAACCATGAATGCTATAAAAAAAAGAATTTTTTTTTTTGTACATTTGAACTACATTGAAGGTCGTTCACTTCAAATCCTCACTAGCGCTAACTGTGTATAATTTACTAGAACCTGTACTAATCAAATAGTAACACACTAATAATAACCACTAACCCATAGAGGTGCACACAGGAGACGGCGAGCTTTCAATTCCTATGGAAAGCGTTGAAGTCGCTTAACACAATCAAACCTTCCGTGTCCGTACACATTCATTTTCGAAAGCTATGGCAATTTTCAGCTGATGCTATTTTAAGGGATGCGTAAAATTTTTCAATTTTCGAAATTAATTTCGAAACGCAAATTCAAATCATTTATTAGCCCGTTCAAACGTCATCGTAAGTTATTACTTCTTATTTCATATTCAAGGTATCGTTATCTATTCGCAAACCTCCACCCTTTTCGACAAATGTCAACAATCATGCTTCGGTACATATTTTCAAAAGTATTTGATCCATAAAAAATGCGTGGACACCCCTGTTTTCCAAGCGGAAGTATCAGCTGTCAGTTGCCATATCCTTTGTAAAATACGAATTTCGCATCGAAAACTTGAAAATTTTTCAATTAAAATCTTATTATACGAAAGTAAACGCGAGTGAATTACAAAGTGAAGTGTGTAGATTTTCATTATTTGCTGGAAAAAGGAACTAACGTGCAGAATTTTTCTTTGCTGAGGTGAGTGAAGTGTAACCGAACATAAAATCATGAGAAACGCCATCAATTCAAGTGGATCTTTTACGTTAGTCCATAACAACGCGATATTTTATTACAGAAAAGTGAAACTTGACTGTATTTCGGACTTGTGCCGTGTAAAAAATGTGTTTTTGACGATAGGTTTGATGATTCACGCGAGTGAAGTACGTTTCGTGTCTGTCCCTTAAACATTGATAGATGTCGAATAAATTGGTGAAAATACAGGGTGCGTGCGGTATTTGAGGACATGCATAAATGTGACTACAATTTCCCGAATTTTTTTAAATTTGTTTTTCTTTTCAGATAAGAAATGGCGGACTACAACATCACTCAAGAAATGAAGAGACATGCTGTCATTGTCTCTATATGTGCGAACCATACAGATTTAGTCATCTCTAATTTTCTTAATTGCATCCGTTCATTCATGCATAAGGTTTGCTGCGAATTGGAAGCATCAGAAGGCGATACAGAATCGGTTGCAAAACGCAAAAAGCACGAACAACGTTCTGACACTGTCTGACCTGCAGAATTTTTTGAGCAAGTGCAAGCGATCAAAGACGAGGACCCTTCAAAATCAATGAGGGTCCTTGCGAGTGAGCTTCATGTTTCTGAGCGCCTTGTTCGTAGAGTTGTCCACGAAGACCTTCGGTATAAGTCTTATGTGATGCGGAGAGGACAGTTCATGTCTTTTAAACAAAATCAAACACCCTGAGGTGCCCATAATGTTTATGATTTTTTTCGACGAAACAAATTTTGACCAAGATCAAAAGACCAATCGCAGAAATGACAGATGGCTATGTTCAAATTTCACGGATGTTCCTGTTGTTATGCACACAAAATTTCCAGCCACTGTTATGGTTTTAGGTGTTGTCGGCAACGAAGGACATTTTATGCCACCACACTTTTTTACTCAAGGACTTCGAGTGAACTCTGCTGCATACATCCAGGCTTTGGAGACGGTAGTGAAACCCTGGATAGACAATGTAAGCAGAGGCAGACCATACATTTTTTTAACAAGACTCTGCTCCTTCACATAAACCGATGGCGACACAAGATTGGATGGCCGAAAATTTTCATGACCACATAACACCCAACCTATGGCCACCTAGCTCCCCAGATCTTAATCCCTCAGATCATTACGTATGGGGCGTACTTGAGTGTGAGACCTATAAGCGTCCTCATAATATCACTTCTTCGCTGAAGATTGCTATTAATGCCGTTACGGTCAATATGAACAAGGAGCATTTGATTCGGGCATGTAATCGTTTCCGGACCCGGATCGAAGAAGTTATTGCTGCTAATGGCGATTTTGTTGAATAACTTTATAGCCATATATTAATTTAACGTTGTACAAAAAATTCCTGAAATTTCATTAAATTTTATTAAAAATACAAGCTAATTAACTTTACTCTCAAGTTGTCCTCAATTACCGTACGCACCCTGTATTTTGATTAAGGATTTGATTCGTGGATGTTTTGATTTGAAGCGTTTGCAGCGAGAGTCATAGCGGAAGTTTTTGAATGCACCGGTCGAATCCAACGAAAACTTTAAAGAACGTTCATGAATATTAAATATCGGGTTGTTTTGAAGTCATGGAGAGAATCAGATAAGTGGGTACGATAAAATTTCATTTGAAAAATTGGAAAATACTGCAGTGTTTTTATCTCAACAGAGTGGAACGTGATCAGGGGGCCTCTAAAACTTATTTTCGAAACATGGTGGTTTAACTTAAAATATTGGTTTATTTACCGGAAAATGAAGAAAGCCGACTTCAAAGTGCACTAAAAAGAATGAAATGAATTTTATGGCGGTGGTACTAAATCACCATGTCATATCACTAATGACGCACCGCTTACATAAAATTTAATTCAACCTTTTTACTTTGGAGTTTCTTAAGAGAAATGTACCTATTACGTAGAGTACTTTTTACATGTATAAATATATATGTATATATATATATATATATATATATATATATATATATATGTATATAAATATATATATATATATATATATATATCTATATATATAAATATATATTTATATATATATATATATATATATATATATATATATATATAAATATATATATATATATATATATATATATATATATATATATATATATATATATACATATATATGTATGTATAAATATATGCATGTATACATATATAAATATGTATATATATATATATATATATATATATATATATATATATATATATATATATATATATATATATATATTTGTATGTATATATATATATATACATATATATGTATGTCTATATATATATATATATATATATATATTATCAATACATGTATATACATACATACATATAAATATATATATATATATATATATATATATATATATATATATATATATATATATACAAAATTATAGATATAAATATTTATATAAGTGAATATAAATATATATATATACATATATATATATATATATATATATATATATATATATATATATATATATATATATATATATGTATATATATATGTATATATATATATATATATATATATATATATATATATATATATATATATATGTGTGTGTGTGTGTATATATGCATGTATATATAAACGTCATTATATATATATATATATATATATATATATATATATATATTTATATATATGTATATATAACTACATAATTAAATATTGTTACATGTACAAATAATTCTGCGAGCTACTGTCGCAATTGTTTTCACAACAATGAAGAACACGAATTCGCTCGAAACCACGAGAACCCAACGAGCATGATCAACAGCTGCAAGTGACGTCACTCCATTCATTAATTTTCTCGAATCTACCAGCTAGAACATTCGCCAATAAACGAGAAATGGGTGAATAGGTAGAGACCCTATATAAAGGCGAGCTGAATGAATGGGGGGATCATCATTCATTCGACCGCGATAAGAACTGCGAAAGTGTGTAGGAAGTGTGTTTCGTAATAGTGAAGTGATTTAGAAGACAATTGCGATAAGAAATTTATGGACAAGTGTTAGATTTTATTTTAATAGTGAAAATTAAAATTAGTGAAAGTGTTAAACTGATTATTGTGCACTTTCTTGAATTAAATAAACTCTTTTAACTTAAATTAAAAGACATTGCGTTATCACTTTCCCGGAACGTTAAAATTATAGGCCGCGAACCAATAACACGCGACAGTGGTGTCGAGAAGTGAGATAGAAAATTTCGAAAAGTGAAAACATTTAAACATTTTTAAACTGCACAGTTGTGAAATCTAACGTAAAAACTGTTGAAAAAAAAACAAAAAGCCAATACAATAAAAATGCCACGAAACTTGCATCTAAGAATCAATGAATTGACCATGCCGGAGCTCAAGGAAGAGTTAGAACAGCGAAATCTGGCTACGCAAGGTACAAAGGCCACACTGATTGCACGCTTGCGCGACGCGGTCGAGTCGGAAGGCGTGAATCTGGATTCGGGTGAGTTCTCAGATGCGGAAAAAGGCGCAGAAGGTGGAGGAGTAGAAACACCAAAATCTAAGGAGCCAGAAAAGGCGCTAATGCAAATGTTAATGCTGATGTCATCGAGTCTGACTGCGAAGCTAGATGAACAATCAGCGAAGCTAAATGAACAATCAACGAAGCTAAACGAACAATCAGCGAAGCTGGACCAACAAGCAATCGAAATCAAAGCAGACATCAAGGCAGACATCACACAGAAGCTTGAGAAACAGTCAACCGAAATAAAAGCGGAGCTCGGTAGTCTCAACAAGCAAATTAAAGGCGTCGAGGAAAAGGTTGACCAGGTCGAGGAAAAGGTTTACCAGGTCGAGGGAAAGGTCAGCCAGGTCGAGGAGAGAATCAACAATGAGATGGAAAACATGAAAAAGGAATTGGAAGCAGCAAAGGCAGTAGTAACCGCCCCACCAGCCCCAATTATAACCGCAGCGCAAAGCTCATCTAGAAATGTACAAGCACCAATATTCGATGGGCAAACGCTCTGGACTATTTACAAAACCCAGTTTGAAGCAGCCGCTAGCATAAATCACTGGAATGAGCAGGAACGAGCAACTGCATTGATTCTTGCTCTAAGAGGCCCAGCTGCCGAGCTGTTGCAGACGATCCCCGTTGAATTGCACTCAAACTCGAATGCTATAATGAATGCGCTCGACATGCGTTATGGAGATGATCATCTAAAGCAGATTTATCGGTCACAGCTAAGGCATCGGGTGCAGAAGCCTGGTGAAACCCTACAGCAGCTAGCCCAAGACATTGAGCGACTAGCACTTTTGGCTTACCCAGCCTACGACCCAGAACATCGAGATGATGCAGCGACAGAGGCATTCATCAGCGCACTAAAGGACCCGGAATTGCAACAAGCCGTGCGTTTAGCCCAAAAGCAAACGGTTAAGGACGCATTGGCTTACAGTCTGAACTTTGAGGCAGCGAAAAATGTGACTCGTACCACTGCCCGGGTTCGTGAAGTAGTGACAGACGAGTGCAGGTGTGAACGCGTGGAAATCGAGCGAGACCCGCATGTAAATGGTGCGCCTAGATGCTGGAATTGCGGAGAGAAGGGGCACTTGCAAAGAGACTGCAAGAAGCGAAGAAAACCGAGCTATTGTCCAGGGTGTGCAGCTAGGAGGAGATCCAGACCGAGTCAGGAGCCCAGAATGGAAGCCCTTCAAACAGAGGGGTCGGGAAACATGTAAGAGCCAACTTTGTGGGGCAGAGGTTGGCTAGGAGGATCGATGTCCCCAGCACCACCATCACCGTGTCAAGACTACATCGTGGAGAAGCGGACTTATGCCTTCCGGGTCAAATTGGCGGAGAACACTGCACCATAACAATCGACACTGGTGCTACCCGATCGATTATCCGACCAGACCTAGTTAGACAGCAACAACTTCACAAGGGCAGAATTTTCTCACTACGGACAGCTACGGGAGAAACTGCACCTGTTCATGGAGAGGTCAACCTCCAGATACAGTTGGGAGACCTTGTGTTCCGACATAATTTTCTGGTCGCGAACATTATGGATGACTGCATTCTCGGAATGGATTTTCTCCGACCACATGGAATCACGTTAGACTTGGGCAAACGTGTATTGAAATGGCAGAATGTCGAAGTACTGATGGAGGACCCCAGCGTCCAAATCCCCAAGATGCATGTAGTGGTATGTACTGACACTGATGTACCGAATTCCTCCGAAAGCATTGTATGGGCCAAGCTTGATGGTGATTCTGGAGACCACCGATCTTCTCTGATAGAGCCAACGAAGACATCCGCATTGCGCAGCTTGATTGTAGGACGAAGCCATGTAAGATCTTTAAGGAACGGATATGTGCCGGTTAGAGTCCTTAACACCGCAGACTCAACCACGAGCATCAAAGCGGGAGAAGTCATCGGCAGCTGCCAGCCTGTTTCCACCATCACCTCTTTGGAAGCTTCTCACAACCATCATTGGAAAAGGAGGCAAGACACAGACAAAGCCCGGGAATCCACGTCTGCAATATTGAAGCAAGTCAAATTGCCGGTGCAGCTATTCAAACGAGCCTCTGATCTGGTCACCAAGTACAGTGACATCTTCTCAACAAGCCCGGATGACCAAGGTCGAACGAGTCTGGTAACTCACGTCATAGATACACAGGGAGCCAAGCCGATTCGACAAGCACCCAGACGCCTCCCTATAGCCAAACAAGGAGAAGTGAGCGCGCTGATCTCGGACATGGAAAAACAAGGCGTTATTGAACCTTCTGTCAGTCCATGGGCCGCGCCTGTAGTTCTAGTAAAGAAAAAGGATGGTAGTACTCGTTTTTGTGTCGACTATAGGCAGCTCAACGACGTCACTAAGAAAGATAGTTACCCGCTCTCACGCATCGATGACATCATGGACACTTTAGCCGACGCAAAATGGTTTTCTACACTCGATCTCAAGAGTGGCTACTGGCAGGTAGAAATCGACAAGAAGGACCGAGAGAAGACCGCATTTTCAGTTGGGACCGGATTGTGGCAGTTTGTGGTGATGCCATTTGGGCTTTGCAATGCTCCAGCCACCTTCGAACGCTTGATGGAATACGTGCTACGTGGTCTAACCTGGAAAACCTGCTTGGTGTACCTAGATGACATCATCGTCATCGGGAGAACGTTCGAAGAGCATGTGCGGAACTTAGAAGAGGTTTTCTCCAGACTGCGACTGGCAAATTTGAAACTAAGTCCCGACAAGTGTACTCTTTTCGCAGCTGAAGTAAAATACCTGGGACATGTCGTATCAGCAGAAGGGGTCAAAACAGACCCTGAGAAGATTGAAGCCGTGAAAAGCTGGCCATCACCAAACAACAAGCGCCAACTACGAAGTTTCCTGGGTCTGGCAACCTACTATCGAAGATTCGTCAAAGACTTTGCCAAAATAGCTAAGTGTCTCCATCAGCTTACCGAGAAAAATCGTCCGTATGTCTGGAACGAACAATGCCAGACAGCCTTTGAGACCCTGAAGGAAAAGCTGTGTGAATCACCCGTGCTGGCGTATCCGAAACCCGGAAAAATGTTTGTAGTTGACACTGATGCAAGCAACGGCGGTATTGGAGCTGTACTCTCCCAGCAGATCAATGGCGAAGAAAGAGTCCTCTCGTATTACAGTCGAGCTCTTTCAAAAAGTGAGAGGAACTACTGTGTGACCAGGAAGGAGCTATTGGCTATAATAGAGGCCACCAAGCAGTTCCACAAGTACCTATATGGCCAGAAATTTGTTCTTCGAACGGACCATGCATCGCTGAGATGGCTACTTAACTTCAAAAACCCCGAGGGACAAGTTGCGAGATGGATCGAAAGATTGCAGTCGTACGACTACAAAATTGTTCATCGAAAGGGCGGAGTTCATGGGAATGCTGACGCCCTATCTCGTCGCCCATGTCCAGCTAACTGCAAGCATTGCCGACGGATTGAGGAGAAGGAGCCGCCCGTTGATCTGCGACTGATAAAGGCCGAATTCGATGAAGGTTGGTCATCGGAGGAGATTCGAAATGCCCAGCTAGCCGATGAAGACATCGGACCATTGCTCGTATGGAAGGAGACGACTGGGCGACCTGAGTGGAAGGACGTTTCAACGCATTGCGCAACCCTGAAAAGCTATTGGGCACAATGGAACTCCCTTCAGGTGGAGGGTGGTGTACTCAAGCGGAAATGGGAAACGGCGGATGGCAGCTCCTATAGGATGCAAATTATACTACCCAAAAGCCGAATCCACGATGTGATTAAGGAAATGCATGAAGGATCCTCGGGAGGCCACCTTGGTGTTAACAAGACCTTAGCGAAATTGCGGGAACGGTTCTACTGGCTCCACGCTCGAGAAGACGTAGAGGACTGGTGTCGCAGATGCACAATTTGCGCTTGCGTCAAAGGCCCAAAGCGACGCCTGAGAGGACAAATGCAAACCTATAACGTAGGGGTACCGTTTGAAAGGATTGCTGTTGACATCGCTGGACCCTTTCCTGAATCTGAATGGGGAAATCCATACACGCTGGTTGTAGCCGATTATTTCAGCAAGTGGCCCGAGGTCTACCCCATTCCCAACCAGGAAGCAACTACTGTAGCCGAACAGCTAGTGTTAAATTGGGTCAGTAGGTACGGCGTACCTGGCGAACTACATTCGGATCAAGGCCGAAACTTTGAGTCACTAGTTTTTGGCGAAATGTGCGAGCTGCTTGGAATACGGAAAACGAGGACAACACCGCTGCATCCCCAATCCGATGGAATGGTCGAACGTTTCAACGGCACGCTCAATAAACACCTTGCCAAAATGGTTGACGAGAACCAAAGGGACTGGGACCGACATATCCCACTATTTTTGATGGCGTATAGAGCCGCTGAACATGCGTCGACGGGCCAAGCCCCAGCCAAAGTCATTTTTGGAAAGAATATTCGTTTGCCAGCCGATATAAAGTTCGGAACACCCCCTAAGAAACCCCAAACGGTCTCGGAGTACGCAAGTAATCTACGACAACGGTTGAACCAGATACATCGGACTGTGCGAAAACACCTCGAATCGGCTACTGACCGCATGAAGACCAGGTATGATCTAAAGGCTAATTCTACTGGCTTCCAGCAAGATGCCTTGGTGTGGCTTTATAACCCGCAACGGCGAAAGGGTAGGTCTCCAAAGTTGCAACATAATTGGGAGGGACCATACCGAGTTACAAAGCGAATCAACGACGTCGTATACCGAATACAGGAACATCGTAAGCCGAGAGCTAAAATGAAAATCGTGCATCTGGACCGTCTTGCCCCATATTACACCCAGGGAGAATTGACTACAACTGGCGACACATCTTTTCGGGGCGAAAAGAACTGAGGTGGGGGCAGTGTTACATGTACAAATAATTCTGCGAGCTACTGTCGCAATTGTTTTCACAACAATGAAGAACACGAATTCACTCGAAACCACGAGAACCCAACGAGCATGATCAACATCTGCAAGTGACGTCACTCCATTCATTAATTTTCTCGAATCTACCAGCTAGAACATTTGCCAATAAACGAGAAATGGGTGAATAGGTAGAGACCCTATATAAAGGCGAGCTGAATGAATGGGGGGATCATCATTCATTCGACCGCGATAAGAACTGCGAAAGTGTGTAGGAAGTGTGTTTCGTAATAGTGAAGTGATTTAGAAGACAATTGCGATAAGAAATTTATGGACAAGTGTTAGATTTTATTTTAATAGTGAAAATTAAAATTAGTGAAAGTGTTAAACTGATTATTGTGCACTTTCTTGAATTAAATAAACTCTTTTAACTTAAATTAAAAGACATTGCGTTTTCACTTTCCCGGAACGTTAAAATTATAGGCCGCGAACCAATAACACGCAACAATATCTATAATTATTTATATCAATGGATATGTGTATATATTTATATATATGCATATACATATATATATATATATATATATATATATATATATATATATTGGTATATATATATATATATATATATATATATATATATAAATATATATATATATACATATTTATATACATATATATACATTTATATATATATCTATATATATATATATATACATTTATTTATATATACATATATATATATATATATATATATATATATATATATATATATATATATATATATATATATATATATATATATATATATATATATATGTAGATATATAAAATATATAGGATGTAACGAAAGTCGTGACTATGCTAGAGATCACAATTTCGCTCCAATTTTAACAAAATTTTTATGAAAAGCGTATTGGGTGAATATCTCAGTCAAGTTGTTTAACCAGCTAAATCGGTCGAGGGAATACAAAATGGCGGCAATTTAGACGAAAATTGTAATTCAAAGTCGAACAGTTTGAAGCAAAATGGCGTAAGCATTGGATGTAGTAGTTGTGATCAAACTTTTCAACCGATGTTAATGAAATTCGGTATTTTCGTAAAGACTATACGTGTCTAAAGAACTGTATAAACAAACTAGAGATGACGTCTCCAAAAACAAAATGGCGGCTAGTTGAAGCTTGAAACTTCAAAGGCATCTCAAAGACCCAGTTTGGATTCGATGTAAATGAAATTTTTATTTCTAAGATAAAGAATAATTAGATCTAAATGCTTTGCTATTTTGATGCGCAAGTTTCAAAATGGTGGTGAGTTAAGTATGCGATTTTTTTTAGATATTTGTTGGCTATCTCTCTGTAGTAAACAATTAATTTGCAAACACTGCATTCTCATAAAGTTTATCGTCAAGAATATGATAAACCTCATCATATGATGAACAAAATTTTGACCCCAATTTCGAAATTAACTTCGGGCTAATGCGAGTTATCACAATAGCAAAGGCAAAAGCTCGTGGCTTCATGAATTCGATCTTTCGCCGTCTCCTGTATGTACCTTTATTCACTAACCAATTAAAATGTCGAATTCTATCTTTGGCATTCATTTGTAATTATATTATTTTAAAAACATATACAAAGATCAGCATTAAATGTGAACGTAAATGGGAAAATGTAATCGTATTATTAAGTAAAGCCGTTAAAAGAAAAATTGAATTCCGGCATCCTTCAAATGTAAAAATAATAGTTTTATCCTCAAGAGGAAATATTTCAAGACCGGGAAATAGTATTCAGCCGTTAGTTCAATATATGTATCAAATAAAATATTAACTTATGGTACCAAACGTGGCATCAAAATATGGTTATATCAATTAACGATTGAATCAAACAAAACATTAATACATGATTGTAAGAAATCAAACCTTAACTTATTAATCTGTAATTGTAGTAATTGACGAATGCATCATAGATATGTAATACATATTAATTAATATTAACTCAAGGTACCAAACAAAATATTAAAATATGATACATAATTGTATAAGATCAAACCTCAACTTAATAATTTTAACACTGACATGTAATACATTTTAAGGAGCATTAGCTTATGGTATCAAATGAAATATTATTATATCTGTTTATGATTGAATCAAACAAAGCATTGCATAGAATCAAACCAGACATTAACTTATTAAGAGAATATCAAGCGAAAAATATTAATGGATAATTAGACTAATTAAAGACTGAGGCAAACAAAATTATGAATTCATAATTGTATAGACGCAAACTAAACATTAACTTATTAATTTATAAATGTAGAAGCTTACAATTATAACGTTGGCTTGTAACATCACATTAAGTAACGTCAATTGGAAGATATCAATACCCAAAATGAAGCGATAGAATTACGTTAGTATCTAGAAAATTACGCGCAAGCCAGCACCAGAACAATGGTTAACAATAAGTAGCAAGAAGTACAGCGGACAACAGCAATGGCGGTAACAGCGTGAATTATAAGTACGCATGATTTACACAAAAGGGAATATAGCGAGAATCAAACAACAACAAAATTTGCGAAAAACCAAAAGCGAACATAATCCATTAGGGATACATGCGTGGAGGGGGAACTTTTTTTTTATTCTTTTAAATCCTATCACCACTCTTCAATAGTTAATACGAAAATATTTATAAACTATCAGCTATTTAGTGCAAAAATAAATCAGGTAAACTTTACTGATTATCGGTTAAGATTAAATTCAGGCTCAGTTGCAATTTATTTAATTAGCATGGTTAAAAAAGAAACTACGAGCGCTCATCGAAAGAGTGGGTAAGTACTTTTTTCTGCTTATTTTATAAATTTGCCATATTTTCTAAGTTTGAAGAAAAGATAATATACATTTTATATTTCAAAAATAGTTTTTGTGCATATCTGAAAACAGTAGGAATTGTTAGTAAAATTTAAATTTGTTCTAAGTGAACAAATACATCATTCTCGTGTATACTTACGCTTCATCACTGAAGTAGTTGCGAGCGTGCAAACACTACCTATGTACTGAAATTAGTCAAGCAAGCACATACGCCCATTGCTGTTGAAGCATGTCGTCCAATGATCAAGCGCAAAAGTAAATAAGCGAGCGGAAAAGTAAATAAAAAAGGTTAATCCACAATGCGCTTCACACGATTATCACATCGTGAACGACAAGCTTTGGGTGTGCTTAGAAGAGAGTTAAGCTGAAAGGAAATCTGAAAGTTCCGGCGGAAACGCTCTCTTTTTCAGTTTCCCAAGTTTCCCCAGTTTCGCAAATTCACCCCAAAAGATCGTGGAAAAGTCTAAGGCTTAAGCAAAAAGCACTCTTTCGCTCAATTTCCCCAGTTTCGCATATTCACCATCAGCGATATAGAGCGTGGAGGAAAAGTATTCGTGGAACGAGAGCGTACGTGTTCGGCTACTCAGCAGCTTTTAAGAGAATTCAGGTTAAAAGCTCATGAAAGAACGGTATTTAACGTTCTTGGGCAAAACATGCCAGGCTGTCTTGCTCGAGTCTTTGAGGGAGCGTGCAGCTACCCATTCTTTAATTTCAACGAGTAATTACGCGAGAAAAAGTTTGGACGGAGATATTGTTCAGTGATCACCAAAATGGTGAGGGGTGAGATGTTTGCTTGTCCCGCGATCCTCAATCGGCCTTTTGGCATTCCACGCCGTGTAGCCACTCTGAACCATTAACACATCAAGTTGATTCCCTCTACAGGCTGGTGCACCCCTATGAAGCACGTCAAGTCAGGGTAAAAGTGAAAAGCGCCTCACTCATTATCGATATAGCTTTCCAATAATTTAAAACGTGAAATGTAATGTTGAAAGATAAGAAATGAACAAAAAAGAAAAATAGAACAATCAACAAAATAAACTTTTGCCTGTGTTGATTTGGTTTAGATGGATAGAGTAGCAGGTAAGTGTCAAACAGCGAGATGTATTTCCGGGAGCCTTGATGGTATATATAGGATACACATCAAATCGAGCTCCCAGTTCATACCAGTATACATTGGGGTTACTGGCTATGTAATAAGTTGATATGAGGTTGGGGTACATAAAAAAAGTAACATAAAATAAGTGAACAATGGCAGCATGCCTGACGCTTAAAACCTGATATATTTAAATATTGGAAAAATTTATAAAGCGAAATTTATAATTATTTCGTTTGCAATGGATTAAATAATAACGAATGACTAGATGAATGATAAAGCTCAGTCTTTTCGTTTGGAACCGCGACCGGGTATGGAACCCACCACGTTTTGCTGGAGCCTCCGCTCATGAGCAAGCCATCAGGTGAGCTCTCCCAGTTTTGATTTTGTTACAGGGGTTCAAGAGTTTTTGATGTCGATCTGGCGTGGGGGCACTGCCACCACCTGGATGCCCCACTCTTACCTGTGGACCATGATCATCCTCAGTAAGTGTGAAATTATCTCATGTATCGCATGTTGCTAACTGGTTAATCGTCGCCACGTTTTCCCTGTAATCTTTTTTGGTAGGTTACTTGGGCCATTGGCACGTTTTTCACCAGCCACTTGGTTTTGCCTTTCGACTCTGGTCATCTGGTAATTTGTCAGTGCGACAATAATTTGTTGTTGGCTCTTGTGCTGTGGAAAAGGAACCCGCACCACGACACCGCAAAGCCAGCTTGCCAACGCACTTACGCGTTCCCAGATAAGACCATTTTCAGCTGAGCACTAATTCCACTCGCTTAAACAGCAGAACACCGCTGCAGTCCTGTACGGGCTATATAACATCACAACAGACACTACAAAGAATAAAGTCAAAGCATATATACCAACTAGCATTTCAAATCGACGAGCTGTCAAAATGAAAAGAGTGGCAAATAAATGTGTAGAAGATGGATTAAGGCTTACCATGTGTTGGTTCAATTGCTTGCAAATTTAAATGCTTGTTTACCATACCTACGCAATTTTAATCCATTTCCCCCTTCTCCATAAGAAACGTAAGAAATAAAATTTTTTCAAATGCAGCTGCAATTTGGTAGATATGGTCTGACACAGTTGTAAATATATGTAGTTCAAATTGGGATTCCATCTCTAGACAAAACGATGAAAACTGTGTATTGTTCTTGAAATAAATTGGAGTTGTCCATTCAAATCTCTTTGTAGCGACCACATCTTCATAATGAGGCAGCTTGCAATTGCATGGAAGTATATGATCATCTGGAATCCTCGTATTTATGAAATCAAAGCATGACACAAAGTGCTGTTGTATCAAATGCAAAGATTCAAAGGGTTGACAGTTGACTGAAGCTTCGTAATGATATGCACATGCAATTTACCGATACAATTACTCGAAAAATCAGTTTTTCAACCTGAATTTATGAAAGAAAGAAGTCTACGGAAGCAATAGATGTTAACTAAAAGCAAAGGAAATACTATATTGTTTTTCATTCAAAAATAGTTTGAGGTATTTATTTGACTTGACTTGCCAAAATTTTAACTTTAAATTTCATTATTCTCGAGGCTCAAGAGTGGTTATTAAGTTACCAAAACTTTTAATAGAGGGCTTTCTTTAACTTGTAAGGAGAAAAATTTGCTTATAATAGCGAGATAAAAAGTAATAATTTGAAGTGTCAAATAAGTAATTAAATGCTTTTTCATTTTGTTGCCAATTCATAAATATTTTTCAGAAAAATCCTATGAAATGATTGGCTGCGCGGCAGGAAAGGAGGTTGGAGTATCGTTTCATCGAATTTTCATCGCTGGACTGATCAGGCTGAAATTCAATATTCAGGTGGACTTTTTAATTAAAAAACCGATGAGTTGAGGAAAAATTTAATCTAATTATTTTTTAATTAAATTCAATGCATTCGAGTATTGACAGGACAAATAAGATGCACCAAATTCTTTCATCAGCTTACAGCTACCAAATTTATTTTGTTTAGAGGGAGCTTCTAAAGAAAAGAAGGATGTTCTTTAGAAAATGACAGATGCCCTTCCATAGAAGAATAGTTTACATACCAGTTGGTTTTATCTTAAGAACGGGAATCGGGCGTAAGGATGAGGTAAATTGGCCTTTAGCTCTTAATGGTGGAACGGAAGAGATATTGTGTGTGTGAGGGAAATGGAGCTGTGTTGCTAAGCATGGTGGTACAAATTTGATAAGGAGGGTGATATAAGTAACTGGTTTTGAAAGTGACGAGTCTCTCTGTTTACAAATAAAAAATCGTATGGTTCTCATATGATTTTCTTTACCACATGTTTTCTTTAACGATGTATAGTACGTGGAGGCTTGAATTGGCAAACTTGATTTTCCTGTTTTTACATTCGAGCACATGTTTTCTATTATGAAATTGCAAATATTTTACCACATTGTATATAAATTCTTTCATGTGGGATAAGCAAACGACCACAGTAGCGAATGTTTGAATGTTTAACAGAAAATGTGATTTTATTATGTGTACAACTTGGTGCAAGACAGATGAAAAATAACGGTTCCATTTGTGCAACAGGATGAATCTAGATATGAGTGTTACGAACTATTCTAGGTCTAGCAGTCGCTGCGTGTAGACATGTTTTTAATCACTCCTGTCATTTATTTTAAAAATTAATTAATTTTTCACATAAGTCAGTTTAAAAGATTGAAATAATTTTTTACGAGCCAGTCAAAAGCAAGTTTTGATTTTATTGGGAAAGCATTTATCGTCGAAGGCATCGACCCATTGAATTAATAAATCGAAAAAAGGAAACAAACCGAAGACTAACTCGGCACTGCTGTATGGAGGAGCCCGACAGCTTCCCCCCGTCGGAGGGCTCCGGGGATAGTAACAATGTGAAATTGGCGGCAAGTGTCAACAAGCGAAGACACACGAGCACCCAGGACCCCACAGATGGTGGCCGTAACACTCAAGTAGTTGAAGACAAGCAAAATGTGGGTCAACTTCAAGCAGAAATTGAAGAATTAAAATTAAGAATCAAAACGTACGAAGATATGTTCGAGACAGCGAAGAAAGTGCAAAATACTGAACCGGTACGAAAAATCGATACGCAAGCAAAACAGAAGAAAGTTGTTGAACCAATCATCACAGAAGAAGTATTAAGTGCTGGAGGCACTAACGACAGCCAAAATTACTTTGCAGCGCTGGACGGACTCCAAGAAATGGCGGTTGATCAAAATATTGGAGATAACGTTAGTTAAGGTAGTGATAATTTTATCTTCTTCCTCTTCTTCTTCTTCTTAGCACTACAGCCCCTTTCGGCTCTTCGCTTCCTACAAACAGCGCCTCCAACTGTTTCGGTCCGTTGACCGCAACATCCAAATCCGAATTCCGAGCAGCGATGAACTGTCTTCGTCGACCGAGTCAAATAAGTATTTTCTCGGTTTCCCCACTGGCCACCGGCCTTCAGTTCTCCCTACGAATATCTTCTTGGGTATCTGTTGTTCGTCCATACGATTCAAGTGTCCAGCCCATTGCAGCTTCAGCAGTCTTACAATCCTTGAGACCTCCGGTTCGTCAAAAATTTCATATAGCTCATGGTTGTATCGAATTCACCATTGGTCCCTGTCTAGCTTCGCTCCAATTATTCGCCTCAGGACCCGTCGCTCAAAGGTGTTCAATATATTAGCGGATGCTTGGGTTAGGGTCCATGTGTTACACCCATAGCATAACACAGGTCTTATGACAGATTTGTATACTTGGAGCTTTGTTTTTCTGTGTATGCAGCTGGTCTTCAAAATCGTCAATACTGAATAAAATATTTTATTTGCGAGCTGTATTCTTCAGCGTATTTCGTCTCTTTCATTGCCCGTTTTCGTTATTTTGGCGCCTAAACACACAAATTTGCTAATATTTTCGATACTGTATTCGCCAAGTGTGACATTTTGTGTATTCGAGGTACTTTTGCTTGACTGCGTCATGAACTTTGTTTGCCCTACTAGTTTTGCTTCACTGTCGAGTTTCAAGAAGAGTTCTTAGGCAGTTGTTAATAACCGTAACAGGATGTTGATGTTGTCCGCATAGGCCACCACTTGGCTCGACTTGTATAGTAATGTACCTCGCATATCGACAGATAGCATCCGTATGACGTACTCTAGAGCCAAATTCAATAGCAATGGGGCCAGCCCATCTCCCTGCTTTAGTCCGATATTTGTGTCAAAGGCATCGGTGAATTGGTTATTGATGCGGACTTGGGAGGTCGTCGATGTCATTGTCATTTTGTAAGACGGACTAATTTGGCTGGGATACCAAAACCGAGCATTATTTGGTACAGTACGTTACGATCAATACTGTCGTATGCTTGCTGGAAGTTAACGAAAATTCGGTGTACGTCTATGTTGAACTCCCAACATTTTTCAAGTACCTGCTTGACCGTGAACAATTAGTCTGTTGTGATCTACCTGCCCTAAAACCACCTTGATACTCCCATATAATACTGTTGGCGTATGATCCGATTTTATTTCCTAAGATCTTAGAAAATATTTGGTACGCCGTACAAAGTAGTGATATGCGTCTATAATTTTCGCACTGTAGCTTGTCACCTTTTTTGTGGATAGGGAATATAATTGATTGGCTCCATTCTTTCGGCATATGTTCTTGCTGCCAAATGTACTGGATGACTTTGCGAGTAGCTTGATGAATACTACTGCCACTATATTTGATGAGCTCCACTGGAATCTCATCAATGCCCGGCGCTTTATTATTCTTTTGCGCTTTGATGATGGAACAAACTTCATCCAGAGTTGGTGGGGCCAATAGAAGCTCTCCGCAGACATCTATAGGCTCCGATGTTCTGGAGCTGTGCGGAGGATTAAGGAGGTGGTTGAAATATGTTGTTCATCTTTCCTTAATCTTGATTTCATCAGCGATGATATTGCTAAAGTCATCACGACAGAGCGTGGTTTTGGGCTGATAACCACGTTTTAGGCTTTTCACTATTTGTATGCTTGTCTTGTGTTGTTGCTCGCTAAACTTACATCTATACTTCTTAATTGGTCGTCATAATTATCTTATACACTACTCTTCTGAGATTTACATAGTGTTCTCTCTTCATCCTAGTTTTCCTACCTACGCATTCTTTGTACGCCTGATTCTTTTTATCTAACGCATTCTGGCACTCATCATCGAACCAATCATTCCTCTTGCGCCGGGCTTGATGTCTGAGCGTCTGTTCTGCCACGGCTCTGATAGCCGCTTTCACTTCCATCCAGAGCTCGTTGCTCGTCTTTAACGATGCGTCTGATAAGATGGGAGCCAGCTGGTTGTCGAGGGTCTCCGTGAAATTTTCGGCCACAGACGCCGTTTGGAGCCTTTTGATGTCAAATTTTTGTAGCGGGCTGGTCTTCGCTGAATATGCCTTTGACATAAGACATCGATAGTTTAATTTGGTGAAGTAATGATTTGAGTTGCACTTGGCTCCTCGGTCTGTACGGACGTCAGGTATGCACGAGGCCCAACGTAGTTGGATCATAACATGATCGATCTAGTTTTGTGTGTTGCCATCCGGTGATACCCAGGTCATTTTATGAATGCGTCGATGTGGGAACAAGTTGAACGTATGACTAAATTTCTGCTACATGCAAAGTCAATCAGGCGCTGGCCGTTGTCATTTGTTTCATCGAGGAGGGTATAACCTCCAGTCCTTCCCCGATGAGAAAGCTCATTGCCAACCTTAGCGTTAAAATCACCCAGGTAATTTTTGTGTCATTTGTGGGCAATGAGTCGCCCAGTCTTTCCAGGTGATTGTAAAACGATTCCTTCATTTCTTCATCCTTTTCTTCGGTCAGGGCGTGAACATTAATCAGCCAGGTTTTGAAGAATTTTGCTTTTATACGGATTGCACACAACCATTCATTGACTGCTTTGAAATCAATAACGTGTGACTTGAACTCCCTATCTACGATGAAGGCCACTCCAAATTCTCGTTTTCCAATAGGCTTCCCACTTTTAAATATTGTGTGCAATCTCTTGTCTTGAATGTCGTTTCCAGTTCAATTCGTTTCCTGGACTGCCAGCATTTTTAATTGATATCGACTGGACTGTTTTAAAAGGTCCTTAACAGCGCCAGGGTAATTGAGTGATCTCACATTCCAGGATCCAATGCCATAGTCATTTTTTCGTTTGCGAGGTTGTTGCCGTGAGTCCAATCCATTCCGAGGCCTATCTGCAGGTTTCGAAGCAATGAATAACTTTATCCTCCATTTAAAAAATAAAAATAAGGAGAAGAAACCAGCCCGTATTTCCGCTGATCCTCCTCAAAAAGTAGCCAAGAATGCAGAGAAAGTTCCGCCAATTAATGCCTTCGGTCAAAGTGAAAAGGACGTGGTTCGGCTCTTGGCAGCCGAACACATAATTAACAAATTTTGAAATTAAACGAATCAATCACGAGAAGTTATCTACCAGAACAAAATCACTGGTTGATTTCAAATCAGCGAAAAAATGCATTAAATTCTGGGGAGGTTTCGCACTTCACTTATACCCCCAAAAGCGAGAAGAACTAGACGTTCTTGTTGAAGGGCTTGGACTGCGGAGAAGATACCGTCGATCTTCTTCAGGTGTTCAAGGAAGCAGCACATTTGCGACAAGAAGGTCGACGGTAGAAAAAAAAATTTACCACTTTATTTAGTGCAAATATCAAATAAGAGCAGTCCAAGCGCTCTTCAACAAATCAGATATTTGAATTTCCGAGTGGTGAGGAGGGAACGTCTCCAGAAACGAAAAATCAACCAGTGCTATCGCTGCCAACGATTTGGGCATTCAGCTGCCAACTGCGCCATGCATTACCGATGCGTCAAATGCAAGGACGTGCATGCTCCCGGTGAGTGCAAAGAGACTCAGACGGAGCCAAAAGATAAACTATAACTGCGGCCTTTTTGGTCACCCGGCATCATATCGAGGATGCTCCCGATATCAGGATGCAAGAGAAAAATCTGTCCCAGAGCAAACACAAATACACTGCAGTGTCTTAGCTCCAAACTTCGTCAAGCCCGGAGTATCATTTGCACAAGCCGCTAGAGGACCAGCAGAAAATGCGGTAAATAGTGTAAATAATGTAAATGGCGATAATGAGCTGCTTCTCATAATTTCACAGCAATTAAATTCTCTATCGGAAAGAATCGATAAAGAAGATTCGAAAATTAACATTGTCTTCCAGCGTTTAGGGCTTTCAAATGCCTCAAAATAAGTTGTCATCCAGTCACATTCCCACGGATAGGATTCATCTCATCTCGATCAACGTCAACTCCATTGTTACTATACATCGGCGTGATTCATTGCTAGGCAAAAGCCTGACATCACGCTTCTCACTGAAACCCACCTCAATTCATGGCACTCCATGACATTCAAGGATTTTGAATTCGTAAGAAACGATAGGGTAATATGTGATGGGAGAGGTGGCACCGGGATATTGGTTCGAAGACCCTATCGTTTCCAAAATATTGAAAAAGTCGAATTCAAAAGCTTTGAATCTTTTGAAGTGTCCGTTATCAAAATCTCACTGCCAGGTGGGGATAACCTCTTCGTTATCTCTGCCTATGCAACTGGTGGAACTGTTCTCAAGCTCAAGGAGGAGCTCAATTCCTTGTTCAAAATACTCGAATTGAACAGGCTGCATAGTTGTTATATTCTTGCTGGTGACCTGAACGCCAAGCATACGTCATGGCTGAACGCCACCAATAATCCAAGAGGTGTACTCCTGAAATCGTGGATGACAGAGAACCAAATTGAATACAGGTGCAATCTGTATGGGTTGAAGTTCCCAACATACCCTAGGACAAATTCATATTTGGACCTTTGCATTGTTGACGCAAGACTTGAATTCAGCTTTAATAGTCCTCAACGAAAACTGCAGGTGCTTCCTTATGATAGCGACCATAATGCAATCGTAATTAAAATCAATCATCACTGGGATGATTTCTCCAATTCAACATAAAAAACATCGGTTGAATTTCAAAAAACAGACTGGGGAAAGTTTCAAAAGAAGTTTAATCAGGAATACCAGAAGCAATGTCCCCCTTCTGATGGTGGCAACTCTTGCTCAATGGTTCCTAATGACAGAAATCTAACTAACGATGAAATAGATGCCTATTTGTTGAAGTAAGAGAAGCTGACGTTGGAAACGATTGAGAAAGTAGTTCGCAAGATTAAATATCGAAACAATATGGAAGGATGTGAAACACCAACCATCGCAAGGTTATTTTTTTCCTTCTACCTGACCTGCGTTTGGTGTGTATTGGCCATGGCTTAAGCGCACAAGCCCCCGATGTATCACTGCCTCCTTAAACCTGGCCATCTTGCCAGGTTTGATAATGCAGTGAAAAGGTAAACTGACAATCAGGTGTTTCATCAATAACGTTATTACATTTTTGCTTTTTTATCAGCTTCCGTGACATTTCTCCAATGAAGAAGTACTACAGGAACACTGATATTCCCCTTCTTGTGAGGTGAAATCCGATTGGTGTTAGTGAAACACCATTTTAGTATTAGTGCACTCAGTGAAGTGTTGAACAAGTTGTTTATAGAAGGCGCAAATTTATGGAATTTTCAAATTTGGCGGGAGTTTCATTATCAAGAGATGAATTTGTTGTATCTGAATGAAAAGGTTTGATGCGGGAAATGCAAAAAAATTTGAATGAAGTTGTTACACAATACCCGTACACCCTATGTGTACTGGCATGCGCTGGGAGCTTGATATTATGTGTATCCTATACACACATCAAGGCTCCCGGGGAGAGAGGGGGAGATATTTCTGTATGATACTTATCTGCTACTTTATACTCGCCAACTAGATCAGTAAAAGAGTGTTTTTGTTTAATGTTTTAAGTTTTATTTTATTCTTTGTTTGGTCATATAATAACAAGTTCAGTTTGCTATATTAATTTCAATAACATATTTACTAGGGAATTCTTTCAATAATTAATTTATTGCAGAGACGTATAAAGTTGGGCATTTATGGAGCGATCAATGAATGAAATTTTCTGAAGTGATTAATTTATTAAAGAACTAGTTAATGAGGTTTTATATTTACATATTTATGAATTTAGAGTGTTAATGGAGCAGTTATTATATTCTTTAATTATTTTTGTTACCAGAGAAAAACAAACCAATTTAATTAAGACTTTAACTGTTGCTCGGGCTGACGCCTTGAGCACGCAGTTATATTAGCGAATCGATTGATTATAATCCAAAGGGGGCACAAAGCCTTGGGACGCTAATACTCGGGCTGATGCCTTGAGTACGCAGTCAGATTGATAAATCAATCAATTACTAGTTCAACTGCAGGCTCAAGGCGTCAGCCCGAGCAACAGTTAAAGTCTTAATTAAATTGGTTTGTTTTTCTCTGGTAACAAAAATAATTAAAGAATATAATAACTGCTCCATTAACACTCTAAATTCATAAATATGTAAATATAAAACCTCATTAACTAGTTCTTTAATAAATTAATCACTTCAGAAAATTTCATTCATTGATCGCTCCATAAATGCCCAACTTTATACGTCTCTGCAATAAATTAATTATTGAAAGAATTCCCTAGTAAACATGTTATTGAAATTAATATAGCAAACTGAACTTGTTATTATATGACCAAACAAAGAATAAAATAAAACTTAAAACATTAAACAAAAACACTCTTTTACTGATCTAGTTGGCGAGTATAAAGTAGCAGATAAGTATCATACAGAAATATCTCCCCCTCTCTCCCCGGGAGCCTTGATGTGTATATAGGATACACATAATATCAAGCTCCCAGCGCATGCCAGTACACATAGGGTGTACGGGTATTGTGTAACAAATTTGGTGCAATGTAAGTCTTACCTCCCAGCCGATATCCGAAACCACTCAATTCCTGTATGTTATCATTGCTACTTACATTGTCAATGAAACTAGATCAGTTTTCTCAATTTTTAAAAAAAAACCAATCTCATTGATCATTTAAATAACAAGCATATAATTTTCATATCGAATATTTTATAGTCCAAAATCTAATCTACTCTATTTTAAAATCAATCAAATAAACTTCCATATGATTCAAACTTAATTTGACGTACAACTTATCAAGGAGATAAAGTTTCAGTTGACTTACATGCAAAACAATCAGCAGTACAAGTAAACATCAAACATAAGCAAGCATAATGAAAACATACATAACGAGTAAACAAACTCGTGTCCATCGTTATATCAACATAACATCTTTTATCGCTCAAACAACTGAAACAATAATAATAACAATAACGCGCGCCCACATGAATATTCAAGTCTTATTTTTAAAATTGATCTAGCATTCGAATAATTTCTTGAGAGCCTTTAACGAAGATGAAATTAATGATTAGACGTTTGACCATAATTTTTAGTGCAATTAAATTCAAGTACAAATAAATATACCAACCGCGTGAAATAAATATAAAATTTACATACAAGGGAAAATGTTTCAGTACAAATGCTAAACAAGAAACTTTAATAATTTCAAGTTTCACTGAAATAATCCAAGTGTAGTAACTGTGAAACAAATGAGTTTTAATTATTATAGCTCAATACAATATAGGCCAACTCAATACAAACAAATTTAACCTTAAACCAATTATCTCTTTCAATTCCCATTTTTTCTCCCCCACGAATGACAAAATATGAATTCAGCACTCAATTTGCAATTTCATAGTATAAGCAGTAATAAAAAGGAAACTAGTGGCAGTCAAGCCGATAAATCCCGGCAAGCTTTTATAAATAAATAGGAAAACAAAATAAGTTGAGTGGTTCTCCGAAAACCCACTGTCGACAGCCACAAATGTGGTCCCTTCAAAACAAAACTGTCGGCGGCCACTCAGCCTTAAGTCTAAGTAAAAAAAAAAAGATAGCCTCTGAGCCGTCGACCGAAGCTGTCGGTGGACACGCTATTTTTAATAACAAGTCGGTAAAAAAACCGACAATAGCCTCTGAGCCGTTACCCCTAGTTGTCAGCGGACACGCTATTTTTAGTTATAAGGCACAACAGAAACTCATAATAGCCTCTGAGCCATCGGCCGAAGCTGTCGGTGGACACGCTAATCTTAACTACAAGTCGGTAAGGAAACCGACAATAGCCTCTGAGCCGCGGACCCTAGTTGTCAGCGGACACGCTATTTTTAGCTGTAAGTCACTATAGAAACAAACAAAAGCCTCTGAGCTGCCCGTCGGCAGACACGCTACATTCATTTAATATTAAGACAATATACCAACCAATCGGAGCCTCTGTGCTGTTGCACTAAAATGGTTTGCAGACACGCTTCTACTAGTCACTACGTTTCCCTGCTCAATAAATACATTCTAGCTGCTTACTACTAAATAACTCACCATTTAAACCCCCGCGGTTAAGGCAAAAAATTTAAAACCCACCCGTTTCCCACCCTTACATATTACACGTATTCTCGAGATAAATATCAACAATTTTAACGTACGGCTAATGAAGTGACCTCGCACGGCACTGTTCTGTCTTCCAGCAAAGTCTGGGACAGCGTTACGCTAAATCAAACAGACACTCACTAGGGAGATTTGACGGAACATATAGGGTCTTAAATGAAGGCCGAAACTATATGCTCCCATGCCCAACATATAGTGAAAGTTTTGTTTCGAATACGTTTTAGAATACTCCTTCTCGCAAGATATTTTTAACTTAACAGTTTGCTGAAATCATTCAAAGTTTATATCATAACTTTCAAGCTTAAGATCTTTCCTTCTAATTTTATTTCCTCAATAACATTTATTATAACATACCCAACGTTTCCTTATTTAATAAAAATACTTCAAAAAAACACGTTGTCTCCAGCTTTACACATAATTATAAGAAAGAGTAGTATAATTCAAGTAAAGTTCCCTTGTACTATCTCATATAAATACAGGAGTTGCAATAGACAATTTGAGCCAATCAAATAACGTTTGAAGGCATATACCTTAAAAGCTACATAATCCCACAGCAAGCCCTACCCACTACAAACTACATAAAGCTAACCTAATAGAAACAAATCTTCTTCATTACGATTACCCGCCAACCACAAATTAGCATGTACAATGTACATAGCATAGAATTCCGAGCAACTGGCGCATGTGAAAGCTTTTGAAAAGAAAAAAAAAACATACTATTTGCTCACATGTAATTGCAGAGACAAAGCTATTCTCCTTATCATCTTATCTTCAAACCTCATTGAGCATGTAAATTATCAATCTTTGTTTCCCACTAACAACATTAACGATCCATATTAAGAGAAAAACTTAGGTCCCACACTATGTACATAAAACTAATTAAAGCTTTAGCAATGAAGCAACAACAACAACTCGCAAGCTATTCCCTTGCAAAGCTTATAATTCCCAAACAAAAACGATCGTATCGATCTTACGTTCCCCATGGACAATTTAACTGGATTGTTCCCAAAACAAACGAGCATCTAAAGCTTCATATACTAACAAATTTCCCTACTAACCCATTAACATAATATATTATTTGCAAAGTACATAACCAAAAGCTTATTTAGCAAGCTTTTCGTTATCGTCTATGAAAATTTAATAAGCAAGAAAAATGAAGCAAATGAAGTATTTTTTTTTTTTCATAAAAAGCCTTAATAAATGCGAAAGAAAAAATTTAGTAGACTAAATTAAAAAAAAAACAAAATCTCTTTTTTATTTATGTTTTAAAAACTTTATTTTTGCTACCAACCATCAATAAAACTAAAGTCCGAAAACGAAATACAACCAAAAATTGGTGTAACGCAATTTCAAACGAACTATATACATAATACAGTTTAAATCTTGAAAAACAAAACCGAATGAATGTAACAATAAAAGGAATAGATCGAAATAAAGCAGTAGTAAATAGAAAAATAAGCATTTAAAAAAAAAAACATACAAAAGTTTCAACAGAAAACCTTTCATGTAATATGAAAATATGTTGCAAAAAGACAAATATGCGAAACTGTACATAAATGTGAAATTAGTTCATCAGAAAATTGATTATATTTTCATTAACATTCTAAAATGTAAGTAGAGAAAACAAGAAAATAAAGAAGAAAAAAAGGACTGATTATATGTTACATAAATCATAGCAATGCGAAAGTATACTGCAGTAAGCTGATTCAAGCAAAGAAAATGCAAAGCATATTGTAAATAACCGAAACTGTACTCGTATATATTTGTGAAATAGTTATATCTTCATTTGCATTAATATTCTAATATGTAAGTAAAGCAAAACAAGGAAATAAAGATAAATTAAAGAGAAATTATGTGTTACATAAATTACAGCAATGCAGAAGTAAAGCAAAAAAAAAAATATTGTAAAAGACAAATAAGCGAAACAATGTATAAACGTGTAATTAATTATAATTCATCTTCTAGTATGTAAATGGAGCAAAACAAAATCAAATTAAAATGCCTAATAAGTCTTAGCAAACGATTAGCAAAAATATTCAAGCAAAGTAACTCAAAACAAAAAATTATGAAAGAACTACGACTCGTACAAGTCATTATGATTCAATAAGAAAAAACAAATATTGCGATAAGAAATTATTAATTAAAGGAGCATGTCATAACTTTTTATGAAACGGTAAGCAAAGAAAAAAGTAAATTCGATTAAAATCGTTTAAAATAGTAATTTTAAATCAACATTCCAAGCTTACCAATTAAAACAATGAAGCAAAAATGAATATCTTTCACGACAAGGCTCTTCAAGCCAGTCGTGAACTTTTCTTTTCAGCGGGGAGGCAATGTTACGGGAACCGCAGTCCAAATATTGCTCGGTTCGTGTTCCGTCGTTCCTCTCTGTGTACTGTAAATGACAACATACATACGAAAAGCTGCGAATTGTAATCAATGCATCTGTGGGCACGGTGTCGTATCATGGATTAGCAGAAGTGGGTGTGTATCCATACTCGTATTAAGTATCAAACATATACACACAAGACTTCGCAATCGAACGTACCGCCCAGCAGAACGAATTGGTTACATGCATTGCAAATCGAGTGAAAGCTTTAGCTTTGTGGTTGCACCAGTCACAGAGAGATGGCACTAAATACGTTAAACTGTTTTGTTGTTGAACTTTGATCTTTTTTGAAATGGTAAATTTTCTTCATTGTTTTAGTTGGTAAACAATAAAGTCAGCATAATTATAGTATAAAAGAAACTTAAAGACACAAGACAATCGAGAAGTATTTCTCCATTCACTGGCTCAAGGCGTGCGCCCGAGCTTATTCTATCTCAAGGCACTTAGCCCGAGATAAGTGAATAGTGGGATACGTTCAACTGCGTACTCAAGGCATCCGCCCGAGTATCAGCGCCACAAGGCAGTTATGCCCGGGGCCTGCAGTTGAACTAGTAATTGATTGATTTATCAATCTGACTGCGTACTCAAGGCATCAGCCCGAGTATTAGCGTCCCAAGGCTTTGTGCCCGGGGCTAGCAGTTGGATTATAATCAATCGATTCGCTAATATAACTGCGTGCTCAAGGCGTCAGCCCGAGCAACAGTTAAAGTCTTAATTAAATCTGTTTGTTTTTCTCTGGTAACAAAAATAATTAAAGAATATAATAATCGTGCGAATTAACTGCTCCATTAACACTCTAAATTCATAAATATGTAAATATAAAACCTCATTAACTAGTTCTTTAATAAATTAATCACTTCAGAAAATTTCATTCATTGATCGCTCCATAAATGCCCAACTTTATACGTCTCTGCAATAAATTAATTATTGAAAGAATTCACTAGTAAATATGCTATTAAGATTAATATAGCCAACTGAACTTGTTATTATATGACCAAACAAAGAATAAAATAAAACTTAAAACATTAAACAAAAACACTCTTTTACTGATCTAGTTAACGAGAATGTAGTAGCAGGTAAGTATCATACGGGAATATCTCTCTCTCCTCGGGAGCCTTGATGTGTATATAGGATACACATCATATCAAGCTCCCAGCACATGCCAGTACACATAGGGTGTACGGGTAGTGTGTAACAAAGTGATTAAAACAAGATAAAGTATAGCCACTTAAATATTATATATACAATATATATATATATATATATATATATATATATATATATATATATATATATATATATATATATATCGAAGATATATAATAGCATAAGATTAAGCCTTGTTCCTATGTGCTCAATAACTAATGTATGCATCGATGCTTACCAAAAAGCAGACATGCAGTTTCTGATTCTTGGTGGTTATTAGTGATTTTGTACCACAAGAAGCTTAGAAAATTGAACATCCATTATTGTATACCGAATGGTATAATTTTAAAAAGATAACAACAGGGACTCGAAGTCTTTCTCATCTGCAATAGTTTGAGACAAACATATAATTATTTCAGTTAAAGGAAAGCTTTCTAATTAGCATAACTTATCACATCGTAATACTTCCAGTGAATCTTGTCTCAAAAATGATACCGAATTTAATTCTTTTTTGCACCTTCAGCCATAGAAAATTCAAATTAATATAATCTATGTTTACAGGGATCACGACGTGGAGGTAGGCGCAGGAAGTGCATTAATATGAGTATAACATATACAAATATACCTGTTTTATCATAGAGTGATGAAATTTATGAATTCTTATGAACACTTCCTTGATCCCGTTACAGCTTTCTTCTTCTTGAATGTTAGTACTTATTTTTCAATGATAAAATTTAGTAGGATATAGCTACGGGATTAGAATTTACTGGCATTCGTGAAAAATAATCATTTTACTGTAATATTGTCGCAGTGAAATTATCAGATTGTTTTTTGGCTAGGAAGAAATATCTTGTGTTGAGATATTTTTCAGTTATCAATTTTATTAACAGGCTTTAATGATCGCTGGTCTTCATGTGGTCGACTTGGTCTTCAAATATATTTTTGTTGATAAAATATTCTTGTACCGCAATAACAAGACAATAAAATGTGCTTCCTTAATATGTTCTCATTTTGATGAAATTGTAATTTCAAACGTAATAGACATTCTGCTTTCTCACAAATCTTTACTACGCTGGGAGAAGGAATCATCAAGAAGCACTTAGATTTATGGTAAATAAGTGATTTCGTTGTGTAGGTTCCTTCTAAAGCGGCCAGGCATTCGGTACAAATCAACGATTTATTTAATTTAAGAACAACAAACCCAGATATATAATATACAACGTGATGCACATAATCAGACAACTTTGTAGGGTACATGACATAGTTATGTTCTTCCAAGAACTGCTCGTCCAAAACATCAGTATCTTCTACAACGTTGTCTTGATCTATCATGAGTGCCCTTTCTGTGGTTGAATTTATTTGCGATGAAGCTGTTTCACAAGAAGGCTGTTTTTGAAGGTTCAATATGGTGATTTTGTCTAAAGGGGTACAATTCCCTATTCCCGCTTCTCTTATTTGGCATCGGACCAATAACTTTTTATAAGCAGCGATAAACTGTCTTACCGATGGGTTGTTGTTATGGCCAAGATGCATCCGTATTGAAGCGAAGAACAATTCTAGATGGTCTTGATTCAATTTGTACATTGGTATGAATCGTAGCTGCTTTGATATTATATATTTATTATGTACAAATGCTACGTTTTGCAGTGCAGCCGTAAGACCAATAAAACCGGGTTTTCTTACGCTATTTACAAGTAGTTGCCCTGAACAGGTTCTCAGCTTCGACAAGTAGGCGATGATATGCTCTGCATACGGTAAAACTTCGTTTGCATTCCTTTCTCAAAGCGCTCGTTTGAACGGGTCAAGAGTAGATAATTTGCGGCTATTCAATATATCGAAAGAATTGTTTATAACCCGTATAAATTTGGTTAGTGGCTTACTTCCTTCGAACTCTGCTAAATTGAGAACATCTGCACAAAAATCAAGAGCATCAGCATCGGACTTGCTAAATATTTGAGTGGCCAGTTTAACATTCATTTTTTTCTTAGCAAAATAAATATGGGCCTGTCCTAGCTTATTGCCCAAATGTAATTACTCTTTTTCTTGTAGGATCACAAGTCTTCCAAGGTATATCCATTGTATATATTTTCCATCTGCATTCAAAAAAGTTTTAAGGTCACCAAGGGTATTCCTTACCAGCTTTATCATTTGGCATGGATCAGGATGCACTATATATTGTTCGTTTGGAAGTTCGTGCGACACTTGAGAAGGATCTGCGATATTTCGCAAATCACAGTCTAGAGATTTCATTGCACTAATGTTATTATAAGCTCCATCAAATGTTATGCCAATTATAACAGCGCGACAGGTTGTCAATTTGTCTAGCGCTAAACGAATAATGTTCGCCTTTTGATCTCCACTGAGAGATGTTATGGGAAAAAATCCTATTGGTATTTTCCATGACCTGTTCAAAGCGACAGCCGTTATCACTAGAATCTGCGTTGCCAAAAACCCACTTCTGCCACCATCTCCCATATCTACATTGCCATACAATTTCTCTACAACCCAGTCTACATGCTTTCGAATGTGAACTTCATCAAATACAATATTTATCACTACTTTTTCGCTCTTCTTATTTGCTTCATCACAGGCAGTTTTAATGGCATGAAGTGCTTCATTTGTAAAGCCAGGAGAGCAACTCAAAACCCGATACCATTGGGAAATAGTTCTGGGATGCGGAAGACAGTTCTCGTACATACTCATACCCTTTGGGTGACAGGAAGTTGAGATTAAGAGCAAATAATCGAATTTTTTCGTTATACTCTGGTCCACCACTCCATGTTTTGATTTGCGTATATAACGATAGAGAAAGTCTTTTGTTGGTCCAGCAATATCAATTAGCACGCTTTCTATTTCATTATCAATGAAATTTTTCGTTTTGAGTTCCTGCAGTACAGTCTCAATTTGCCCGATTCGTTTGCGTTGTCGGGATACTTTTTGTGTCAATCGCTTTATTGTTTTATCCTTACTCTGGATACACTTGCGTAGTTTTTGTAATTTAGCCTTCTTAATAATCACCTTTTCTGAGATTTCGCTTTCATCGTCACTTGAAGTCTCAAGGCATTCTTTCAGGCTCAGATTTTTTTCTATTTGGTCCTAAACAGAGTTGAAGATTTCCATTAAATATATTATTTAGTTATATCGAAACCTATCCTTTGCAACGGCACAATTACTAGGTTTGGTTAGTATGAAGTGGATATAATGGTACATATAAGGATCGAAAAACAAAGCATACAATTTTGTGTTTGCGAAAATGAAACCAAAGCAATATATGAGAATAGAGGAAAATCTTACAACAGAAATGTTCACATTACTTTTGAAAAATAGTCGTTCAGGCATAATATTAACATTGTTCTGAAAATTAGTTAAATGATATATAATATAAAAAATGATGATACCAGAAAGAAAAGAAATCAATCAACACAAAAGAGTGAAGTCATATTGTATTTTAAATCAAAAGTACGTGGATGAAGGAGTTTAGTATGAGTGACTATAATGATAACTAAATTAATTCCCGTACGCTTAGTTTAAGGCGCAGGCCCCAGTAAGACTGCCAATTTGGGTATACTTTAAAGCCGTCCATCTCAGAAAAACCTTACAAATATTTGCAAAAATTACTTAACGTACCGAGTTGACTTAAGCTTTGTTTGTTAGATCTAAATTATTTACATTGAATTAACTCATCAAAAATTTAAAAATGTTTTTTGCCAAAAATTTCCTAGAACAAAATGTGGAAATTTGATATAAATTAATGTGCATGCATTTTATTTGTTCGGTATGTGCAAAGTACACATTTTATTCTAGGAAATTTTTTGCCTAAATTTTTTTTAAATTTTTGATGAGTTAATGTAATACAAATAATTTAGATCTAAGAAGCATAGCTTAAAGAGAGAGAGTTACTACACGTTTTAAGGAAAACATGCTATTTTGCTTGAATTTTGTAATTTTCGCAACAAACTTTTTGCAAAATGTAGTGAACTGATTCAATAGCCAAAAGTTTATTCAAATTTTTACTTAAAAAAAATTTCCAAACATTTGTAAGGTTTTCGGCTGTAAAGTTTACAAAAATTTGCAGTTTTACTGGGGGCTGCGTCTTAATACTGTACTTTCATTCTAGAACGTTCATAGGAGCTAATATTTGTTAATATATTATAGAGACCCAACCATCACCTAATAACAATAAAAATAAATTCTATATTCACAAGCAAAAATGTACCCTAAGAATTGTGGCAGTATAAACGACCGCTATGACCACCTCTCGACTGTAACCGAAAATTCATATAGTTTATATACGTTTCCAACTTTAAACTGTACAACCAATTCCAAAATGAAACTGAATAATTTCAATTCGGCATATACGATTTCATATTGTTGATTAAGATTTACAAATTAGAATTTCATTGCTAATCTATGATTTCAAAATTATTCATCTAACTTTCACTAAAGAAATTACAAGCTTTTATGTTTACTTTACTTTATACTTCTGTTGTACTTTACTGAATTTACTTATTACGCGGGTTAAGTAACATATTTCTCGGTAAAATCAGTTTTACTGAACAATAAGTCACGTAATCCCCAAAATATACATAAAATGTACAATGAAATTATATAGTTGATTTGAAATCTTTTAATTTCTTTAATTTAAACTTGATTTATTAAGATTTTTTAAAATAGAATATATATTCGTGCATACGTGAGCGGTAGAAGTTGATGCAATTACGTTTGATGAAGTTGACGATTCTATTTAAGTCTGGAATAGTATACTTTATTAGAATTTATGAATTATTTTACTCTAACCACCTTTACCTCATCTATGTTCCCCATATGATGCAGCATTCCATAAGGATCAGTCACGACAACTGCTTCACAATTTTTATCGCTTCCCTAAAACAATATATATATATATATATATTTTCCGTTATTGAATTAGATGAAATGGTATATTATATATTAAGAATTTCTCAAAAAATTTTAACTGTATAAGGAGTAATATTTTTAACTACTAATTACATTCCCAAATCCTAATCAAAGGTAATAATTCACACTTATAATACATTATAACTTCAATCAAATAAGAGTCACTTTTTCCAATGTGTTTTAATTAAGGTAAGTAAAATAATTTTTTTCCTCTTTTAATATTCAGGCATAATATGAACATTGTATAATAGTTGAAAACGCGTTCTATTCTAAATAAATATTTATCCAAGATTAAAAGGGAAAAAATTTATTTTCCTTACCTTAACATAATAACTTATTTAAAAATGTTTATGACTTACATGAGGCCAACTTTGCTGATCAATATTTCATTGGACACTGTTTGGTTCACAGCATGATTCCATTGTACTCTGAAATAACATACTTCATTTAAATTTATGAATTATTAAACTATAAACACCTTTACCTCATTCATGTTTTCCATATGATACATTATTTTATCAGGCTCTGAAGTGGAAGCTACTTCACAAGTATTACTCGTATCTATTACCTAAAACAATTTATATATTTTTCCCTTTATTAAATTAAATATATATAGTAAATATACGTATTAATCATCAATCTAATGAGTATAATTATATAAAGAGTTATTTTTCTAAAAACTAATTACATTGCCAAGTTTTTTTTTCGAAGGTACCACTTACTATTTGATAATATATATTTTAAAATTATAGCGTATATAAATAAAATAAACAAAATAATTGACTATATTATAACGTAAATCACATTCCTACAATCTTGTGGAAATGTAATTTATTCATCAAATCCTCGCCATTCATCGTTTGAATAATAATATTGCAAAATATTATGCATTTATTTGTCCATATAAAAAAGCAGTAAGAGAAATCATTAACTGTTCGTACTCACCAAAACTTCACCACGTAAGTGTCCACTCATGCTGGCTTCATTTTGATCAAATATTAGGTTTGGCTGAAATAAAAAGAAAAACTTTAAAAAACAGTATTAGTATTTTCGTACGACTTACGACATTTATTTTCGGGATTGCATTCTTGGCCAAGCTTCTCCTTACTCCAATATCAAGGACATCTTTTGGCACAAAGTGGTCGGAACACACAACCGATTGCTTGCGTATGTCAGCTTCAGGACGTTCTATATCCAACAGCCACTGCCTACGCATTTCCACGTCATTGGGGATCCTTAAAAAATATATTTTAATTAGTATCGCACAAACAATAAATCTTATTGTGAAAATATTCCAAAAACTTTCCCAGCCCCCGTCATTATAAATGCTTTATAGTGGCACCACTGAACTAAATCCCCTGGGCTTATCACACTTGACAATTCCCATGGCATTTGCTATGAAACATAAACAAAAATTGGCTAACTTTATTTCAACTTAAAACTATTAATCCCACCAGGTTTAACATTGCACAAATTTCATAGCAAACCAATTAATATATGTTAATTTAATTATAAAACTAAAATAAACACCTGAAAAATGATTTCCCTTTAATATGGGATGAATTGTTTTTACAGTTTTTCACAAAGCACTTCATTTTTCACTTTTCACTTTTAATTCGATTGAAAACCGCACACGATAAATTAAGTACATCCGTATCACACGCGATATCACTTTCGAATCCTTTCCGAAACCGGGATGAGAGGGATCAACGAAAAATTATCAAAAGAACTTCGCTGATCTTATTGCTTCGTATCGGTTTGTAAATTTGTTATGACAGTTCTCAGTGGAACCGTCAGTGAATGACAATTAAATCCCTTTCATCTCTTTCTTCATCAAAGAGGGTATCTCTTTTCAACCATTTCTCCTCCGGGGGATTTCACTTCACTCATGTACACTGTACGTGTGTCATATCGCTGTTCCTGTAGTACTTCTTCAATGCATTTCTCCAATAAGTGTGAGATTATTGTCAAATTGTGGGAGCAATCGTTATTGGCGGTAATTTGTTGCCTGAAAAATAGTTCAGCAGGATAGCCTGAATTATTTCTGTGAGTCGTATAGTCATGTAGGAAGTTGCAAAGCAGTTAATTAAGTATTTTATACATATTTTAGTCAACATTAACCTAAACCTCATTCAATTTCAGATCGATGAAACTTCGATTATGAACATTGTTCGAAAGTCATATCTCTTTTATCAGTGCTCGTTAAGGACCATTTTTAATATTTCATCCTAGACTGAATACTAGACAGAATCTGGAAACAGTGTGGTAGGCTCAAAAGCATTTTATAATATTTAATATCATGTAATATTAGTATTGATTCCTTTCAGTAAATTATCAACTTTATACATTACAGAATGCTACATTTAAATCGCTTGCACTAGAAGTAGTCGCATTGGTTTCCCGTAATAAGGAATGGGTAAGCGAGATAGCAGCGTGCAAAATACAGGGAAGCTATTTTGTTGTGCTAAAAGATCCTGATTTAAGAGACCAACAAATGAAAGTTCTGGAAACACTTTCAGGGCTTCTGAATTCACAAGAGATGATAAAAGAAGCTCAAAATAAACGGTAAGTGAATTCTTGGCAAACAATTATAAAATATTTACTTCCTGTTCAGGTGCTGTGATATATCTACTGGACGTGTTCTGTAATTCAAGAAATTTTCAAATGCGAGAACTTTGTGCTGGAATTCTCGCTTAAATGACCGCTGACCGTTTAAGCGGACATAAGGTAGGAAAATTATAACATATACAAAATTATAGAAAGCTGATATTGTATAAAATTCTGAAGGTTCACATAACAGTCTGCAAATTTCTACCTCCATTATTTGTTGATGCAATGATCAAATCTCCAGCAACTTCCGTCCAATTATTCGAATCAATTCACGAGCATCCAGAATTAATTTGGAATGTAAAGATAAGACCAAAAGTATAAGATGTCGTTGCTGATATGTGCGATGGGTAAGCTAACTGAGATTGCGTAAAGTTTTTAAAAAGCTAATTTAATATATATTTACGTATAAATGCAGTTTTTGTAAAACACAGAAACAAAATCCAAAAATTTTGTGGAAAGACCCAGATATTCTTAAAGATATTATACCCAATGAGGTGATTGTATCTGGCGTTTATTTGTGGCTGCTTGTTAGTAATCCAGCTTGGACTCTGTGCAACTGGAAGTTATTCTTATCAGATTTACTGGACTTGGTTGTAGACCTTATCAACAAAAATTCGCCGGATGTAAGTTAATTAATTTTTTAAATCACCGGTAAATGGTCTTCTAGAATCTTCATAACGTACTCTTCAATATTTTTAGAAAGATGCATTGGAATTTGCTTCTACTGCATTAGTCGAATTATTAAGAGTGCAGCATAATTTAGCAGATGACATTCCAGTTTGGGGTCACATACCAAAACTCTTCAATTTACTTAACGTACAACCAAAACATACATTGTCAGTATTACATCAATTAACACTTTCAGAGGTAAGATCAATTTGCCAGAATTTAATTGATTTTAGATAAACATGTACTTTATTTTAGTACTGCGTGACAGCAGTGTCGCAAACTGAATGTATCTTGCCTTTAAAACGGTGTATGGAAAATAACAAGCCACTGATAGAAAAAATGTTAAGCCGTTTGTTTAAATACCAACATGTGAGTGTAATGATTCGATAAAAAAGCTTACCTCTAACTGTTATTGCGTTAATTGTAGGATTTATTGATTAGCCAGTCTTTAGAAAGTAATCTAATACCATTCCTGTTAAATTTGCTTGAAAGTCGTATGGAGTATGTAGACAGTCCTTCTGCGGTCAAAGCAAAAGTTGAAGCTGCGCTCAACGCGATGACACACAATTTAAATTATGGTGATCGTGTATCGCAAATTTTATTGAAACATCCAGTGTGGGCAGAGTTTAAAGATCAGAAGCATGACTTATTCATAACGGATACAAACGTTAGAGGCTATTTAACAGGTGAGTTATTTACTTATTTATGAATTATTCAATGAAACATCGATAAATTACCAAAATGGATTAAATACTTTACGCATCTTTTTTTGCCAAGTATCGTGTTTGTTTCTTCCAATTCGCCTAGGATGGGTGTTAATAACTCAAAGTTCAAACAGTCCCGAATTCAATTACACATTGTGATAATTATCATTGCTTTTCAATGGCAAATTATTGAATATAAGCTTAAAAATTTCGTGTCATCGACTTTGAGCCTATCAAAGGATACACAAAGATATCTTTAATTTTGATCAGGTCGCACGATTTTCGCTTAGTCCCTATCTCCTTGCTTATTCGAATTATGAAACGGACAACAATAAGGTTTTAGTTATACATTCCTTAATCTGCTAAGCCTATACAGAAAATTTTTGGAAAGAGCTATCTTTACAGCAAATGTTATGCTTATGGGCGTAGATAATTGGCACATCGATGTATGTTTAATACGAGCAACTTTCTTCAATTCATCCTAAAAGCTGATTTTTCTACTTATTCCTTCTTAAAGTTGATTTCCAATAGAACTGGCAGTATCTGTAAGCAATTTAATTAATTTTAATTCAAATCTCGTTCTTTTGTAACATGCAATCCTAAACATTAATAGATATTGTGAACCTTTGCAGGGAAAAGGCATAAATGCTAGTATCTAATCAGGGGTGTTTTAATGGACCATGTAACCCACCGCTCATAATTTTGTTTTCATAAATTGGAATCAAGCCGATTGACGCGAGCATTAAAATGTCTTTCCATTTCATATATCTGCAGAGGAGCCCGACAAAATGATTGCGTTCTGTCAACAATACATTTTTTAAAGATTATCTGCGCGCTTGTTTTCTACGGCAAGTTTATTCCTCGTTTGGTTGTCTAGAAATGTGACCTTCGACGTTCTATATCGTTCCATAAATCAATACTTGATAATTTCACTATTCTTCTTCTTTTTAGCACTACAGCCCGGCTCAACAAGAACTGGAAGTGCACGTTTTCCTTGCCGTTATTTTAAAAATACATTTGTAGCTTGATCTGCTTTTCATTATAGCCTAATTGAAAATAAAATAAATTTTAAATAAAATCATTAAACTATATGTTTCAATATATTTTATAATTTATCAAGGCTGATGACATCAATTTACAATTTTTTTATAGATGTTAATGCAATAACAATGAGTATGGACGTAGAACCGGGATGATTCGAGATGTGTGTCGCGCTGCTGACAATGAATCAATCTCATTGAATATTCTTGTATCTTGATTATAAAACGTCTGTTTTTTACCATGGATGCTGTAATGATGTTAAAAAATTTATAAAGCAAGTATTAAATAAATATTATTCAAACTAATTTAAGAAGGGATTGAGGATTTCTTTGGATTTAGGGGAAAAGGATATGCATCTAAGCTAGTGAGGGAAGCAGATCAGAAATATTATCTTATTGAAAGTCATTTAGATTTTATGTTTTCGGTAGGTTAACAGACAACTCTATCTTAATTTAACTATTGAATTTACTTAGGAGTTTCGGTGGATAAACAGTCTGCGATAATTATCTTTATCTATAAAAGCTAAATCTGTTATCGCGTGTATTTCTGTTCTGGATAATTTCATGTTAAAAACTCCTATGAAACTTGCTGTCTTTTTGTATGTCGCTAGATCGAAAAGCAAGTATACGACAATATTAATCGTAACGTGCTGTACTTAATAATGCTTTGCTTTGGCAACCTAGCCAAATTAGTCCATCTTATCAGAATGGCGTGGACAACCTCCCAAGTCTGCATTAATAACCAACTCACCGACGCCTTTGACACCAAAAGCGGACTAAAGCAGGGAGATGGGCTGGACCCATTGCTATTCAATTTGGCTCTGGGTAAGAAAGCTAGCTGTCCATACAAGAGGTACGCTTTTATACAAGTTAAGCCAGGTGGCAGCCTATGCAGATGACAGAACTTTTCCCGAAACTCGACAGCGAAGCAAAACTAGTAGGGCTACAAATCAATGCGAATAAGACAAAGCTCATTACGCAGTCGAGGAAAAATACCTAAAGTACACAAAATATCGCACTTGGCGAATACACTAGCGAAAATGTGGGCGAACTTGTGTATCTAGGCACCAAAATAACGAGAACGCTAATGAAAGAGAAGAAATACGCCGACGAACACAGCTCGCAAATAAAATATTGTATTCATTTTTGACGATCTTGAACATGATGACACAACATGATGAACATATGAAAAAAACAACTAATTCAATATTACTAGCTTTGATTTGGTCAGCAGCTTGGATATACTATTTAAATGTTGCTTTGCTCATTGACTCCAAATAAATATTCCATAATGTAATTTCGTCAGGATAAACGCACTTAGAACAAGTTTCTTAATGTGCATTGGAAAAGACTCTTATCTTCATAACAAGCCTATTATTGGGGCTAATTGCCTCCTTAAGCTATTTATGTGTGGCAACTAGGTCATATAATGGTCTATGATAAGACCAAGATATTTCATTTCTAGCACTCTTTACAATTTTTCGCCGTTAATATTTGGTTCGACATCTATGTCTCATTATTTTGGTTTCCGATTTGCAAGCGCCTACTTTATTTCCAATGCTTCATTCGATCGAGTGTTTCCTCTGCATCGGAAAAGCTGATTGCTTAACGAGAAGTTTTTGGATTGTTCTGACCGCAAGATTCTCGGACTGGAAATAATTAAATTAGCAATTAATTAACCTATTCAACATATAAACTTGCAAAAATAGTTCCTATATTTAAGGGTGGTGATCATCTCGACCCGAATAACTATAGCCCGATTACGCTGCTGACGGGATTTAGTAAGATATTTGAAAAAATACTAAACAATCGATTGACATCATTCTTAGTTGAAAACTCTATCGTAAGCCAACATCAGTTTGGTTTTCAAAAGAACAAGAGTACTTTGGATGCCCTACATTCTGCCACAGGTTTCATCAATCTAGGACTTGACAGAGGTGATTATGTCATCGGCATTTTTGTGAATTTGAAAAAAGCATTTGATACAGTTGATCATGAACTCTTGCTTCGTAAATTTGAATCGTATGGTATTCAGGGTAGCCCTAAGCAGTTGTTTAAGAGTTACTTGGAGAGAAGATCACAGAGAACTTTAACCAACAATGTACTTAGCGATCGAGCACCTACGAAAACAGGAGTTCCCCAAGGCTCACTACTTGGCCCAACTTTGTTCCTGCTTTACACAAATAGTCTAAATACATGTGGACCGACGAGATATCACACATTATATGCTGATGACACAGTTCTACTTTATTCAGGACGAGACAAAACATTGAAAACACTATCAACCTGGATCTAGGAAAATTCCATCAGTGGTTAATCGAAGATAAACTAGCACTGAACACTACAAGGACAAAATAAATTGTTTTTAAGCAGAAGAACAAAGGAGACATAGATATTGACCTAAATATCAACGGCAAAAAATTGCAAAGAGTGCTGGAAATGAAATATCTTGGTCTTATCATGGACCGTCGTATGATAAATAGCTTAAGGAGGCAATTAGCCTCAATAATAGGCTTGGTGAAACTTGTTCTAAATGCATTTGTGCTGATGAAGTTACAATATGGAGTACTTATTTGGAGTCAATCGGCAAAGCAACATCTTAATAGTATATCCAGGCTGGAAATGAAATATCTTGGTCTTATCATGGACTGTCGTATGATAAATAGCTTAAAGAGGCAATTAGCCACAATAATACGCTTGTTGAAACTTGTTCTAAATGCATTTGTGCTGACGAAGTTACAATATGGAGTACTTATTTGGAGTCAATCGGCAAAGCAATATCTTAATAGTATATCCAGGCTGCTGAACAAAGCATATAGAAACATTCTGAAACTGCCAATGCTTACTCAAACTCGTTTGGTTTACCAATTAGCAAAATCATTAACTTTTAGTCAAATCATTATAATGGAGAAAGCTATGTTTATTTACAAAAATTTAAAAACTAATGGATCGAAACGAACGCCATTAATTAAGGTATCACAGATCAACCCATATAATGCGAGGAATGCAGATCAATTCGTAATACCTTTTGCCGGAACGGATTGTCTAAAGAACGATGCAACGAATGAAGCTCTGCGTATATATATGAATCTACCAGAAATGGTTCAGAAAGCAAACTCTCTTTTGGTATTTAAGAAAAGACTAAGGACTGATTGAAGCGTGGACCTGCTACTCAGAGCTTTTTTTTTTGAATGTGTCGTATTATATTGAATTTTTTTTATCTCTGAGAGCTGATCATGATTTTTAGACTAGATGTTCATGAAAAGGATTAGTTCACATTATTTTGTGTGCCCCCTTATACCGATGAATTAAACATAGTCTGGGTGGCACAAAGGTCGAAGCGAGGTCATGTGAATGCAGATCGTACGAGCGTTGTGTGACGAAGAAAGAGTGATGGAGAGAGTGGTAGAGAGTGGAGGTACTAAAAAATAAGTTTTATTTTTTTTATTGTTTGGAATTTGCTTTATATTCTTTGAAAATTTATGGCGATTAGTATTTAATAAAGCACGTTTGACATTGACGTGCGAGGAATGCAAATTAATTCGTAATGCCTTTTTTCAGAACATATCGTCTAAAGAACGATGCTCTGTGTACGAGTACATATAACAATCTTCCAGAGATGGTTAAGGATGCAAGCTCACTATTTATATTTAAGAAAAGACAGGGGTAATCTGATGAACACTAATTGAAGCGTGGACATGGATTTTTCAGTACAGTATTTTAGGGCATTTTTGACCCTATCGGCGAGATACTTGAAGAGACAGTTACTCAGAATTTTTTTAGTTTCGTGTTATACGGTTTTTTTTTATCTCTGAGACCTGATCACGAATTTGACTAAATATGCACCAAAGGATAGATTCATTTTATTTTGTGTGCTCCTTTATACCGATTTATTGAACATTGTCTGAGAAGCACACTTCACAAAGCGGACGAGAGTTGTGGAACGAAGAATGAGTACAGATTTTATTAAGAAATGGAGGTGCTTAAAAGAATCTGTATGTACCACTTCCTCTTTACGATTTATCAGTTTCAGCCAGTCAGAATGAAACAAAAGCTACAGACGCTGGTCAATACAAAAGTGGATATTACTTCCGTAAGCACATAACTGAAAATCGATGTACACTTTATGCTATGAAAATAATTTGGCACCCTATAGAAACCAAACACTAGGCTATAAGTAAACATGTAGAAAAGTTTTCTTCATACCTGCACTCGAGAATATGACTCAATGATTCAACATAAATTTTGTTCCAGCATTGTATCATACAATGTACCTAGATGTGCTTTGACCATTACATCTTCCTCCAGCTCTTTTCGATATTCCTTGAGCGTGTCCTGAAAATCAGCTAAAGATCTTTTGTGAGATGCTTAAGCGACGGATTTCATTACGTCGATGTCGTGATAGCATAATAAATAAAAAATATTAATTTCTATGCAACCAACTTTAAATCAACATCCTTACCAGCTTTCCGCTAACAATTTGATTTACGTCTTCCGCCTTTCCCAGCATTATTTTGCAGAGTAACATATATTTGAGTGCGGTTAATGCTGTGTTACTTTTGACACTGTCAAAACCTTCGAATGCTTCATAAAAATATGAAAAAGCTGTTTTGAAGTCCTTCTCATCTGCCGCATGTAGGATATCCGATTGTAAATCTAAAGCCCCCTTCATCTTAGGCGGACAGTAGATAGCATTTGCCGTGGTACGTGCTGAGGTCAGGACAACACGCACTTTTAGCAAATTGCTTAGAGCATGATAGGTCTTACTTTCAAGAAGTTGAACTTCTACGAGCATATTTTTGTCGCCCAACTTTTTTAATTCTTTCAGCAGCTGTGACCCCCGCGCTAGCGCTTCTGAATAAAATCCAGTAGCGAAAAGTAAAGCAATTAATCGAGCTTCCAGCGATTGTCTTAAGAATGTTCGTTTCTCTTGTTTCGCCCATTCTATACATTCTTTACAAAGTTGAACCTCGATACCGGTACCAGTTTCCAAGTCTAAAAACAAATCCACTAACGACCGCACTAACTTGGTGGCCTTCGCTTTGCTGATCAGGCTAAGAAACGGTCTCGTCACTTTGATCAAATCTGCTAGCTCTTTGGTCTTTCCTTCTTGTTTGTACAACTCACCTAATTGCAGAATGCCTTGTTCCTTGACACAAATAAGCTCTTCGTCATTCTCGGCTATTTCTTGCTCGCGAACAATTTTGTTGAGTAGCGAAATTCCTTCCTCGCGATTTACAAGAGATATTTCTTTTTCCTTCTACCTAACCTACGTTAGGTGTGTATTGACTATGGCTTTAGAGCACAAGCCACCGATGTATCGATTAATGTAATATAGTGCTTTGGTAATATAGTGCTTTTCTAGTTTTTCTTTATTGGCTTTGTGATTTTACTGTGTTAGTGTGTTAGTATCCGTTTGGAATGGTTAGTAGATTATTGGATTGAGTGTTTTTCTTGGAAGGTTAAAAGTTAGTTTTTGGGAATGGAGAGGACTATTCGCGTGAAGTTAAAGTTCTAGGTTTGCTTCTTCAAGAAAGGCGATTAATTGAGTTAGTGCTTTCTCGTTGTTTTTATTAAAAAAATTTGCTATTGGATAGTTATTTTGAAAGATTTCATACTTGTTCCTTAGAGTTTCAAAGTGTTCACAGTTTAGAATTCTATGTTCAAGATCGTCTCTTATGTCGCACCACTTACATCCTTGGGATGGAACTATTTTTGCTTTTTTTAATCTTTTGTGATTGTGGGCTCGGTTGAGTAGAATCCTGTTTATTTGTTTTTGCGTGTTGCTGCTTGGCGTGAAATCATGGAACCATGGTTTGGTTCTGTAAATTAGGTCCGTTTGTAGCCAAGGGCTGTACGCTAGGTTTTTGATGTTTTTTCGGTAGTATTCATGCCATTCTATGTTAATGGAGTCGTTAATCTTTTTGATAGAGTCGTCCCATTCCAGGAATGAGTCGACCTCTTCGCGTTCTATTGTGGCCAGTTTAGCTGCTTTGTCAACCAATTCGAAGCTGTGAAATTTTTCCACTTTCGGTATCCAGTATAAAAGTAGCAGTGCGTTAGGTCTATTTTTGATTGTTTTTCTGATTTTTTCTGTGATGAGTTTGTGGTTTGTGTTGTTTATGATCTCGTTTATTGTGTTTTTGGAGTCGGTGAAAATGGCTATGGTGTTGGTGGGTTCAGCATCCGCGTTGTTTATAGCTTCCTGGACTGCTTTTAGTTCTGCATTTGCTGCTGTAGAGTCTATGTTCAGGCAGTATTTTAGTGTCTTTTTGGAGTTATAGCAGTGTATGGCAAAACCAGTGCCTAGTCTGTTTTTTGCCGCATCCGTGAAACATATCTTAGCTTAGTTACCCGTGAGGTTTTGTAGTACTGCCAGAGCATATCTACTAAATAGCAGCTGCAATTAGAAAAAATTTTATTTCTTACGGTACTTATGGAGTTGAGAGAATTAGACTAAAAGTGCGTATGTATGGTAAACAAAAACTTGAATTTGCTTGCAATTTTACCAACACATGGTAAACTTTAATCCATCTTTTACACGTTTATTTGCCTCTCTTTTCATTTTGACTGCTCCTCGATTGCAGGTGCTAGTTAGTATATATGCTCTGGTACTGCTTCAATCGACTCGTTGAAGTTTTCGTAGTTTATTTTCTTGAAGTTGTTGGGGATGTTGTGCATGAAACTATTGGTTTGAAATTTTATGTTGTGTGGGTTTGGTAGTGCAGAACCCAAACAGGTGTTGTTGTATATGTCGACAAATTTTTTTTTAAACTCTGGCATAGTTCGAGTTTTTTTGGTTCTCCGATATCATTTCTTTGAAGTCTAGGCGGTATAGGTTTTTTCCTATTTCTTTGGCGAGGAGTTGCTCAGCTCTTAGTCTGGCTGGTAATTCTGTAGCTAGAGCAAGCGCTAGTATATTTGGCGCGGTTGTACGTACCCCGAGACATCGTTTTATAGCTTTGGCTTTTAGAGTGTTTTTTTTTGTTTAGAAAATAATTTGGAGCATGAACAATGTTTGTTAGATTGCTTTCTATTACCGGTCTTATTAGAGACTTAAAGGTGTTTAATGCTTTTTTTGGGGGTAAGGCCATGTTTGGGGGAGCTGATCTTGAAAGCTATGTTGATTGTTTTGTTTGCTTTACTTAGAGACTTGTTGTAGAATTCATTGAAGTGATTTTGATTATAAAAGTTTGTGCCTAGGAAGGTGAAATTTTTTACCCAATCTAGTTGGTTGTTTCATATTTTATTTTGTTGGGGTGGGTTTTGTTAGTGTAGAATTCCATGGCTTGTGACTTTTCCAAGTTCAATGGGAGGTTTAGCCTGTTACATAGTTCTGTGAACTTGTTGAATTTTGTTTGTAGGTTATTGAGATAGTTGGGTCTTTTTTTTCCTTTGCTTATGATTAGGAAGTCATCCGCGAATTGAATGAGTGTAGTTTGACTGTCAGTGATTTTATGGAGGCTAGATGCGTTGAGATTAAAGAGGAGCGAACTTAGTACGTCCCCTTGCGGAAGTCCATTGTTGATTTCAGTTGAATCCTTGCCTAGATGTAATTTCCTGTACATCAAGAAGTTTAAGATCCACGAGATATAATCATTCTTGATGTTGAAGTTGGACATGATTTTGAAGAGTTCCGGAATACTTACTCTCTCATACGCACTAGAAATACCACAGTTGATAATCATGATGTTTTTTACATTCTTGTCTTTGTTGAGGAGGTGTATTACAGTGTTTATGCATGAGATTGCCGACTTTCTTTTTCTGTAAGCAAAACAGAAATTGCTCAGGATGTTTTGGTATTCAATGTCACTAGCAATCCTATTTTTTATTAGGCAGTTAATTATTTTCAGCGGAATGTTTATGAGAGAGATAGGTCTACAACTTTCTATTTTGTGCAATGGTTTGGTTTTCTTGGGGATAGGTACTATTTTGATGTCTCTTAGTTTATTATGTATGTTGTTATTTTTGAAACTGTCGTTTATAGAACTAAGTAATGCTGATTTATTGTAATGATTTAGGGAGTTTATAATATTGTAATCAATTGCATCCAGTCCCGGAGATGATCTTTTTTTACGTTTATCTAGTACTATAAGCAGTTCGTGTGTTTCAAAAGGTTCAGCTGGTTCTATGTTGCTGGGTATATAAGGAGTCCAGTTGGTATTTAGCGTTTGATGTTTATTTTTAATTATTTGGACGGAGTCTTAATTGTTTTCGGTGTCCCATTGCGATCTTGTGTTATTGTTGTTGTTGTTTTTGATTGCATTGACCAAATTCCAAAACTGTTTTATATCTCCACTTTGGTTTATGTCATTGATCTTTTGATCCCACAGTTCTCTTTTTGCTTTAGTTACAGTTTCTCTCCATTTATTTTGTATCTCTAGAAACTTTGATTCGTTTTCGTTGCTTTTCATTTTTCGGAAATTTGTCCAAGCTTTTGTTTTTTCCCTCCATAGCATGTTTGTCTCTTTTGACCACCGTGGTTTTGGACTGTATTTGAATTTCTTCGCACTTATCTGGTTGCTTTTGATTGGTTCATTGATTTTCTTCATGTTTTCGGCAAGATTGTTAGTGAAGTTGATCGTGTTGATATCCTCCATGATTTTATTTCTGTTTGGTATTCGTCTTTTCTTTTTGTTCCAATTTTCGACTTGCAGTATGAATTCAATAGGGACGTGTTCACTCATGCCTATTTTGTATTTTTTTGTGTTCCATTCATTCCAGTAGTTCAAATTGTTTGTTAGTGTGATATCTGGGACTGACATTAGTGTGGTCTGTTGATTGGTTTTCCTAAAGAAGGTGAACGTGCCTGTGTTGAGGGGTGTTAATTTTGATTTGTTTAACACGGATTTAAGGATGTTTCCTTTTGCATTGCTTGTTTTGTCTCCCCCGTCTTTGTGCCTTGCATCGAAGTTTCCTCCAATTATGCAGAGATTTTTGTCGTTAACCACTTTTATGATTTGATGGATTTGTTCTTTGAAAGTAGTGCTGCTTAGGTCAGGGGGAAAATAGCACGCGCAAATGTTTACGTTTGGTTTTAGATTTGTTGTGGTGATTACTATTGCTTCAATGTCATTGTTGCTTAGAGGTATTTCTTTAAATTTTATTTTGTTATTAATTACTATGAAGACTCCCCCTCCTTCTTTTTCTGTTCTTATTTTGTTAATTAGTTGGTTGTTTTTGATTTTTACGATAGGTGATTTTTTTGTTAGAAGTGTTTCCTGTAGAAGTGCAATGTCTATATTGTTTTGTACACAATGTCTATATTGTTTTTGTACATAGTTTTGTACATAATGTACTCTAGTGTATCTTTTTTTTTGGAAATGCTTTGGATGTTATATTGGAGAAATTTAATATTTTTGATATCTTTCATATTTTTAAGTGTTGTTATTTGTTGTTATTGCAAGTTGTTTCTATTGTCTTTTCTTACAGTAGTTTCTTAGTGTTTGTATTGTTCCTTAATTAGGTTTGATTCTTTTTGTAAGTATTTCGTGTAGCTTTGGTTTTTACAATTATTGTTTAGTAGATTTATTAGTTTTTCTATTGGTGTGACTTGATTTGCTGATTTGAAGATGTTTTCTGCTAGGGTGTTTTTTCCATAAGCGTGTTGTTAGACTGTAGTAGTAGATGACTACTCATTGGAAAGTTTGTTGTGTTCCGTGTTCTTGTTGTTTTTGTGTATGGTTTATTTAGCATTAATTTATTCATTGCGTTGTTCGAGTTTCTATTGTTTGTTGCTTTTGATTTTGAAAGTAGTGGGAACGCTGAATCCATGGATTCGTTGTCCTTCAGCAGTTCGAATTGGTTGTCTTTGCTCAGGATGCTTCTTGCTTCTTTGAGTATTACGTTTCTAATGGAACATACTTTCATCTCCATATCGTAATTTATCCATTTGGGGCAGGTTTTGCCCATAGCGCTGTGACTTAGGTCGCCACATAAGAAACATTCCGTGTTTTTACACTCCTTGTCTAGGCATTCCTTGTCTCCGCATTTCGGACATCTTTTGTTTTCTTCTTGAAATTCCTTGCAAAAGTATTGCGTGTGTCCAAGTCTGAGGCATTTTACGCATTTTTTTGGCCTGAGGTAGTAGTACTCTACTGGCATGTTCAGGTATTCTAATCTGACTTCGTCCGGCAGTTCATCTCCCAAGAATGATACCTTCACTGTTTGTGTTGGTATGAACCCTTCTCTATTTTCTGGATCTCTTCTTTTGATCCTGTACACGTTCAAAATTTTTATATTCTTTTGTTGTATGACATGTGAGTTGCTTGGAATTCCATTTTTTGCTATCTCTTCTTCTGCAATGTTTAGTAGGACACCTTTTATTATACCGTGTCTCATTATAAAATTGTTAGGTATGAACGCTCTCCCTCCAAAGTTTTTAATGTTTTCGTTCACAACTACCTCAGTGGCATCCTCAGGTTTGTTGAACATTAGTTTAATCCTGTTGTATCCTACCTGTTTAATGTCCTTTATGTTCTTTATGCTCATATTTTTGTTCATTGAATAGAAGGACATGGAGAGAGTGGAGTGAGTCTCACCTTCTCATTTATTTTATCTTTTGAAAGGTCCATTAGGACGAAGAATTTCTTCCTGTTGTCGTTTTTGTCATACTTGTTGTTGTTCTCCCCAGTTCTCGCTGGTTCGGTGTTTTGATATTCATTGTCCTTTAATTCAGCCATGTGATCTTTTAGAATCTGGGTTATCGTATCATTGGGTTTGATCGTCTTGTTGAGTGTATCCGACATAAAGTTTTCAATGTCCTCCATCGGCGTTGACATAGTTGGTGTTGTTTCTGTTAATTCCTTTGTCTCATTGTTGTAAAACCACTACTTTTTTCCCCTTCAGCAGTGTCAATTGGTTCATTGTAATTACCGTTAGCGTTTGTATTGAGGCTATTGAACTTACACGTGGAGTCTCCTTTGATTTTTCTTTTCACTCTTTTGGAGTCTATTTCCTCATTGATTTTTCTTAAAGTAGTATCCTTCCTTTCCCCAGGGTCGGGTGGTACCTTCTTTTAATTTGTTTGTTCTTCCATTATATCATTAATAAGTGAAAACTCTTACCTGTAACGTGGGAACTCTAAGGAACTGGTTTTGATTTTACTTGGCTCTACTTTAAATGATTAACAATATCTCATTGTACTCAAATCTTAATTGTTTGGGGGGTTTATCAGTCCTATTAGAATTAATTTATAATCGCAAAAGTGAAAAAAAATTTTATTTTTTTCTCAAATTGTGGTTTTCAATTAGACTTTATAAGTTAACTTTTTTTCACAATCACTCACTTAACGCACTGCACACTCAGGTGGTTGGATGGGAAGTGATCGTAAGTTTGAAAAGATTGAAAAGCCTTCTTCTCACATGCGTCAACAATATTTATCGACGATTTTTGGACTACAACCATCCTACGTTGGCTTTGTTGAAATTACACCTGAAGAATGTCCGGAACTTAATCCGGTCATACTTCAGGAGTGAGGTCAGCAATCGATGGTCGGAAAGATTGAGGGGTATTAGCCCACAGGAGCCAGACGGCGTTTTCGCGAAAGTGGATAGCATATTCCGCAGGAAGTCTCGAGTGAAGGTATCGAATCTTGAAGTCACTAGTGATGAGATAAATCTTCTCGATAGGGCTGGTATCGAAATTGATACTACTTATATGTGCAGGATTGGATAAACTTGACCTGATTGGAACACATTTTGAATTGGTTCATCTACCAAACCCTGAGAGTGGGAATGAAATATTTTCAGAGGTCGTTGAAGCAAAAGTTTCCGACTTCAAATCAAGCCTGAACGGCCAATCAATTCTTCATTTCAATGAAACATTAACATCTGACCTCATACCGAGCTTGAATCTTACTGATTATTTTGTCAGCCATGAAGACTTGTGTTTCATATTTCGCAAGATAAACAACAAGAAATCATGTGGTACTGATGGTATTCCAAATGTAGTTCTCCGACATTTGCCGGAGGTTGCTATTAGGAATTATTGCATACTGTTGAATAACATGTTGAGCAATTCATATTTCCCAAATGAGTGGAAAAAGGCCAAGGTATTTCCGACCTTCAAGGAAGGAAAAGAATCTTCATGCCCTAAAAGCTATCGCCCAATCGGCTTGCTGCCTAACATCAGCAAGGTGTTTGAAGTGATACTCAACAGAGCATTAAACACCCACGTTGAGGAATATGAGTTGATGCCGAATTGCCAATTTGGTTTTCGTGCCAGGCATTCGACCACACATGCAATAACGATAGTAACCTCAGACATCTGTTGGAAACTAAATGATAGACAATGCGTTGGAGCATGTCTCATTGATATGGAGAAAGCCTTTGATACGGTATGGTTAGATGGACTAATTTTTAAACTCCTTCAGGACAAGTTCCCCAGACACCTTGTCGTCATGATGTGCAATATGTTATATGGAAAATTGTTTGTTGTAACTGATGGAAATCTGACAACAATGCGCAAATTCAAGGTCTTGAATGGTCTACAGCAGGGAACAGTTACTGCGCCTCTGCTCTTCTCAATCTTCATTTGCAAGCTATTAAACGTCTTTGATTTTAACGTCTCGCCAACGCGATCATTGGTAGCGTTTGCTGATGATCTGATTATCTATACGGCAGACCAAAAAGCTACAATAGTTCAGAGCAATCTCCAAAAAATGTTCAATGATGTACAGCTGTACACTGACAATTTCCGAATGAAAATCAATGCGCAGAAGTGTGAAACAATCTTGTTTCGGACAACGCTGGAGGGGAACAGTCAAGACCTGAAACGTAATTGGAAAGATTTCTACATCATGGCTGGCGAGGGTAGTTTAGAACGGGTTCCACATAAATCCTGTGTTCGTCACCTCGGTGTTTATCTCAATCAGTATCTGTACTATACTGAACATGTGAAAATCATGCTCAGTAAGGCACTAAAAGTAGTCATGGCCCTACGAAGACTCTTTCATTCCAAATACATTGATCAAAAGGTCAAAATTATCTGTTATACCACCCTGGTTAGACCAGTTTTGACATATGGATGTCAGATCTGGTACAACCAGAGTGCTAGTACTATGGAAAAATTAAGAGTTTTCGAAAGGAAATGTCTTCGTGCATGTACTGGTTTGTACAGAAAGCCTGAGATGGATTGGGAACATTATATATCGAATAGAAGAATTTATCAAACTGCTGAAGTGATGAGAGTCGATATCTTCATATTGAAACTTCTTCGGAATCATATCGCAAGATCTGTGACTGTGAGTGAAAACCCTTGTAATCCAGGTATTGGTGGCTGAATGACAATGTCTAAATTATTCGGGTTTATTTCCAGTTTTTGTGTTTTGCGTTATTTAGTTTTTTGAGTTTCAAGTCATCATTGCTACATTTAGTATTGTTGTTTATTTTTGTTAAAATGAGGTATAGGTAAGGTATAGGTTATGTTTATTATATTAGATTAGAGATAAGGTTAAACGCGTAGGTTAGGAACATCCTTATAGATTTTTTTAGTATAAGATAAAGTTTTTGATTGAATTCGATTAGAATTAAGTTAAAACATATAAGGTGTAGGATCAAAGTCCACTGTTGTGTTTAAATTATAAATAATTTTAGGATAGTGTTGGTTGGTTTTTTATGTTTAATGATACTGTATAAATTTAGAGAGCCATTTGGGCCATTAAGTTTTTGAATTCGCTCTATATTCTTTGAAAATTTATACCAATTAGTATTAAATAAAGCGCTTTTGACTTTGACTTGAGTGCTACGAACTGAATAGATGATTTCATCTTATACACGCCTGTATGTTGGGAGATGATACCGTCATGGAGATGAGGATCGTTCATGATGTTGAGAACCAAAGTGAAATCCACAAGATATTTGTTTGCACGATGTGCAAAATGATACGATAAGATAGCCATTTAGGTTGAATGCTTTGCAAAGCAAGCGGAAAGCAACATGGTTTAGTTTGAATTGGAAGGTCATCTTCGTTATCGTCATTTTGGCATGCGTTTGATGAGTTGGCTTGAGGTTAAATATATCTTCTCATCAGCTCATAAGTTTTTATCACATTGATGGTCACTACCTGAGGCTTTTGCCATATTGGTTTCTATCTTGCAAAGATGAGATGAAAGAAGGAAGGCAAGTGCGGGTGTCACGATGTGTGTACGATGTAAATTTATGCAGGTTATAGGGAAAGAATGAAGATGATGATAGTGACGATCGTTTGTAGTATGATGATGTGTGGAAGGGTGTATGTAACTTGCATAAGATTGCAAATTAGATAGCTTTAAGTGAATGAAATCATGAGTGCTTACTTACGGAAGCAATTCTTAGTGGAACAATGGTGTTAAGTTGAATATTTGTATGTTTTGCTTATTTTGTGTTTTGTGTGTAAGTAAAAGGCAGCAAGTATTTGTTTTTCCAAGAAAACGATTTTATTTGTTGATATTTGAATTTTACAATCAATTTTTTTTTTATCTTATGAATAATACAATTTTTTACAGATATTGAAAACTTCACAGGACGTAACTATAAGCCCTAGTGTGGCAAGAACTATTCCGCAGCTAGGCCAGATTTTCAGGCTTTGCTTAACAACCCTTGGCTTCACACCTTCTTTCAACATTCCGTATTCATCTACTACGGTGACAATCGCAAGTGCTCACTCCAGACATCAGTAGGTGTCTTGAGTGCATCCATGGTGACTGAGCAGAAGTAACACCTGACCTGGTCTTTTATGGTATTGTAAAAAAATCCACTGTGATATAATGATAATACTTATTCACTTATCTTAAATTGCCGTAGACAACCAATTATCATCAATAAATCAACCATACCAAATGATTCCCAAATAATGAAATTTATTCCTACCGGAAGATCTAACATGAAAAAGAAATCTTCAAGTGAATTGCGCTCTGACCTACCTAAATGCTATCATATCAAGTGTGGATGACCATACGTGATATGTGCACATGTATGTAGCTACGGTACTGAAGAAGAAATTAACAGAAATTGTGTGAACGATTAGATTTCGTATCGCGTGGATAATAATTTATGAGTGAGTCACTTGTGTTGACATGCTTATTATGTGAACGATTGGATTTCATGTCGCGTGGATAAACATTATGAACGTTGAGTAGGCCACTTACGTTGACATTTTTTATGAAGTAATTTATTAGGCCAATGCGACAATGTTCTCTCTATTGTGGAAATTAGGGAATTTTGTATTATGTATTATTTTTAAGTACGGATAGAGAAAATAGTATTCAAGGAATGGGAATAGTTAATAAAAAGGCATTGTTGGTTTTGAAGCGAAAGCCAGTAGTTTTTGATTTCAAACCTTGCCGAATTGTGGCATCGTGATTTGTTCAGTAAATCTGCCTTTCAGAGGTATAACTTTCTTTCAGTGCATTGACTTGCCGTATCGAGGCAAGCAGTGAAAAACTTGCTTTCTAGCGGCAAGCGGTTTCTTCCCTATTTGGAGACCAACTTATTCCATATAGGCAGCAAGAAGCCGCAAGGTGACTGCGCCAGACATGCAGCAACAAGTGAATTTTCTTTCTTGATATTTTGAATCCTGCTAAGACTTTACTTACTTTTCGAAGGAGAATCATATGTTTGGAGGAGTATTATTCCAGGAAGCAACCGAAAGTTGCAGATTCACCACATGGCGGTCCTGTAATTCAAGAAACTGAGGACGAGCTATTGTTAACAGAGGACATTTTCCTAGCAGAAACAAGCCCCGCAAGAAATTCACCGCTTGATTCGACTGAGGGTGACTCTACGATTTCAGAGGAAGAATTTCATCGAATATTCAGAAAGTGTATGCTGACAGCAGAGGAGGACATACGATGGGCAAAGGAGAAGGAGTAGCGTGTAAAGGAGTACGTACCTCTGCCAAATTGTGAGGCACCGGTGTAAAAGCCATCACCGTCGCCAGGACCAAGGCCTCGTCATATCAAAGAGTTTCGGAAGAAACCTAAGGATACAGAGACGGTGCATGTGTGACGAAAGAGAGGCGGAAAAAGGTTCCAGCAGCGAAAGGCAAACGCGATTCTGCATCCGTGAAGGACTGCAGCGATGGTCTGCTGCCTCTGCAGAGGAAGGTGTAGATATCCGCCGAGAATGCCCTTGTCTGGGGACGCGTGAATGCACTTGCAGGCTAGCGTTGCGGTGTCGTGGGGCGGGTTCATTCCCCCAGGACAAGGACCCACTACAAAAGAATTTCGCATTCACGAATTTCTGGGGTCTCAAAAAGAAAAGCGGCCGAAGTCACAAAAATTGTAGGCAACCACAAAGAGGGGAAATGACTTGTTCAGAGAACAAGTGGAACAGGTAAAAATGGGCGGACTTAGGGTAACCTCGTCGTTACCCGACGAGGCTCATGGCCCACAAAAAAGAGTGGGACAACCGGGTGGTGATGGTGCCCCCTTGCACCCGCCCAACCGGATCGAAATCCATAAATGTTGCAGTGGCCAAGTGTTTCTCTTCTGAGTGGAAAACTCATACAACATAACTTGCATGAGCCTTCCCATCAGAGGGGAAGTACCCCGGTGCCTAATTTATGTCATAGAGTTATGCAATTCGATTACATAACCCTATGCCATAAAAAAGCACCTTGCTCGGGCCACTCAACCCGTGAAAGTACCTGAAACAAAAGGAGGTTAGTCGGTGCGCGATGGCTGGCTCATGTCTGGTGGTGAGAGCCTGCCACCGTACCAGGTCCTATACTCGGTCGGACAGGTGAAAAATGGAAAGACCGAAGGGTAAAGGTTATGAATTCATTTTATTCATTACCTCTGAAAATGCTTGAGATTCTAAAATCATTCTTGGTTCAAATTTGATTCATAAATAGTATAAATAATTTAAAAAAATTTAAAAAATATATAATTTATACAAAAATGTAATCAATGAAAGGAAATGTTTTGTATGTAAGTGTTTCCTTTTGGTCGTTCTCTACTTTGTTTTTTTTTTTCTTTCAAAGTGGTATGTGGGAGAAAAACGCAAAAAAAAATAGTAATAAAACTAGAAACATGCAAAAGATATTCACAGACCTTGTCCAACAACGAACGCTCGTTGACGAATGCAGGGGATGTAAGTCCTGCAAACATTAGATAAACACGGTTTTAGGATGCCGACAACGGTTGCTTCGAAAAAGATGACAGTCGCCTGGATAAAGCACCATACATAGATACTTCGAGATGAAAGAAAAACTAGCGAAATTCACAAATTATAAACGGATGGGTTCCTTTGCTGCTGTTGACAATTGTTACATCCCTCAAAACACCTCCTGTAATGATTTTCTTCCTTCAGATCGAACGCGGAACCGACCTCTCATCGGTTCTAGACGTTAAGTCTGAGTAGTGCCAACGGATGGTACCAATAGGTCAACCAATCCGTGCACCGTAATCCATTCACGCGGTGACTGCTTGTCGGCCAGCTAGTTCGGAGAGGATTTCGGTCGCGGGTCTCCGAATGGATTACGCTCAATTACAATATTTCAGTCACCTGAACTTGCCCGTTTTTCAAACGCGTCAACAATTACTCATCCAGAACGAGAACCCTACATTACGTTAGTTCTGGATGTGATCTATCCACAGATCTCAAATCAAAAACGCTACAAAATCCCATAGGCGCGTTACCGATTCACCAACGCGGTACCGAAAAATATACTACTCGAACTTAAACCGAAGAAAACTACTCTAAAGAAATGGCGAAACAAACAAAGGTACCGCGTACCGCGCGCGACGCGAAACCGACTTCAGCGGATTTGTCGAAACCCTACCCTCGCGACGGCATACTTACCCTACACTCTCTGTTCCCACTGAAAAAGAACGAGTCACTGAAAAGGAAAGTCTTGTTTACAATTAGCAATTCATTTTAATATTTTCCATGCTTTTCCTAATTAAATTTCAACAATTGATCTTATTAGGGATTTATATTGAATGGTAAGACTTAAGTTACATATTAAACTTGTGTATAGTACGGTTGAAATTTTCAAGATACGTAACGGATTACACTACATAAGCAAACTATCATCGCCGATTAACTTTTGACACCAAAATTATGCCTGATGTATGAATGTGTTTGTTATTGTTATTCTTTTTACTCCTACACATACTCCTACGTGCGTGTATGTATTCAAGTGAAAATTAAGCAAGGTACTGGTATATAAAATTAATCAACATATTCATACTTAATACTTGAAAAGATTGTTCAATATATTGTTTTGTTTTCTAGGTTATGCGGACATGCAAATAAGGAACAATTTTTTTAATGTTTCAACTCGTAATTAATTAATCTTAATGATGAAAATAAATAGAATAAACCGTAGGGTGTATATTATAATATGAATTTTAAATGTATCCGAAATTATGACCAAATTTCAACTAGATTAGTGTATACTAGTTACTAAAATAGTGGATCTAAATTTTCAACGATTTTGTTTTCCGATTTTCAAAAGTATGCTGATAATAACCTGATCTCTATTATCGCGTTTGTTTTGATTTGTTCTATTTCTAAGAACTTATATTTTTAATAGTTGAGTATTAATTTAATAGTATAAAATAGAGTAATATGCAGTTCGTAAATTCTTATTACAAAAGTGGGTGTGCTTTCATATTCAAAAAGTTTCCTTGTGTATATATTTTTTTTTTAAACCGTATTCAATGCCGGTAAAATAATCAATTTTTGAAAGCGGAATTCGAAAACAAAAGATTAACATCAATGAATCTAGAGATAGAAAATTTTCTCTCAATAGTTAACGACCGCGTTCGATTGTATATTCTTCTATATATATTTATCCTAGTTGTTGTTAAACTTCAGTAGAAAGAACTAAGGGAATTTGTGTGCACTCATGTTTCAAATTTCTCGACTTCCTAAAGATTGTTGTTTTCTTACAAATATTAACGTTTTTTTTCTTTATTTTAAATCATATGTTCATTACTTAACTCTTCTTCGCCCAGGAATACAAATATCAAACAAATTAAATTAATATTTTATCAACACTATACCGAAAGCTGTATTTATTTTTCATTTTCTGTCTATGAAATTGATTCCTTCGTGCTATGCTTAGCAATATAATTTAATGGGGTCAATTGTAGAAACATAAAAAAAACAATAAGGTGTAGCTCAGTTTTAATCTCATTGTCCTGTTTTGTGTATGCCTTTCCAAAAGAATGAATTCAAAGGCAAGAAACCCAGTATATTTCTAGAAACGCAGGTGACTTCGATCATAATGTATGCCTTCGCAGATGGCTTTAGTGAAATGTAGCTAAAAGTAAGGGTCAATCGTAACACTAAAGGCACATATCCGACACAATTGGTTGAAATTCATTTTCACATTGAAAATTTATTATTAACTGCTGCGAGAAATCATCAAATCCTCATCATTCTCATCATTATCATCGCTGATCGCCGTTGATAGTTTATTCTCCTGATTTCGTGCAATCAATTCGGAAAGTGGTTGCCAATCCTCGTCGTCATCATCATCTTCATTTGTTACTATTTCTATAATTTTGTTTTCAGCCGGCCGCATGAATGCCCTCACATCCGCCAACAATTCCTCTTCTGGAACTTCTTCTTTGATACCGACTGAATGTTTTATCGAAGGTATATTTCCACTTAGTCCGCAGTTCACGCAACGTTAAATTTGATGAGGTGATCAGCCGCTGCATAGCTTCGCAATAATAGCAGCAAAGCTCTAGTGGATCACAATACCGAGTCAGTTCATTGTCACAATTGTCACTTTTCAAAAAGACATCTGACCATTCAAGAAAATTGTGTGCAGATGTGAAAACTTTCGTGCAACCAGCTGAAAACAAAATTATCATACGAACGCAACAATTTTCGTTCCGGATTCTTGCGATTTCTTTCTATAGATATTTTCGGCACAAACAAGAGCGAAATCCGGACTCTGCCGCACCCAACAATTTGCAGCTGCTATCTCTGGTTCTTCCGATATTTCGCGACACTGGACATATTCGAAGACGACAGCCACGAAAAACTAAGCCGACATGTGGCTGTCAAAAGTTTCGGTTGTCACCTCGGACAAAACATCTGTGCGTGGAATGGCACTTCATATGGCGGAAATGTGCTTCTCCAGATGTCGCCAGTGGCATAGTTTTCTCGATGGCCACGGTGGAGGGGCATTTCCAGATGGCTATGTCTCGAAATGTGCCGGGGTTGGATTAATTCTATATTTCGAATATTTATATCCACGGATCTAAATATTTGGACAGAAAAAAAAAATATTTTCTGCACAACGATATCCGCACAACAGATGAAGTCCGCTGGCACTTCGAGGACATATCCATCTGGCAGGTTACAAGGGTTCGGGATCGGAATCACTTCGATTCCTGGGCGTAGGCGTCACATTACACTCCCCTCTCACAAGTTGTTCATTTATAACTTTCACAAGTTTTTCATAAATATTTTAATTTTCTCGAACTTCCTTGAAACTTTTCTTAAAAGTATGCAATCCGCACTTATTTTTGTTGCATTCAGAATAAATTTTTTTTTCTTAAACACTTCGTATGCTGATCTAAATCAAATATTTACGGTTTGGTTTTTCTTAACACATTAACGCGACGCTAAACCTTGAAAGAGGCATATTCAAGTTTCAAGTTAAAAGTGCATTTCTACAATCACTACTTTACTATGATTTTCTTGATTTTTTCACAATTTTCTTCTCCTCATTCTTCTTTTGCGTTATTATTTATTATTAACCTTCCCATGCATTGAAGTGCGTGAGAAACTGTTGATTGAGACAAAAATATTTTATTTCAATTTTTCATTTGAGTTGATCTAGATTCACTTTTTTAAAAGCTAAAATGTGTGATAATACTCATGAATGTACCAAAATCATAATTCTCATTTTCAAGCTTCTTCTTAGATAAAATATAAAAAGTATGCATACACCTCGCGTAACCCAGGTATACGAATCACATGCTACCTTACAATGCCTTCTGAAGACGACAAATGATCGATCAAATCGGAGCTAAGATAATGCCTTAATGATCCTTTATTGAATCTCTTTATGCAGTTCCTCCACGTACAACTACTATAACTAAATTATCTTCCTTCAATCCTTCTTCTGTTATATTGTGATACGTCTGCTTGAGCAACTTTGCCAAAAAATCGCACGGTGGGAATGCATACAACGCCTGTAACTTCAGTTACTTTAGCAGCGAAATCACACCTGCTGCTTCCTTTTGTTTCAAATACGACACTAAGTTGGATAGTGGTCGTGTTTGCACACCACTATCTTCGGATGTAACCGCTGATGTCGAGCCCGCCAAACCCAGGAAAATTGCATGTGATGTCGATGATGTTATGCGTTTTTAAACATCATCTAATTTAGGCGGATCCAAGCGCAAGCGCTGTGTGATGCGAAGATGATTTTTACCATCCTCGTCTTTCATTAATGATTCGATAATGTCCGTATCATCCTCCGTTAAATGGAACTTAGCGGGAAATAGTGAACTTTGATTCAATTGTAAAGTCAACTTCAATAAGTGTTTTAGCTGCTTTCAAATGTAGTCTAAAGCGTTCGTTGAGCTCTTTCGAAATTCAAAGGTCATGGAATTGGTGCATATGATTTTCTTTTAACACTTAACGATATGTATTATGATGCCGATTTCTTCGCTTATTTACTTACCAGGATATGCTCACTTTTCGGTTATAGCACTCTTTTATCGAATGGTTACCGCTGCACCGATTGCGTTCAAATTTTGTATTCCGGAGCACTTTTTAATTCTACAACCAATAAGGTGAGGAAAAATCCGATCCAAAACCTTTTTCAATATAATTTTATTAATTTTAGTATCGAACTGACAGATGAGCACTACATTTATTCGTCAATTGACAACCTACACATTTATTCAATTGTGACCAGATGTTGTCATATAACACAATTGAAGAAAATAACTTCTGAAAACTAAAAAGGTTCCCTTGTCAAGAATAGAAGGGTGCTCTTTCGAAGAATAGAAGGGTGCTCTTCCAAAGAATAGAAGGGTACCCTTCTAAAGAATAGAAGGGCACCTTTCTATTCTCAAGAGGAGCACTTTTCTATTCTATAGAATAGAAGGGTATCATAAAGTATAGAGGAGTACCCTTCTATAGAGTAGAAGGAAGAGTACAATAATGCTTCCCTAGAGAATAGAAGGATGCCCTTCTATAGAATACACACCTAAAGAATAGAAGGTTACTCCTCTAAAGAAAGGAAGGGTGCTCCTCTAGAGAATAGAAGGGTGCCCTTCTAGAGAAAAGAAGGCTGCTCTTCTAGAACCCGTCCTTGCACAATATATTACAGCAGCATCGGGGATCTGCCATTTCAAATATAATTTAATGCCTTAAATTCCACCAAAATGTTGAAATACAATTCCCATCCCATTTTCTTCAATTGTGTTATATGACAACATCTGATCACAATTGAATAAATATGTGGGTTGTCAATTGACGAATAAATGTAGTGCTCATCCGTCAGTTCGATACTAAAATTAATAAAATTATATTGAGAAAGGTTTTGGATCGGACTTTTCCTCACCTTATCGGTTGTAGAATTAAAAAGTGCTCCGGAATACAAAATTTGAACGCAATCGGTGCAGCGGTAACCATTCGATAAAAGAGTGCTATAACCTACTTTTCCCCCTCTTCGCTCAGAAAATCAATTGCAACCCCAGCGTACACTCTCACTAGGGCTGAAATTCCTGATTTTTATGGAAAACTAGCGGAAAACCACTGAACAATATCCAAGCAACAATGGCAGCGACGTAAGATGCGATACAAACTTATGCACTGCTAAAGCACACTTATCGATGGAAATCTCTACGAAGTCGAAATGACTAATACTTTTGCGCTCGAACAAAAAAATATGCTTACCGTTGAAGCAATGGTTTTATGCTCGCTGCCAATCACGATAACCGCACGTACGTCCACTCAATGACGTTTGCCTTTCGACTCCATGCGTCGAGGAACATCGCAACACTTCACACCCATCTTTTGATGCAAGCCTCAAGGTAGATTGCATACGATATTTCTTAACATGTGTGGGTGCACACAATTAATGGATACGAATAAACAGAATTGCTTCTTGGTGGTTGTTTATGTTTAAGCTAATATTATCATCATGCGGTTTTATTGATAAATTTGAATTCATTTCCAATGTAAAGAAACAATAATCGATAATGCGTAATAATATATGGTAGTTTGTCTTTGGTATCACGTTGATTTGAAACAAAATCGGTGTGCGAGGCGTTTATTAGTTCTGGATTATTTTAAAAAGAAGACATTAGATATTTGGAAAAGAAAAATTCTACGCTGAATAATCATTAATGTCTACTTGTCGCCGCCAATCGCAATATGCGTTTAATTGAACTGTCTTCCTTTTTCTAGTAAGAATTTCAATTTTCTGGATCACCCCTGCTGTAGAGGTGACGGAGATAGGAAAATTTTAGAGCAGTTTGATAGGGTAACTGCTCTATTACTACAAATATATCCAGTCACCAGCAGACATAACATGTTTACAAACTATTAGACGCATTAGATTAAGATGGGAAGAATTGAAGTTCAAATATTCCTATTGAATATAAGCAAGCAATCAGTACGTCCTGTATATTTGTCGTCATTTTTGGAATATTGTATGTTTACAACAAAAAACAAAAACAGTACGCGAGGAAAGTAGCGGTAGGAATATAGTTTTAAACAGGAAAATTTAGTAAAATCTATGCAGATGATTGAACACCTCAGAGATTTTGTTTTGGAATTACAAACCCTCTTAATAGTTTTAAAGAAAACGAAGAATTATGCAATTAAAACTTTAAAGGCGGAGTTGGAGCACGCGATTGTTTTGAAAAACAAAGGCTTGGACGCAATAAAAAATACTAAGAATTGAAGTCGTCTTTTGTGGTAATCTCAGAAGAACTCGTTTATAACGTGATAGAAAGATTATGAAGCGAGCTCGTTTTAGTAATATTCAAGGTGAAGAGGTTGGGTTTATAGACATGAGTGATTTCAACATTGACACTGCAATTAAAACCATACCAGCTTTTGATGGTAGGTACACAGACCTAGAGACATTCGTCACCATAATCAAGCTTTCGGAAAAAAATTATCAACGTAAGGTAAATTTAAATTGCTAAGTTTTGTTCTCCACGTAAAATTAACTGCCAATGTAAGGACAATACTAAACATTACATACATCATGGACATAACGACTTTAGAAACCAAACTGAGGAAACTATACAAGAACAATAAGACACTACCACAAATACACACTCAACTGCCGAGCATGCACCAGAAGCGCCTACCTATAACGGCGATCAAGGATCAGATACTGGAACTTATTAACGATTTAAACCACCTATAAATAGATGAATTGGGCTCTTGGACAAGTCAAACCACCAAGCACGCCATTCACAACATTAACGACACGTATACCCTAACTCTCTTTAAAAATGGACTCAATAATCAAATCAAAGATAGAGAGGAACAAGGATCAGCAGGGAAATGTGCTTCAGGTTAGCGGCAACTATAATGGAAGTCCCTTCCTTGCCACTGTTCATGTAATAGCTATCACGGAGGACGAATCAGCAACGCTGGTATAAATTATAAAGACAACGGAAGTCGAGGCAGGGATCGATATTAAATTCAAAGTTGTGATAGAGGTAGGAGCCCAGGACATGAAAGGCGATACCGAAGCAAATTTAGTGGAGATAAAAGGAGTATTGATAGGAGCTACAGCCCTGGCAGAAGTCTTAGCATAAACAGATGAATTGGTGATAGAAATCACAGCCCGGCTAGAAGTTTTGATTATCATAGCAATAGGAGCACCACTAAAAGGGTCAGAATAATAGAAGATCAGGGAAATGAGGAAATCTCCCAAGGGGAACTCGGTAACCTCCGGGACAAGAAATAAACTATAGTGCCGAATCCGATAAATATCAGGAAAATTATGTTTGTAATGTTTAAAATATTGCGGGAAATAGCACTAATTACGTTAGGATGTATAGTAATGATGAGAGCAGATACGTAAAATTATTCATAGACACAGGGGCAGCTGTTTCTCTACACAAGATATTTGATAAGGATACTTTAAATTTAATGCTGCACACTAACAACAGGTGCAAGCTAACGGGGATCACAAACGAACGATCGACCTTAGTTTCGAGGTTGAAGAAATTTCTATAACGAACAATTCCCACGCAGTCCACGATGATTTCCCTATCGAAACAGATGGCATCATAGGCAGAGACATGCCCATGAGATACATGGGCAAAATAGACTATGAGACCTGTACCGTGTCGTTTTGTACAGTCGACGAAGAAATAGCGCTACCCATGCACACGAACAAGTTGAAAGTGGCACGTATAAGAATCTCTGCAAGAACTGAAACCATAATACAAGTTGACCTCAGCAGACGAAAGGATAGTGTAGTTAGAAGCAAAGAGATAAAAGAAGGGGTGTGTTTGGGGAATCACATTCTTCCTGCTCAAGGAAGGTGTCACGTAAAAATTATGAACACTAACGATCATGAAGTATCACTAACTGGTTTCTCAGTTACGATCAAACCACTCGATTGTTATCACCTTGTTAAAAACAAAACAGAGCCCACCGAAAGACGATGGAACAAACTACTCAACGCCATAGACGTGAACAATCTCGACATAAAAACAACAAACACTGTATTGGCTTTCGTCAAAGAGTATAAAGATGTTTTTCGTCTAGAAGGAGAACCACTAACAACCAACAATTCTTACACACAAAATTTAAGAGCTATTGACGACAGCCCGGTTTATATAAAAAATTATAGACTGCCACAGGCCCACAATTAGGAAATACTTAACCAGGTGAGAGAATTAAAACGAGATGATATTGTTGAACCTTCCACAAGTCCTTACAACTCGCCCTTATTGGTTGTTCCAAAGAAAAGCTCTGATGATACTAAGAAATGGAGTATAGTTGTCAATTTCAGACGTCTAGATTGGAAGATGTTCTAAATAAATTAGGCAGGGCTAAATACTTTCCGACCTTAGACATGATGAGTTCTTTCCCTCAGATTGAACTGAAGAAAAGTTCTAGACCTCTAACAGCTTTTTCCACCAGCGATGGTCACTACCAATTCAAAAGACTACCTTTCGGTTTAAAGATATCGTCGAATAGTTTTCAGTGAATCCTAACAATAGCACTAACTGGTTTAAGCCATTCCGCATTTCTTCATGTTGACGATATCATGGTATTCGGATGTGGCATAAAACATCATAATGAAAAGCTAACTGCTGTATGCATCTAAATGCAAGTTTCTAAGATCAGAGGTAGTCTATTTAGGTCACTTAATCACGTCAGATGGAGTAAAAACAGACCCTACCAAGCATGAGGCGTAAAAAATTACCCAACCTCTAAGAACGTGGGCCATTTTTGTAATTACTACCGCCGTTTCATTTTGAAATTCGCGGAGATCGCAAAAAGTTTAAATAGTCTACTAAAAAAGAAGGCAACGTTTGTCTGGGGAGAACAACAAGAGAGTTCTTTTAATCAGCTCAAAGACAAATTAATGATCCCTCCGATTGTCTCAAAGAGAAATTGGGCTAGATCTTCTGGTTCTTATGCGAGTAAATCCTTGAGTAAACATGAATTAAATAAAATGGTAATAGAGAAAGAACTTCTTGCAATTCATTGGGGTATATGTACATTTTTTTAGGCCATACTTATATGGACGAACATTTTATGTGGTATCAGACCACAGGCCGTTGGTTTTGCTTTTCACTCACAAAAATCCATCATCTAAACTAGCTAGGATCCGTTTAGACCTATCGGGCTACGATTTTGAAATTATCTACAAAAAAGAGAGCGTCAATACGAATGCAGATGCCTTATCAAGGATAAAATTAGACTCAGATATGCTTAGGTCGATGGTACCACCAACAGACGATCAGAGTATGAGCAAAAAATACTGTTGTTTACAAGCTCAGGGCTAAATAAAACTCAACCACGGAGTAACGACGATCAGTCAAATCCATGCACCTCACAAGAAAAGAGTTTTCGATTGCACTTCGATATCTGATGTACTCGGAGCGAAAAAATTAAACTTCTTTAAATCATGTCAACAGATCTTTACTAATGTGGTTGAAGATAAAACTCATATAACGGTATATCACAATATTGCCAACGGTAAGGAACCAGTTCCCGATCAGGCACATGATGAATATTCTCATGATGAAAGCAAAAATCACTCTAACACGAAACCAGTTACGTTTATGAAAAACTGCTAAACTACTTACAAGAAATGGGATTCATGAGTTAGCTATATCGACTATATCGATGGTATACTCGTATTTACCCATTTAGAAAAGGATCAATTCAAAAGACTCTTTGAGACATTACTACAGGATAATCCAGAAAACATCAAAATACTAGTACACAGACCTTCCATAAACATTGACGAAATTGAGAAACAAAACGAATTAATCAAAAAATACCATAATTCCCCACAAGGAGGACATGCTCGAGCTCGCAAGAAATCACTCAAATTAAAACAGAGATACATCTGGAAGAACATGCATAATATCGTCGCCATCTTACTCAGGCCCATAAGGAAATCAATTAACGTACCTGACGTCACTTCCCGAACCGGAAATAGCTGATCAGTAGCTCTAAATTTCGACAAACAGCTGTCCAGAAAACTTGAAAGCAGCATCTCAGTAGGCTTTTGAGATTGTCAAATATGACATTTCTCAGATGAAATTTAGCCAAAATGATACAAACATACATATATTTGCGCGCTAATGCCTTCGACGTCTCATATTTAAAAAAAATCGTTGACATAGTACTGATAAAATATCAAACTACAGTCATATGTACTGTGAAGAATCTGTAAAAAAAATTTGTTTGATGTAAACAGCACTAGATGGCGCCGATGAGGCTACTCGAAGAAGTTAGTCGCGACGTGACGCGGTGTTTCCGTTTTCGGGCCTGAGTAAGAAGGCAACGATAATATGGTAAAAAATCACATAAACATTTGCGAAAAATGCAAGATCAACAAAATTATGAAACATACATAGGAGAAGCTGACTAAAACCGATACACCGTCAGCTAGTTTTGAAGTAATTGTGGCAGACATCCTTGATCCTCTACGGATCTCTAGTGATTTTCGTTACATCCTTACGTTACAGTGTGAACTAACTAAATACGTCGTCCTGGTACTTATTGAAACAAAAAAAACCAAGATCGTTGCAAAAGTGCTAGTGAACAACTTCGTGTTGGTATACGGACATTTTAGAACCTTAAAGATATACTTGGGGACTGAGTTCACGAGTAACTTAATGAATGACGTATACAAATTACTAAGGATAAAACAGATTTTCTCGACCCCATACCACCACCTTGGGAGCGTTGAAAAGTGTGCTAAAAGAATACTTGTTTTCATTTGTTGAAGAAAATGAATGGCACCTTACTTTGCTTTTTCTTACAATACAACAGGACACGTAGACACAGGTTATTAACTCTATGAATTAATATTCGGTAAACTATCCAGCTTAACGAACGAAAATTTTGATAAATCTGTTGAAATATATGATATCAAAAACAATGCGAACGAATTAAGATTACGGTTACGAATGTCTTTAGCTAAGAGCAGATTTAATTCAAAAAGCAGAAGATAAACGTGTCAATGAAGAAACTCACACAAACCCGATTAAACTAAATATAATAGACTTAGTATTATTAAGAGTAGAAAATAAGAAAAAACAAAATAGGCCGTACACAGGACCTTATAAAATACTAGATAAGAAAGGCGTAAACACATTAATACTTATAGACAGTAAGAGCAAATGGGTTCACAATAATAGGCTAAAATTATTCAAAAATTAATAATATTGAATACCAATAGCTTTATATAAATTAAGCATTACAACAGAGCATTAAAGTCTCACTTCCGTAACGCACATTCGTCGCTTTTCGGTTGGGGATGTGATATACTGCTACTTATTCACTTATCTTAAATTGCCGTGGACAACCAAGTATCACCAATAAATCAAACATACCAAATGATTCCCAAATAAAGAAATTTATTCCCACCGGAAGATCTAACATGAAAAAGAAATCTTCAAGTTGATAGCGCTCTGACCTACGTACATGCTATCATATCAAGTGTGGACGACCACACGTGATATGTGCATATGCATGTAGCTACGAGACTGACGACGCAATTAATAGAAATTGTGTGAATGATTAGATTTCGTATCGCGTGGATAATAATTTATGAGTGAGTCACTTGTGTTGACATCAAAACTGACGATAGATACAAGCCATATGGTAGCAATTTGCATATGTATTAGTCGGCCTACTATGGACAAGCTTCCGGTAGCTGTCACCCAACTGCGGCATTAGCAAATGCTTATATTTCGTCATATATACTATTTTCCGAATAAAAAACGTGCCGAACGCATTCCGTGCATGCTATAAATTCACCTTGTATATCCCATTGTGCTCCTAAACTTTTTCAAGACGAGCAAATGAAGCACACATTTTGCACCTTCGACTGAAAGCTCAGCGTTGAGATGTAAACAAACTCCTATAAATTCACTTTGGAAGGCGATAAAAACTAAACGGGTATAAGAACTGAAATAATTTTCACTTCACTAGGAGCGCTATTGTGTTCTCCGCGGATCATCTGGATTTCACTGTAGAAATCCGTCCCTAAACCGTACAAAACCTCGAATTTTTGTTGGCACCTCCACAATTCTTCATATAACGCCATGTAAGTTAGCCAGCAAAGTCGGCCTACTAATGGTCATGTGTGTGGTGGTAAGCGCTGCTGCCATATGGCTTGTATCTATCGTCAGTTTTGGTTGACATACTTATTATGTGACCGATTGGATTTCATGTCACGTGGATAAACATTATGAACGTTTAGTAGGTCACTTACGTCGACATTTGTTATGAAGTAATTTATTAGGCCAATGCGACAATGTTCTCTGTATCGTAGGAATTAGGGTATTTTGTATTATATATTGTTTTTAAGTAGGGATAGAGAAAATAGTATTCAAGGAATGGGAATAGTTAATAAGAAGGCATTGTTGGTTTTGAAGCGAAAGCCAGTAGTTTTTGATTTCAAATCTTGCCGAATTGTGGCATCGTGATTTGTTCAGTAAATCTGCCTTTCAGAGGTATAACTTTTTTTCAGTGCATTGACTTGCCGTATCGAGGCAAACAGTTAAAAACTTGCTTTCTAGCGGCAAGCAGCTTCTTCCCTATTTCCAGACCAGATTATTCAATATAGGCAGCAGGGATCCGCAAGGTGACTGCACCAGACATGCAGCAACACCGAGATTGCTTCAGGTGAATTTCCTTTCTTGGCTTTTTGAATCCTGCTAAGACTTTATTTACTTTCAGCAGGAGAATCACAAGTCTGGAGGAGTATTATTTCAGGAAGCAACCGAAAGTAATAGATTCACCACAAAACTACAAGCAAGCTTTGACTATGTCATATTCTCGCTTTAAACATAACATCTTGAATGAATGTCTCTGACTTGAGAGCACGTCTTTTATATCTATCCAGGAATTATAATGAGAAGGAATACCAAGCCATTTAACAAAAACACTATTTCCTCTTCTTTTAATAATTTTCTCAACCAGGTATGTTTTACTGTAGTTAATTTTGGTTACTAGAAGCCACCTCAATTATTATATTATCATCAAATAAATGTTCAGTAGCTAGCATGAAGGCGATTTGAGTCTGATAAAAAATTTATTCCCGAAAGTTAAACAATTAATCTTCATTATCTCATTCTAATTTTTCCAATCATCGCTAAAAATACATCTTCATTGATTGAAATTTGATTCAAAGCATCTTACATGAGAAACTAATAATATATGTTAATTCATTTTTAGTTACATATTTTCGCCATAATCCTATCAATTTGAATTTTATGCCATTTGATTAAGTTTGCCCCTCTTCTGCTGAGACTATCTTTTGTTTAAATCATTACCACTACGATCAAGAAAATCATTTGGAAAGCTTTTAAGGTATCATTTACTCCTTTTCTTCCCTCACTAAGGATGAAACCAAAGTGGACAACCATACGTCAAGGCTGTTACAACAACCTCTGCGACCATCTGCCTAACGATGTGTCATTTTGCATTTACTCCTGCGACCTTGACTTCCAGATAGTTAAGGGGAATCCAATGTGTTGTCAAAAGAAAGCAAACAAGCGTTTATGCAATCGTAAATGTGATTTTATTTCAAAAATTACCTCACAAAATCAGAAAACAATATTGGATAAGAATAAAACTTTATGGCTGCTTGGGAAAGAAACCCCTATCATTTCGATAACGTATCGTTTTTATTCAATGCCGCTACTTAAAATGTTGATTTTCATAAACCTTCCTTTCACTTCAGTCAACATGTTGCTTCGGATACAGTCTCGAACTGAAAAAACGACTAAATTTCAGAACGTAACTCACGAGCTAGTAAAATTTTGCGTCCATGATTGGTTGTTAAATTGGCGATTGGACTAGCGATAGGGGAGAAAATGAATGACAATCAGATTCAGTGGACTCGGTTATATCATTTCCTATGCAATTTATATGAGCATGACCATTGTTCCGTTCCTTAAAGACACTAACGTGGAGATGTTAAAATGATAAGAGAGGTGACTGAACGTGTAAAAGATGGACTAAAGTTTACCATGTATTGACTCATTAGCTTGCAAATTCAAGTTTTTCTCTGTAATACATATGCACTTTCAATCAACTATTGGCTTGTTTGATAATTAATTTCGTTCTTTTTTCATGTCTTTCAACGTAAATTTATTTATATTAACACAAAGATTAACCAATGATATACTTACCATATTGTTAGGTTATTTTTCACCATCTTTTGGTAAAAAGAAAAATTCCACGTTCGAAGAAGCCTTGGTTTTTGGAAGCGAAGAGCTGGTCCAACTCATTTTTAATAGCGTGGACGGAATCGACGGTTGTACCATTCAATTGGTCTTGAAGAGGGCGAGACAAAAGATAGTCTGATGGCGATAAGTCAGGGCTGTAGGATGGATGTAGCATTAGTTCCCAATTGAGCTCCATTAATTTTTGATGGGTTATCAAAGAGGTGTGGGGTCTGGCGTTATCATGATTGAACTTCATGCCTTTGTCATTGTTCAGTTCAGGAAGTTTTTTTCTTGATTGCTTCATTCAATTTTGATAGTTGATGACAGTAAACATTTGAATCAATAGTTTGGTTTCTTGGAAGTAGCTCAAAGTAGACTATACCCTTGTAATTCTTCCACACAGAATGCATAATCTTATTTCGGTGAATATTGGCCTTGAATGTTGATTGTCAGGGCTCACCTTGCTTGTTTCATGATGGTTTTCAGACTTTGTTATCTCAAACAATCCATTTGTTATTCTGTTGTAATGGAGCAGTCACACCAGCAGACTGCTCGAAAACTTTCCCAACGCTTAACCGAAATTAATTGCAGAGTTGACAAAAGAGATAATAGAAAGATTTCATTTCTTCCATTCATAATTATACTTTATAAAATTTTCTTCTGCCTTATTATCGTTAAACGTGATTTTCTATCAATTTTTTCATATCAGACTTAAACATTTCCCTTTAATTTTTTGTTATTATTAAACGTAATTTTATCTCAATTTTCGTTTATATCAAATAAAACGTTACTCTTTAATTATATTAGTCATGAAATTTATTTTTTATCACTATTTGACATCTTTCTCATTTTTCTTTTACTGCGGTTAATTTTGTTTTCTAGCAGTCACAAAATCAAACTGCTCTAAAACTGCTCAGATTGCATTATGGCAACTAGCACAATTGGGTTGCTGACATGTGGGAGATTGTCATTTTGGAATAGGAAGGCGAGTGGTTCCGTGTGCGCACACATTACATCGACGAGGAAAAACCAGGTAAATAGCCCAGAAAAAAGAAAGGTTGATACAAAAAGAATGGTTTTCAGTAACGACATTACAAGAAGGATCAGACAAGTGAAATTGTTGCCCTAGGATCGATACACTGTGGGGTAATGGAAATTCTGGAAAGAGAACCTGGACACAATGGTGAGACGGGCAACGAATTAGCATGTGACTTAATCTGTACCTATACCGAGAAGCATCCCGATGAAGCGCCTAAAGTAGGAATTGAAGGAGTAATCAAATTCGAAGATGAAGATAGAGACATGCGAATGAAGCATGAAGGACGCAGTAAGTGGACTCAAATTTTTTACTTATACGGGCCATGCACATTGGTCATGAAAGGGAATTACAGTTACACATAAACTACGAGTGTGTGCAAAGGGGAATGCAAAAGTGATTCTATAGAGTGGGGACTTCCATTTCGATTAAAAAAATAAATAAACTGTAAAAAACTTTATTATGTTTCGGATAGACATGCCACCTCAGATAGATGCAGTGAAAAGAAACGTCACGTACGTGAAAGTGTTAAAAACAATAATATATCAATTGTCATCTTATGTGCAACGATACGACTTATATCATTTAGTAAAAAAAATAAACCGTAAAAAACTTTATTATGTTTTGCATAGACATGCCACCTCAGATAGATGCAGTGAAAAGAAACGTCACGTACGTGAAAGTGTTAAAAACAATATTATAAAAATTGTCGTCTTATGTGCAACGATACGACTTATATTATTTAGTACGGCCAAAATGTAATCGTTATGGGGAAGAAATAAAAATTTTCTTATCAGAACGGAAAGTTATCAATAGAACTGAGGTGCGAAGTGTGATTGATGCGTTCCTTGATTAAGTGCGAGACAAAAGTTGATAAATAGGAGGTTCAAAGGGTTTTGCATCGCGGTCAAATATCTCATAGTGCTCGTCAATCTTCTATTTTGGGGGATGAAACGTGTGACGTCATTTTCGAGTGGGGAGCTGTTGCCTTGCCTACCTCAAATTAGTACCTATAACGAGAAGCATCCCGATGAAGCGCCTAAAGTAGGAATTGAAGGAGTAATCAAATTCGAAGATGAAGATAGAGACACGTGAATGAAGCATGAAGGACGCAGTAAGTGGACTCAAATTTTTTACTTATACGGGCCATGCACATTGGTCATGAAAGGGAATTACAGTTACACATAACCTACGAGTGTGTGCAAAGGGGAATGCAAAAGTGATTCTATAGAGTGGGGACTTCCATTTCGATTAAAAAAATAAATAAACTGTAAAAAACTTTATTATGTTTCGGATAGACATGCTACCTCAGATAGATGCAGTGAAAAGAAACGTCACGTACGTGAAAGTGTTAAAAACACTAATATAACAATTGTCATCTTATGTGCAACGATACGACTTATATTATTTAGTACGGCCAAAATGAAATCGTAATGGGGAAGAAATAAAAATTTTCTTATCAGAACGGAAAGTTATCAATAGAACTGAGGTGTGAAGTGTGATTGATGCGTTCCTTGATTAAGTGCGAGACGAAAGTTGATAAATAGGAGGTTCAAAGGGTTTTGCATCGCGGTCAAATATCTCATAGTGCTCGTCAATCTTCTATTTTGGGGGATGAAACGTGTGACGTCATTTTCGAGTGGGGAGCTGTTGCCTTGCCTACCTCAAATTAGATGGAGCCCGCAATAGCAGTCAAGAACACGGGAACCAAAGCAAAGCATTTTTCTGAGAAGTGTCTTTCGCCCGTTTTGTTAGTGATTTTGGATGGAAATTACGCGAACAAAAATAGCCATGCGCAATGTGACACAAACACGAGGAAGGATTATACTTATCAAATGCTAAGATATTGCTTTGATGATCAGACGCGCTAGCTTCGATGCAAAAAGTGCGAAATTACGAGAAGATAACTCATCGATGAAATTATAATCGAGTCTCAATGTGAAGGTTGATGACGGTTTGTTCCCAAATGCAGATTCGATTAAAGACAAATGTAAAAAACTAGAAATACACGGTGGATATTTGCGTGATTAGATACGGGTGCGTGTATGGTCGTAGTATGTTGATCGCGAGTGAAGTGAACAGAGTGGGGTTTGCGAAGATTCTGTAGCAGGAAGTGAGGAAGAAACCGAAATCTCAAGTTTTCTAAACGATCAACAGACATTTTCTTGTGGGAACCGGGAATACGATGAAATTAGTCAAGTCATGCCTCTCAGTGCTCGTCTTGTGAAATGCAGTATGCAACAATTAGTGAGTGAATCGAATCCACCTGGCGATGGGGGAATGGGTGTGTTGGCTGCAATCCTACACGATTAGTATGTGCATCGGCGTGTGATTTATTTTACAGCGAAATTCAAGATGGGCAATTACTGGGAAAAGAAAATAAACTAAAAAACTTTAAAATATGAAGTGGCTTGCCTAGACATTACACCGCTAGATGAGAGCAAATCAAAGTCGGATTTAGTTGTCGTGGGCTGATGGACAGACATTTCCGCGGCTGTGATTACTTTACCAGACTTATGAACTATGTATACGGAGAAATCAGGAGGGGGAATTATTCCTCATTCAATATTGATGACAAATTATGAAGGAACCAATTACTTGCTATGTGGCTTTGAGGATGGCTCCATATTTTATTTCAATTTGAATAAATGGGACGAGTCACTTTCTGATAGGAAGAAAGTAATCTTTGGAACGCAACCAACTATACTGAAAACATTTAAATCGTTTTCTACAGCCAATGTTTTTGCTTGCTCTGACCGTTCAACGATAATATACACTTCGAACCATAAGCTTGTTTTTCGTCCAATGTAAACCTTAAAGATGTCAATCGCATGTGTTCGCTAAATGCAGAAGCGTATCCAGATAGTTTAATATTGGCTACGAAAAACTCGGTGATTTTAGGAAAAATTGATGAGACCACGAACTTACACGTTAAATCACCAGCATCACATCTACTCATTTGTAAATGTAAGTTTTGACTGGAGTAAACTCTAATCTAATGAAACTTATCGTTGTTTGCTGTGTAGAAGTAAAATTTTCCCCAGAGTAAACTCTAATCTAAAGTAAGCCTTAAATGAAACTTATCGTTATTTGCTGTGTAAATGTATCCTGGGGAAAAATTTACATCTAAAATAAGCCTTAAATGAAACTTATCGTTATTTGCTGTGTAGATGTAAATTTTTCCCCAGAGTAAACTCTAATCTAAAATAAGCCTTAAATGAAACTCATTGTTATTTGCCTTGTGGATGTAAATTTTTCCCAGAGTAAACTTTAATCTAGAATAAGATTCAAATGGAACTTATGGTTATTTGCACGCTATGTTTTTCTATTTTTAACGAGCGCATTGTTGTCACCTAACTTTATACGCAGGACAGTAGGGGGAAAAAACGTTGCAACATTTTTTCCTCCCTATCTTTGAGATGCCAGATTTACTGTATATATAATTTAGGATAGAGTTTGGATGGAACTTATGGCACCATATTGTAATCACTTGATTATAGAACCTTGTTGTAGCACGATCAGTTTGTAGGAATCCGCCTGAAAACTTCAGAGCGATTAATGTGCAGGTTTCTATTTGTATATTTATTACATGGTGCATCTAGCGAAAACTTCTGTAATTATTAATTCATGTTCTTGAAATTACATGCATTTCTTACTATAGAGCTATAACTTACTACAGAATTTTTTTTCCAGCCTCGAATATCTACACTTAGTTAGCTTTCGACCCCAGATAATTGAATGAGCATACCGATTGGTCTAGTTTTTGAAAACTCAACTCTCAACTGTCCTATTTTAGTCCGTTCTGGAAAGTGAGCATTTTTTGTAAATGTATGAAAAATTTTATATGGAGAAGACAATAAAAACCATGAACTGCTAAACGAACCACGTCGGTCTTCTTATTTGAGCTCTTTCGGACCGGGTAAAGGACCCAGTACGGCGGAAGGCTTTTTCCACACAAAAATTAGCTAGCCATCGGGTGCGCTCCGACTTTCTCTTAGTTTCAGGTACTCTCGCGGGTTGAGTGACCTCGAGACAAGGCACCTTTTTATAGCATAAGGTTATGTGATCCAATTGCATAACGCTTTGACATAAATGGGACACCGGTATATTTCTTTTCTGATGGGGAGACTCATACAAGTTATGTTGTATGAGTTTTCCACTCAAAAGGGAAATATATGGCCACTGCAACATTTTGGATCTTGATCCGGTTGGGCGGGTGCGATGTGGGCGACGAGAATCGTTGGGTAACGGCGAGGTTTCCCTAAGTCCGTCTGTTTGCACTCGTTTCAACTTGCTCTCTGAGCGTCATTTTCCCTTTTGGTAGTTACCTACATTTTTCGAGTTCGGTCGATTAGTTCTATTTTTGAGACCCCAGAAATTCGTGAATGCAAAATTCTTTGTAATGGGCCCTTGTGCTGGGGGAACGAACCCGCCCCACGACACAGCAACGCTAGTCTGCCAGCGCATTCATGCGTCCCCAGATAAGGCCGTTCTCGGCTGATATCACCATCTTCTTCCGCCGAGGAAGCAGATCATCGCTGCAGTCCTTTACAGACATTTTGATACCTATTGCCACTACGATTCGTTTTAGAAATGGTCATTTTGGCTACAATTCAGCAAACAGTCACATACTTTAATGTGTTTAGTTTAGCTGAATAGTCAAAATGGGGCTTACAAACATATTTCTATAGTTTTTGAGATAAAATAGAGGCATTCAGCTATATTTTAAGCGAGTAAATTACGTTTTCATGCATCTCATGCCTAAAAATTAAGATATCCAAAATATCGTTTGTCCTTTGTATGTTAGTGTACTATCTATCTTTACACTTAAATGGCTTGATACAACCATCAACTTTTCCAATTTACCTATCTTACATTTATGAAATAATTTCTCTCCAATATTAAGTATTTAGAGGGAATCGATATTTCAAAAGAGGTGCTCGAGCAAGTTTTTGGGAATATTTCCTTCTTTGCCATTTATACTGAAACAGAATTAAGACTATTTATAGAACCTGTAATGGTTTCCATTTCTACGTCCGAGCGAGCAACCAACCTCTCATTGGTTCTAGACGTGAAGTCTGAGTAGTGCCAACGGATGGTACCAACTGGTCAACCAATCCGTGCACCGTAATCCATTCACGCGGTGGCTGCTTGTCGGCCAGCTAGATCGGAGAGGATTTCGGTCGCGGGTCTCCGAATGGATTACGCTCATTTACAATCTTCAGCCACCAATACATGCCCGTTTTCAAACGCGTCACAAAACAAAACCATACGGAGGGGAAACCTACTTTACGTTACTCCGTATTTCTTCATTTAATCAGTCAAGGACAAAAATCTAATTTTTACTTCGCGTTCCCGAATTTCCGACGCGATACCGAAAAATATGCTACGCTTACTCAACCCGACGAAAGCTACGCTAGTAAAAAGGCAAAACAACAAAGGTACCGCGTACCGCGCGCAACGCGAAAACGACCTCAGCGGATTTTCTCAAACCCTACCCTCGCGACGGCATACTTACCCTGCACTCTATTTCCCGCTGAAAGAAAGAACCACTGGAAAGGAAAGTCGTGTTTTTAATTAGCAATTCATATTAAGCTTATTATTTTCATTGATTAAGAGGCATAAAAATATATAATAATTGCGTGTTTTTGGTTTTTTTTTCAAAAAAATAAAATTAAAAGCAATTCGTTCTGTATTTTCATTTGCTTTTCACTTCGGAGGACAAATTAAATTTAGATCTAAAACATTTTTAAGATTTGTTTGTTTGCGGTTTTTTTTCGTTTTTAAATACTCCAAAAATTATCAATTATATTAAAACATGTTTCTGTTGGAAGAGTTCATATTCAAATTGGAATTTTAAAATAATTAGAAAGGAAAATATTAAATGTGAATTATTGTTTTTCCTTTTACAGATGAGAGCTTAAATGAATGGTTTTCTATTACATTAGACGTCTTCAAATAGTTACTTACGTTCTTAAGTTATTAAAAAAAACATTAAAATATCTAAGCACAATTACAAAAATTTTATGCGTTCGATTGTTTTCTTACGTATTGTTTTGTTGTTTTGATGTTCTCAAGTTTTTCTATTTTTGACTTTCATTAAGAAATAGTAACTGTGCCGTTTCTATCGACTGACTTCTCGCCAAAAAATTTATAACAGAGCATGACAGTTTCTGAATATAATAAATTTTTCATACTAACCGTGCAACCTTTTGTGTGGTCGCTGACTTTATTACAAAAATTTATTTTTATTATGCTAGACATTACGTAAGTAGTGAAATGAAATGTAAATGAATGAAAATCAACTCGGATTCTCTAAACAAAGATGACTTTCCATCTTCAAGCTTATTTCTGGCTCTAAATAGTATTTATATTTGGTTCGTATATAAAATTCAATGAAATAGGTCAAGCATTTTCTGAGACAAATTTAGTGCCATCATTATCATTATCAGCAAAGCATTCTGCGATATTGACTATTTCATCATTATGGCTTATATTGGTTTTGTTTCTACTTTTTCATTCTTTAAGAATAAAATATTCCCCTAAAGCTCTCTTGTCAAAAACTTCTCTATCAGTATTGTGTAAAAACAGATAATTTCTTTTTTTTTACTCTGTTAATTACTTTGTGGACCTGTCCTTGAGTTTTATCTACCATTTGGTTGTTTGGGCATATTGTTATATTTACTTTCAATCGAATACCTACTATCTTTTCCGGTTTGTTTGTGTTATTATTATAATTCTTATATAAATAATATTTTGAGAGTTTTGTATGGGTTTAATGACTTCTGTATATAATTAATTATAATGTATATATAAGAAAGAGGCATCTCAAAAGAAATGCGCTGTGTTATTTATCTTTTAATCTTTTGTCGATTTCTAAATATCGTTCGATTTTAATACCAACATCAACCTTAGTTACCGATCCGAAGTTGTTTCTTTCTAACGCGCGGATGTTGGATATCGCTTGGATGCTACGATTTTGATTTTGTTTTTAATTTCGGCTTGTAGGTTGCACGGTCGTGTAAAATATATTGACGTGTTACGGGGTCGAAGCCAATGTTCGCGAACTTTGTCTCTCGCCTCTAATCAAATCCGCATATTTCTTGCGTATTGCTCGCCGCGTTTCGCAGCACAATTCATATATCTATTCTATGCTTTGTTTACAAATATATTACTTATCATTCTGTTCTACTAGTGTTTATCATTGTATATAGCCTAGAGGTTTATCTTATTACTTGCATCTAGTTTTATCTAGTTACTTTATAATGTATAGTTTAGATTAATAATGAAGTGGTTTTCATTTGTATTTAGGGTTTTTTTTTACTGATAAATATATATAATCTTAATAAATACGCCTTCTCGTTTCGTATTTTGTTGTCTAAGGATTCTGTATCTTACAAACAAAGTCCTGTCTACCTCCTTGTGTGAGTGTGTAGATGCCCTCCACTACGTCCTCAAAGCAGATCCCGCAGTTTGCTGGTTGGACAGTTTTGGATCGGGTCCAATGTTTATCTGGGGTCCGTTTAGTTGCCATTGCCGTGTTTGATCTGGGTGGTGGAAGTCAGTAGACAGGACTACCTCCTTGTGTGTGTGTGTCTCAAAATCAAACAATCTTTGGTGTAGCCTCATCATACCCACAAAAAAGTCGTTTTGTTTTGCTTCCGATTATAATTACATATTTTCGTTTGTCATTTTTGTTTTAATCATAGTAGTACCTTCAGCAAAATTAAATTCAAGCGCTTATTTCATGAAGTCGGGACTGTTCAGCTAATTTTAACAAACGTTTCATCGAAAACGGTCGAAAGTAAATTAAAAACACAATCGGCACAATCATATCCTGTGTGTACAACATCACACGCAACATAATCCAAGCAAACCTAATTACCTTGATAGTTCTGAGGCCAAATCGTGGGAATATTCATTGGCACACTGTAGTACTGATAAAACGGCTGGTACGGCATTGAAGGTGGGTATATTGTGGGCACACCTGCTGGTGGGTAAACTGCTGCAAACTGATCAATAGGCATGTTGCTTATCGGAGCCGGTGGAGTAGCGGCATAATAAACGGCACCATTCGTTGCACATATAGTCTGTTTCTTAATAGCAGGAGCAAAATTAAGCTTCCTGTCCCTCAAAACAACGCATTCTCCATCAATCTGTAGTCGTTGGGCTTCTTGTTCCAGATGCTCAAATACCCTCATTTACCGGTCGATACCTGCAATTGACTTTTGTCATTTTGTGCGTATTTAACCTGATAAATGGCAATTGTATAGACGAATTCGGTGTCAGGACGATTCCTTGCCTTGGATTGATTGGATGAGATAAATGCACTCCCTCCACGTGAAGATGCTTCCGAAAATGGATCTATAGGCGATAACGATTTAGGCGATGCAGGTGGCGAGGGTGTATCAGCTAAAAGTTCTTCTTGGGTGGCGGCCACTACGTGCACCCTTCACTCCATGTGGCTGTCAAATCCTCTTGACATCCCACGACCAAATTAACGTGGGATGTGCGCTCGTCGCAACCAACGTCGAATGACAAGCCACCTAGCAGCAAAATGTGTTAGTAGTGGTCGCCAGCGGCGTCGCATGATTCATTACAGGGCAGTGTCCACGATGCCTACCAGGCATGGGGAGACTGAAGGAAATGCTGCTTGGCCCTATGATGGTGTTTTTTTTTCTCTCAGCGTCGTAGGTCTTTGGTATGGTAGACTCCCAGCTCCCTTCCGGACATGTCCGCAATGAGGTACCGCGTGGGACTTAAAACTTGTAAGACTCGACACTTCACGCACTTCTTGTCTAGCTTGCCAGTGTAGTGCCGACCTGCTTCACTTTGTCTAAAATTCCGTCGGTAGATTTCACCGCCTACCTTGAAGCCAGAAGGATGGGATCGCAGATTGTACCGCTCCTCCCCCACCCGTCTACTGTCTTCAATCCTCTCCCGGATTTGTTCTCGTAGAATTTGAAGTTTCTCGTGCGGCTCCAGCACCACTATTGGGTCTTCCAAACCTTTCAACAGCCGCAATAGCCGGTACGAGTTTCCGTGGCACATCATATGCTGGCCGAACACGGCAAAGTATGGGGGGATGCCTGTGGTGGAGTGATAAGACGAACGCAGGGCACAGGTGATGGCGGAAATCCTGTGGTCCCAATTCTTCTGATCCGGTTGGACGTAGGCCCGAATGGCGGCTATGAGGGTGCGGTTCAACCGCTCGGACGCATTGGCTTGCGGAGAATAAACGGCAGTCCGCTGATGCGTAATGCCATACTTTTCCATTAATTCCCGAAATCTAGACGAGGTGAACTGAACTCCGTTGTCGGAGACCAGCTTCTCCGGTACTCGAAATATATGGAAAACGCGATTTTCCAGAAAACTGACTGTGGGGCCAGTGTGCAGGTTTCGAAGAGGTTCCACAATCGGAAATTTGGACAAGTGGTCCAGGACCACGATAGCTCCCGTGTATCCCGAAGTTGAGCGAGGGTACGGACCGATGAGATCTATATACAGGCGCTGGAACACCCGCCCCGGAAGTTCGAATTTTCCCATCGGGGGCCGAAGAACAGAATTGGGTGCTTTAGTGCATTTGCACAGCTCACAAGCGGCTACGTACTTTTTCACTTGCTGTGCCGTCTTAGGCCAAAAGAAGTAAGTCTTCAGTCGCCGAAGCGTACGACCATAACCGCCATGTGCACTCAATAGGTGTTCATGAGCCCGCATAATCAATTCGCAGGACAGTTCTTCGGGCACCCATAACTTCCACTGTTCCTCTTCTTGAATGGGGTCTCCGGAGGCGTGTCTTGTCCGCTTGTATATAAATCCCTCTGTCACCCGTAGTTCTGGCAGCTGTGGCAACTGGTCCTGAATCGTATTCATCAGCTGGATATAACATGCTGACTTGAAGGCGGGATGGTCCAAGTCGATCCATAGGGGGCTGTCGTCCTCCTGGGCCAACTCGGCTCCTTCAGGGGCGAACATCCTTGATAGTGTGTCCGGTGCCACGTGCTGACTTCCCTTGCGGTGTCTTATCGTGAAATCAAACGCCTGTAATTTCAAGGCCCATCTGGCCAAGCGGCCGTGGAGATCAGTTTGGCTCATCAGCCATTTCAGTGACGCATGATCAGTGACGATTTCAAAGGGATGTCCTCCTACATATGCTCGAAAACGTTTCACTGCCAGCACAGCCACCAGGCATTCCTGCTTCGAGACTATGTAGTTCCGCTGGGCCTGGTTCAGCTTTTGGGACATGAAGGCTATAGGTCTCTCCTCGCCGTCTTGTGCAACCTGGACTAAGACTGCTCCCACCACATGTTGACTCGCGTCCGGGCTGTGCAGTACGGGGGCTGTAGTCAGACTCTTCTTTAGCTCTTCAAAGGCTCGCAAGCTGGGCTTTTCCCAGACGAACTTACGTCCCTTACGCAGCATGTCGGCCAAAGGAGTGGTAATGGTGGCATAGTCACGCACGAAACACTGGTACCATCCGCATAAGCCTAGGAATCGGCGCAATTGCTTGGTGGTCTTGGGTAATGGGAAAACGTCAATCGCTTGAGTCTTATCCGGGTCGGTCTTGATATTGCCATGCCCAATGATGTGACCCAAAAACTTCACCTCCGTCATCACGAACTGACTCTTCTGTATGTTGATGGTTAACCCTGCCCTCCGGATGTGCAAAGCCACCTCCTGAAGCAGGTCGATGTGTTCGTTAAAGGTCTTGGTTATAAGCAGCAGATCGTCCAAGTAAACGAAAACTTGGTGCCGTAAATGAGGTGGTATCACCTTATCCATAAGGCGCGTCATTGTTTGAGAGGCATTGCACAATCCGAATGGCATGGTCACGAATTGATACAGGGGCCACCCTGGGACTGTAAAGGCTGTTTGCTCCTTTGAGCCAGGGTCTGAAGGAATTTGCCAGAAGGCGTCCTTGAGGTCTAAGCTCGTGATGAAGTGGGCTTTAGGCAACCGACTCAAAATGCCTTCAATCAACGGTAGAGGGTATGCGTCCTTGACAGTGACGGCGTTCAAGCGTCTGACATCTAAGCATAGCCGGACCTTGTTCGGCTTGACAACCAATGTGACCGGGAAGCCCACGCGCTCTGCGATTCTTCGATCACGCCTAATGCTAGCATTCGATCAACTTCGGCATATAACAACTTTTCCTTCGCCGGAGATATGGCAAAATGTCTCTATTTTATGGGTTTAGCATCCCCACATCTATTGTGTGTAACACCAGTGCCGTCCGCCCGAGACCTTCCATCTCATGCGATGGAAAAGCCGATATAGCCGAGTCAAGTCGCAGTTGTTGATTCACATCCAGTGTATGTCGTAATAAGTAAGTGGTTTGAGCTTGGTCAGGGACAGTGGTGACGGACTCCATGGTCATGCCGGAAAACAGTGCCGGGGCCAAGTTAAATTTTCGAACGAAATCCACCCCTAGATAAAGATTCTGGGTTAATTGAGGTATGATGTAAAATTCCAGAGGTTAAGTTACTCCTTTAAAGGTGACATCCGTCGTAAGTTTTCCCACTACAGAGTGACGAGTTCCTTCTGCCATGCTTAACCAGGTGGTAAAATGGTGGATTTGGTCCGCGTGCATTGCCAGTACCTCCCCTGCGAAATCGGCTGATATGCAATTCACACTGGCTCCCGTATCGACTAAATCTGACAATCGTTTTTGCAGGAGGTGTACTGACGCATATGGTCGAACGTCATCCCTCAATAATTCGTCTATGTGTTTGTCCTTCAGCACCTTCCTCGACTGCCTGACCCTTCTCCAGAAGCTCCGCATCCGACGCGTGGCTCGCTTTCTTCGCGGTGGGACAGTTGTAGCCAACTCCTCATGGAAGATGCGCTGTCGAGTAGCCAAATAATTCCGCAGTCTGATGAGGAAGGGTTTGACATGCCAAGGAACCTTCGCCTCGCTATCATTTCCCTGCGCGTCCGCCTCGACAAAGGATGGCGTCTGTTGTGGAACTTCGGGAGAACTTTGTTTGGCGGTGAGAGTCAGCAGAATTGGAGTCATATCTGATGGGGTCGGCATTGGTTCGTCCGGGTTTTAGGAGTGCCGACGGGTGGTCGCGGCACTCGCTGGCAAGTTTTTTCGCAATTTGCAATTTGCGCAATCAGGTGCGTACGTGTCTGCCTTCCCGCATCAGTAACAGAAGAGCGTCGGTTCCGCTGGACATGCATAGAACCGATGCCCCGTTTGTCGGCAGTTCCAACGGACCGTCGGGCTTGTAATTGCTTCAAGGGATGGTCGATTGGTCATTGCTGGATCCTCAAGCTCCTGTGGTGCTCCACTCCTCGGTACTGGTACTGGGTCAGCAAGTAGGTGGTCCGCTGCCATCAACTCTGCAGTGTGATGAGTTTGGGGATTTGGTCCCGTTATGCGAGGTTGTGGACGGAAGGTACCTTGCCGCTCATCCAGCTGTTCTTGCCTACGGGCATGGAGGCGTAATCCCTGTATGGTGTTGATGAGAAAATGCAGAAGGCTGTTCTGAAGCTCCCAACGCATATTCTCTCTGATAATTTCCACCAGTTCGTCCTCGGATATGGTTGTTCGTAAGCGAGTGCTCAATCTCACTATGCTTGTGTAGTACTGGTCGAACGGTTCGTGAGCGCCTTGTTTCCGTTTCATTATCTGTTCCCTTAGTTCTCTTTCAGTGAAGCCATCATCAAATCGATTGCGGAAGGCTGCACAGAAAGAATCCCAAGTGGGACGTGGCGTCGACTCCTTAAAACTCAAGTACCAGTCGGCAGCATCTCCGCTGAACAAAAGGTGTGCATGCCGGAGGAAGGCCGAGAATTCACCCCCCAGGGTGCTGGATACTAACGTCTGAATCCTGAAAAAGAACCGGTCCGCTGATATCATCGAGTTGAAACCCGTGAAGTTCAGGCACCAACTCTCCATGATACGAGGCGTCGGGGCTCGGAAAGGTGTCAATGCGTTCCCGGGGGAATCGCATCTTCGATTGACCTGCTGTAAGGGACTGCCTTGGGGACTGGAGGTACCAATGGGGGGTGCGGGGCTGTATCGTGGTCGATACTCGGGAGCTCTGGGGTCCATTCCCGAGTTCCTTGGAGGTAGGGTCCATTGATCAGCTGGTCGAGAGTGGGGCATAGCCACACTGGGATTGGGCTCCCAGCCAAGCGGAGTTCTCACGCGGCTGGGAGGTTGGCTCATCGGGAGGTTCTGGAGCCTTCCCTCCAAGTTGCCAATCCTCTGAGACATGTCTCGCATTAACGCCACGAGAGTGTCAATGGAGTGGGTGGAAGGCACGGGTGTAACCTCGGCCGCGACAACTGCAGCAGGAACATCCCCGCCCACGGCTCCTTGCAAGTCCATCAGTGATTGGGGCGGTTCGGCATCTGGGACCCCTTTCGCCACTGCTCCACGCGTTGGGACGGGCGTTCCGAGGGGGAAGTCTACGGCGGTCCGCTCTATGGGTCGCCGGCATAGTGGGCAAAGCTCGGACGTTAGGAGGAGCTGTTGGACACAGGCACGATGGAATAGATGTCCGCGCTCCAATCGCACGCTGTAGACGCCCTCCACTACGTCCTCAAGGTAGATCCCGCAGTTTGCTGGTTGGACAGTTTTGGATCGGGTCCAATGTTTATCTGGGGTCCGTTTAGTTGCCATTGTCGTGTTTGATCTGGGTGGTGGAAGTCAGTCTTACTGGAAAAGAGAAAAAAAAATGTTACCGCTAATGTGTAAAAAAACTCAAAAATAATTTAGTTGCCGATAGTGGCGAGCTATTTGTATAAAATAGGCAAACAAAAAAAATTTTTAGTTAATACACGCTTTCCTTTCCAGCAGTCGACTCCTCCAAAGGAAAATGAGAGTGCGTGGTAGTCTGCCGAAGAAAGGGTGCTTTCGGTCAATTTACAAAATTTATCCCCTAAACCCACATACATTACAAAAACCGTCTCTAAACTACGTTAAATGACTCAACGAGACAAGTGGTAGAGCTAGCGTAACAGTTTTGTACGCAGTCAAAGCATTCCGGGCTTCGCCACTCCAGCATACGCCACCGAACGTTGAACCGATACCACTCGTCTATCACGCATACGAAATAAGTAGAACACTTCCGCGACATAAAGGCAAGGTAGCCTTCTATTTTCTTGAGAGTCCAGGCCGACAGGAGAAACCCCATCTGGCTGACAGTTCCATCAAGAAAATAGAAGGTCCTTACAGGGGTTAACCTGGGACAACACATCTGAAGGATTCTGTCGCGGAAAAAAATCAAACAAAGGAGAGCGGAAGCTTCAACTCACGTGAAGCGACTGCTAGTGTGTATCACACAACTCCACTGCTCCTGTTTGTGAGGCTCGAGTACCAAAGTACCTTACATCCTCCGTAAAGGACCAACTCGTCAGAAGACGCGAATCTTTTATCCCCTTATGATGTTTTGGGCCCCACGTTGGGCGCCATTTGTAATGGTTTTTATTTCTACGTCCGAGCGAGCAACCAACCTCTCATCGGTTCTAGACGTGAAGTCTGAGTAGTGCCAACGGATGGTACCAACTGGTCAACCAATCCGTGCACCGTAATCCATTCACGCGGTGGCTGCTTGTCGGCCAGCTAGATCGGAGAGGATTTCGGTCGCGGGTCTCCGAATGGATTACGCTCATCTACAATCTTCAGCCACCAATACATGCGCGTTTTCAAATGCGTCACAAAACAAAACCATACGGAGAGGAAACCTACTTTACGTTACTCCGTATTTCTTCATTTAATCAGTCAAGGACAAAAATCTAATTTTTACTTCGCGTTCCCGAATTTCCGACGCGATATCGAAAAATATGCTACGCTAACTCAACCCGACGAAAGCTACGCTAGTAAAAAGGCAAAACAACAAAGGTACCGCGTACCGCGCGCAACGCGAAAACGACCTCAGCGGATTTTCTCAAACCCTACCCTCGCGACAGCATACTTACCCTGCACTCTATTTCCCGCTGAAAGAAAGAACCACTGGAAAGGAAAGTCGTGTTTTTAATTAGCAATTCATATTAAACTCATTATTTCCATTGATTAAGAGGCATAAAAATATATAATAATTGCGTGTTTTTCGTTTTTTTTTTCAAAAAAATAAAATTAAAAGCAGTTCGTTCTGTATTTTCATTTGTTTTTCGCTTCGGAAGACAAATTAAATTTAGATCAAAAACATTTTTAAGATTTCTTTGTTTGCGGTTTTTTCTTGTTTTTAAATACTCCAAAAATTATCAATTATATTAAAACATGGTTCTGTTGGAAGAGTTCATATTCAAATTGGAATTATAAAATAATTAGAAAGGAAAATATTAAATGTGAATTATTGTTTTTCCTTTTACAGATGAGAGCTTAAATGAATGGTTTTCTATTACATTAGACGTCTTCAAATAGTTACTTACGTTCTTAAGTTATTAAAAAAAACATTAAAATATCTAAGCACGATTACAAAAATTTTGTGCGTTCGATTATTTTCTTACGTATTGTTTTGTTGTTTTGATGTTCTCAAGCTTTTCTATTTTTGACTTTCATTAAGAAGTAGTGACTGTGCCGTTCCTATCGACTGACTTCTCACCAAAAAATTTATAACAGAACATGACAGTTTCTGAATATAATAAATTTTTCTTACTAACCGTGCAGCTTCAGCTTCAGTTCTAAATAATATTTATATTTGGTTCGTATATAAAATTCAATGAAATAGGTCAAGCATTTTCTGAGACAAATTTAGTGCCATCATTATCATCATCAGCAATGCATTCTGCCATATTGACTATTTCATCATTATGGCTTATATTGGTTTTGTTTCTACTTTTTCATTCTTTAAGAATAAAATATTCCCCTAAAGCTCTCTTGTCAAAAACTTCTCTATCAGTATTGTGTAAAAACAGATAATTTCTTTATTTTTACTCTGTTAATTACTTTGTGGACCTGTCCTTGAGTTTTATCTACCATTTGGTTGTTTGGGCATATTGTTATATTTACTTTCAATCGAATACCTACTATCTTTTCCGGTTTATTTGTGTTATTATTATAATTCTTATATAAATAATATTTTGAGAGTTACGTATGGGTTTAATGACTTCTGTATATAATTAATTATAATGTATATATAAAAAAGAGGCATCTCAAAAGAAATGCGCTGTATTCTTTATCTTTTAATCTTTTGTCGATTTCTAAATATCGTTCGATTTTAATACCAACATCAACCTTAGTTACCGATCCGAAGTTGTTTCTTTCTCACGCGCGGATGTTGGATATCGCTTGGATGCTACGATTTTGATTTTGTTTTTAATTTCGGCTTGTAGGTTGCACGGTCGTGTAAAATATATTGACGTGTTACGGGGTCGAAGCCGATGTTCGCGAACTTTGTCTCTCGCCTCTAATCAAATCCGCATATTTCTTGCGTATTGCTCGCCGCGTCTCGCAGCACAATTCATATATCTATTCTATGCTTTGTTTACAAATATATTACTTATCATTCTGTTCTACTAGTGTTTATCATTGTATATAGCCTAGAGGTTTATCTTATTACTTGCATCTAGTTTTATCTAGTTACTTTATAATGTATAGTTTAGATTAATAATGAAGTGGTTTTCATTTGTATTTAGGGTTTTTTTTTACTGATAAATATATATAATCTTAATAAATACGCCTTCTCGTTTCGTATTTTGTTGTCTAAGGATTCTGTATCTTACAAACAAAGTCCTGTCTACCTCCTTGTGTGAGTGTGTAGATGCCCTCCACTACGTCCTCAAAGCAGATCCCGCAGTTTGCTGGTTGGACAGTTTTGGATCGGGTCCAATGTTTATCTGGGGTCCGTTTAGTTGCCATTGCCGTGTTTGATCTGGGTGGTGGAAGTCAGTAGACAGGACTACCTCCTTGTGTGTGTGTGTCTCAAAATCAAACAATCTTTGGTGTAGCCTCATCATACCCACAAAAAAGTCGTTTTGTTTTGCTTCCGATTATAATTACATATTTTCGTTTGTCATTTTTGTTTTAATCATAGTAGTACCTTCAGCAAAATTAAATTCAAGCGCTTATTTCATGAAGTCGGGACTGTTCAGCTAATTTTAACAAACGTTTCATCGAAAACGGTCAAAAGTAAATTAAAAACACAATCGGCACAATCATATCCTGTGTGTACAACATCACACGCAACATAATCCAAGCAAACCTAATTACCTTGATAGTTCTGAGGCCAAATCGTGGGAATATTCATTGGCACACTGTAGTACTGATAAAACGGCTGGTACGGCATTGAAGGTGGGTATATTGTGGGCACACCTGCTGGTGGGTAAACTGCTGCAAACTGATCAATAGGCATGTTGCTTATCGGAGCCGGTGGAGTAGCGGCATAATAAACGGCACCATTCGTTGCACATATAGTCTATTTCTTAATAGCAGGAGCAATATTAAGCTTCCTGTCCCTCAAAACAACGCATTCTCCATCAATCTGTAGTCGTTGGGCTTCTCGTTCCAGATGCTCAAATACCCTCATTTATCGGTCGATACCTGCAATTGACTTTTGTCATTTTGTGCGTATTTAACCTGATAAATGGCAATTGTATAGACGAATTCGGTGTCAGGACGATTCCTTGCCTTGGATTGTTTGGATGAGATAAATGCACTGCCTCCACGTGAAGATGCTTCCGAAAATGGATCTATAGGCGATAAAGATTTAGGCGATGCAGGTGGCGAGGGTGTATCAGCTAAAAGTTCTTCTTGGGTAGCGGCCAGTACGTACACACTTCACTCCATGTGGCTGTCAAATCCTCTTGACATCTCACGACCAAATTAACGTGGGATGTGCGCTCGTCGCAACCAACGTGGAATGAGAAGCCACCTAGCAGCGAAATGTGTTAGTAGTGGTCGCCAGCGGCGTCGCATGATTCATTACAGGGCAGTGTCCACGATGCCTACCAGGCATGGGAAGACTGAAGGAAACGCTGCTTGGCCCTATGATGGTGTTTTTTTCTCTCTCAGCGTCGTACGTCTTTGGTATGGTAGACTCCCAGCTCCCTTCCGGACATGTCCGCAATGAGGTACCGCGTGGGACTTAAAACTTGTAAGACTCGACACTTCACGCACTTCTTGTCTAGCTTGCCAGTGTAGTGCCGACCTGCTTCACTTTGTCTAAAATTCCGTCGGTAGATTTCGCCGCCTGCCTTGAAGCCAGAAGGATGGGATCGCAGATTGTACCGCTCCTCCCCCACCCGTCCACTGTCTTCAATCCTCTCCCGGATTTGTTCTCGTAGAATTTGAAGTTTCTCGTGCGGCTCCAGCACCACTATTGGGTCTTCCAAACCTTTCAACAGCCGCAATAGCCGGTACGAGTTTCCGTGGCACATCATATGCTGGCCGAACATGGCAAAGTATGGGGGGATGCCTGTGGTGGAGTGATAAGACGAACGCAGGGCACAGGTGATGGCGGAAATCCTGTGGTCCCAATCCTTCTGATCCGGTTGGACGTAGGCCCGAATGGCGGCTATGAGGGTGTGGTTCAACCGCTCGGACGCATTGGCTTGCGGAGAATAAACGGCAGTCCGCTGATGCGTAATGCCATACTTTTCCATTAATTCCCGAAATCTAGACGAGGTGAACTGAACTCCGTTGTCGGAGACCAACTTCTCCGGTACTCGAAATATATGGAAAACGCGATTTTCCAGAAAACTGACTGTGGGGCCAGTGTGCAGGTTTCGAAGAGGTTCCACAATCGGAAATTTGAACAAGTGGTCCAGGACCACGATAGCTCTCGTGTATCCCGAAGTTGAGCGAGGGTACGGACCGATGAGATCTATATACAGGCGCTGGAACACCCGCCCCGGAAGTTCGAATTTTCCCATCGGGGGCCGAAGAACAGAATTGGGCGCTTTAGTGCATTTGCACAGCTCACAAGCGGCTACGTACTTTTTCACTTGCTGTGCCGTCTTAGGGCAAAAGAAGTAAGTCTTCAGTCGCCGAAGCGTACGACCATAACCGCCATGTGCATGTGCCATGAGCCCGCTTAATCAATTCGCAGGTCAGTTCTTCGGGCACCCATAACTTCCACTGTTCCTCTTCTTGAATGTGGTCACCGGAGGCGTGTCTTGTCCGCTTGTATATAAATCCCTCTGTCACCCGTAGTTCTGGCAGCTGTGGCAACTGGTCCTGAATCGTATTCATCAGCTGGATATAACATGCTGACTTGAAGGCGGGATGGTCCAAGTCGATCCATAGGGGGCTGTCGTCCTCCTGGGCCAACTCGGCTCCTTCAGGGGCGAACATCCTTGATAGTGTGTCCGGTACCACGTGCTGACTTCCCTTGCGGTGTCTTATCGTGAAATCAAACGCCTGTAATTTCAAGGCCCATCTGGCCAAGCGGCCGTGGAGATCAGTTTGGCTCATCAGCCATTTCAGTGACGCATGATCAGTGACGATTTCAAAGGGATGTCCTTCTACATATGCTCGAAAACGTTTCACTGCCAGCACAGCCGCCAGGCATTCCTGCTCCGAGACCATGTAGTTCCGCTGAGCCTGGTACAGCTTTTGGGACATGAAGGCTATAGGTCTCTCCTTGCCGTCTTGTGCAACCTGGACTAAGACTGCTCCCACCACATGTTGACTCGCGTCCGGGCTGTGCAGTACGGGGGCTGTAGTCAGACTCTTCTTTAGCTCTTCAAAGGCTCGCAAGCTGGGCTTTTCCCAGACGAACTTACGTCCCTTACGCAGCATGTCAGCCAAAGGAGTGGTAATGGTGGCATAGTCACGCACGAAACGCTGGTACCATCCGCATAAGCCTAGGAATCGGCGCAATTGCTTGGTGGTCTTGGGTAATGGGAAAACGTCAATCGCTTGAGTCTTGTCCGGGTCGGTCTTGATATTGCCATGCCCAATGATGTGACCCAAATACTTCACCTCCGTCATCACGAACTGACTCTTCTGTATGTTGATGGTTAACCCTGCCCTCCGGATGTGCAAAGCCACCTCCTGAAGCAGGTCGTTAAAGGTCTTGGTTATAAGCAGCAGATCGTCTAAGTAAACGAAAACTTGGTGCCGTAAATGAGGTGGTATCACCTTATCCATAAGGCGGCTCATTGTTTGAGAGGCATTGCACAATCCGAATGGCATGGTCACGAATTGATACAGGGGCCAACCTGGGACTGTAAAGGCTGTTTGCTCCTTTGAGCCAGGGTCTGAAGGAATTTGCTAGAAGGCGTCCTTGAGGTCTAAGCTTGTGATGAAGTGGGCTTTAGGTAACCGACTCAAAATGCCTTCAATCAACGGTAGAGGGTATGCGTCCTTGACAGTGACGGCGTTCAAGCGTCTGGCATCTAAGCATAGCCGGACCTTGTTCGGCTTGACAACCAATGTGACCGGGGAAGCCCACGCGCTCTGCGATTCTTCGATCACGCCTAATGCTAGCATTCGATCAACTTCGGCATATAACAACTTTTCCTTCGCCGGAGATATGGCAAAATGTCTCTATTTTATGGGTTTAGCATCCCCACATCTATTGTGTGTAACACCAGTGCCGTCCGCCCGAGACCTCCCATCTCATGCGATGGAAAAGCCGATATAGCCGAGTCAAGTCGCAGTTGTTGATTCACATCCAGTGTATGTCGTAATAAGTAAGTGGTTTGAGCTTGGTCAGGGACAGTGGTGACGGACTCCATGGTCATGCCGGAAAACAGTGCCGGGGCCAAGTTAAATTTTCGAACGAAATCCACCCCTAGATAAAGATTCTGGGTTAATTGAGGTATGATGTAAAATTCCAGAGGTTTAGTTACTCCTTTAAAGGTGACATCCGTCGTAAGTTTTCCCACTACAGAGTGACGAGTTCCTTCCGCCGTGCTTAACCAGGTGGTAAAATGGTGGATTTGATCCGCGTGCATTGCCAGTACCTCCCCTGCAAAATCGGCTGATATGCAATTCACACTGGCTCCCGTATCGACTAAATCTGACAATCGTTTTTGCAGGAGGTGTACTGACGCATATGGTCGAACGTCATCCCTTAATAATTCGTCTATGTGTTTGTCCTTCAGCACCTTCCTCGACTGCCTGACCCTTCTCCAGAAGCTCCGCATCCGACGCGTGGCTCGCTTTCTTCGCGGTGGGACAGTTGTAGCCAACTCCTCATGGAAGATGCGCTGTCGAGTAGCCAAATAATTCCGCAGTCTGACGAGGAAGGGTTTGACATGCCAAGGAACCTTCGCCTCGCTATCATTTCCCTGCGCGTCCGCCTCGACAAAGGATGGCGTCTGTTGTGGAACTTCGGGAAAACTGTGTTTGGCGGTGAGAGTCAGCAGAATCGGAGTCATATCTGATGGGGTCAGCATTGGTTCGTCCGGGTTTTAGGAGTGCCGACGGGTGGTCGCGGCACTCGCTGGCAAGTTTTTTTGCAATTTGCAATTAGCGCAATCAGGTGCGTACGTGTCTGCCTTCCCGCATCGGTAACAGGAGAGCGTCGGTTCCGCTGGACATGCATAGAACCGATACCCCGTTTGTCGGCAGTTCCAACGGACCGTCGGGCTTCTAATTGCTTCAAGGGATGGTCGATCGGTCATTGCTGGATCCTCAAGCTCCTGTGGTGCTCCACTCCTCGGTACTGGTACTGGGTCAGCAAGTAGGTGGTCCGCTGCCATCAACTCTGCGGTGTGATGAGTTTGGGGATTTGGTCCCGTTATGCGAGGTTGTGGACGGAAGGTACCTTGCCGCTCATCCAGCTGTTCTTGCCTACGGGCATGGAGGCGTTATCCCTGTATGGTGTTGATGAGAAAATGCAGAAGGCTGTTCTGAAGCTCCCAACGCATATTCTCTCTGATAATTTCCACCAGTTCGTCCTCGGATATGGTTGTTCGTAAGCGAGTGCTCAATCTCACTATGCTTGTGTAGTACTGGTCGAACGGTTCGTGAGCGCCTTGTTTCCGTTTCATTATCTGTTCCCTTAGTTCTCTTTCAGTGAAGCCATCATCAAATCGATTGCGGAAGGCTGCACAGAAAGAATCCCAAGTGGGACGTGGCGTCGACTCCTTAAAACTCCAGTACCAGTCGGCAGCATCTCCGCTGAACAAAGGTGTGCATGCCGGAGGAAGGCCGAGAATTCACCCCCCAGGGTGCTGGATACTAACGTCTGAATCCTGAAAAAGAACCGGTCCGCTGATATCATCGAGTTGAAACCCATGAAGTTCAGGCACCAACTCTCCATGATACGAGGCGTCGGGGCTCGGAAAGGTGTCAATGCGTTCCCGGGAGAATCGCATCTTCGATTGACCTGCTGTAAGGGACTGCCTTGGGGACTGGAGGTACCAACGGGGGTGCGGGGCTGTGTCGTGGTCGATACTCGGGAGCTCTGGGGTCCATTCCCGAGTTCCTTGGAGGTAGGGTCCATTGATCAGCTGGTCGAGAGTGGGGCATAGCCACACTGGGATTGGGCTCCCAGCCAAGCGGAGTTCTCACGTGGCTGGGAGGTTGGCTCATCGGGAGGTTCTGGAGCCTTCCCTCCAAGTTGCCAATCCTCTGAGACATGTCTCGTATTAACGCCACGAGAGTGTCAATGGAGTGGGTGGAAGGCACGGGTGTAACCTCGGCCGCGACAACTGCAGCAGGAACATCCCCGCCCACGGCTCCTTGCAAGTCCATCAGTGATTGGGGCGGTTCGGCATCTGGGACCCCTTTCGCCACTGCTCCACGCGTTGGGACGGGCGTTCCGAGGGGGAAGTCTACGGCGGTCCGCTCTATGGGTCGCCGGCATAGTGGGCAAAGCTCGGACGTTAGGAGGAGCTGTTGGACACAGGCACGATGGAATAGATGTCCGCGCTCCAATCGCACGCTGTAGACGCCCTCCACTACGTCCTCAAAGCAGATCCCGCAGTTTGCTGGTTGGACAGCTTTGGATCGGGTCCAATGTTTATCTGGGGTCCGTTTAGTTGCCATTGTCGTGTTTGATCTGGGTGGTGGAAGTCAGTCTTACTGGAAAAGAGAAAAAAAAATGTTACCGCTAATGTGTAAAAAAAACTCAAAAATAATTTAGTTGCCGATAGTGGCGAGCTATTTGTATAAAATAGGCAAACAAAAAAAATTTTTAGTTAATACACGCTTTCCTTTCCAGCAGTCGACTCTCCAAAGGAAAATGAGAGTGCGTGGTAGTCTGCCGAAGAAAGGGTGCTTTCGGTCGATTTACAAAATTTATCCCCTAAGCCCACATACATTACAAAAACCGTCTCTAAACTACGTTAAATGACTCAACGAGACAAGTGGTAGAGCTAGCGTAACAGTTTTGTACGCAGTCAAAATTCCCGACGCGTGGAAGCATTCCGGGCTTCGCCACTCCAGCATACGCCACCGAACGTTGAACCGATACCACTCGTCTATCACGCATACGAAATAAGTAGAACACTTCCGCGACATAAAGGCAAGGTAGCCTTCTATTTTCTTGAGAGTCCAGGCCGACAGGAGAAACCCCATCTGGCTGACAGTTCCATCAAGAAAATAGAAGGTCCTTACAGGGGTTAACCTCGGACAACACATCTGAAGGATTCTGTCGCGGAAAAAAAAATCAAACAAAGGAGAGCGGAAGCTTCAACTCACGTGAAGCGACTGCTAGTGTGTATCACACAACTCCACTGCTCCTGTTTGTGAGGCTCGAGTACTAAAGTACCTTACATCCTCCGTAAAGGACCAACTCGTCAGAAGATGCGAATCTTTTATCCCCTTATGATGTTTTGGGCCCCACGTTGGGCGCCATTTGTAATGGTTTTTATTTCTACGTCCGAGCGAGCAACCAACCTCTCATCGGTTCTAGACGTGGTCTGAGTAGTGCCAACGGATGGTACCAACTGGTCAACCAATCCGTGCACCATAATCCATTCACGCGGTGGCTGCTTGTCGGCCAGCTAGATCAGAGAGGATTTTGGTCGCGGGTCTCCGAATGGATTACGCTCATCTACAATCTACAGCCACCAATACATGCCCGTTTTCAAACGCGTCACAAAACAAAACCATACGGAGAGGAAACCTACTTTACGTTACTCCGTATTTCTTCATTTAATCAGTCAAGGACAAAAATCTAATTTTCACTTCGCGTTCCCGAATTTCCGACGCGTCACCGAAAAATATGCTACGCTAACTCAACCCGACGAAAGCTACGCTAATAAAAACGCGATACCGACCTCAGCGGATTTTCTCAAACCCTACCCTCGCGACGGCATACTTACCCTGCATTCTATTTCCCGCTGAAAGAAAGAACCACTGGAAAGGAAAGTCGTGTTTTTAGTTAGCTATTCATATTAAGCTTATTATTTTCATTGATTAAGAGGCATAAAAATATATAATCATTGCGTGTTTTTGGTTTTTTTTTCAAAAAAATAAAATTAAAAGCAGTTCGTTCTGTATTTTCATTTGTTTTTCGCTTCGAAAGACAAATTAAATTTAGATCTAAAACATTTTTAAGATTTGTTTGTTTGCGGTTTTTTTTTTGTTTTTAAATACTCCAAAAATTATCAATTATATTAAAACATGGTTCTGTTGGAAGAGTTCATATTCAAATTGGAATTTTAAAATAATTAGAAAGGAAAATATTAAATGTGAATTATTGTTTTTCCTTTTACAGATGAGAGCTTAAATGAATGGTTTTCTATTACATTAGACGTCTTCAAATAGTTACTTACGTTCTTAAGTTATTAAAAAAAACATTAAAATATCTAAGCACGATTACAAAAATTTTGTGCGTTCGATTGTTTTCTTACGTATTGTTTTGTTGTTTTGATGTTCTCAAGTTTTTCTATTTTTGACTTTCATTAAGAAGTAGTGACTATGCCGTTCCTATCGACTGACTTCTCACCAAAAAATTTATAACAGTACATGACAGTTTCTGAATATAATAAATTTTTCTTACTAACCGTGCAGCTTCAGCTTCAGTTCTAAATAATAGCTTTCGGTCGATTTACAAAATTTATCCCCTAAACCCACATACATTACAAAAACCGTCTCTAAACTACGTTAAATGACTCAACGAGACAAGTGGTAGAGCTAGCGTAACAGTTTTGTACGCAGTCAAAATTCCCGACGCGTGGAAGCATTCCGGGCTTCGCCACTCCAGCATACGCCACCGAACGTTGAACCGATACCACTCGTCTATCACGCATACGAAATAAGTAGAATCCTTCCGCGACATAAAGGCAAGGTAGCCTTTTATTTTCTTGAGAGTCCAGGCCGACAGGAGAAACCCCATCTGGCTGACAGTTCCATCAAGAAAATAGAAGGTCCTTACAGGGGTTAACCTGGGACAACACATCTGAAGGATTCTGTCGCGGAAAAAAAATCAAACAAAGGAGAGCGGAAGCTTCAACTCACGTGAAGCGACTGCTAGTGTGTATCACACAACTCCACTGCTCCTGTTTGTGAGGCTCGAGTACCAAAGTACCTTACATCCTCCGTAAAGGACCAACTCGTCAGAAGACGCGAATCTTTTATCCCCTTATGATGTTTTGGGCCCCACGTTGGGCGCCATTTGTAATGGTTTTTATTTCTACGTCCGAGCGAGCAACCAACCTCTCATCGGTTCTAGACGTGAAGTCTGAGTAGTGCCAACGGATGGTACCAACTGGTCAACCAATCCGTGCACCGTAATCCATTCACGCGGTGGCTGCTTGTCGGCCAGCTAGATCGGAGAGGATTTCGGTCGCGGGTCTCCGAATGGATTACGCTCATCTACAATCTTCAGCTACCAATACATGCCCGTTTCCAAACGCGTCACAAAACAAAACCATACGGAGAGGAAACCTACTTTACGTTACTCCGTATTTCTTCATTTAATCAGTCAAGGACAAAAATCTAATTTTCACTTCGCGTTCCTGAATTTCCGACGCGTCACCGAAAAATATGCTACGCTAACTCAACCCGACGAAAGCTACGCTAATAAAAACGCGATACCGACCTCAGCGGATTTTCTCAAACCCTACCCTCGCGACGGCATACTTACCCTGCATTCTATTTCCCGCTGAAAGAAAGAACCACTGGAAAGGAAAGTCGTGTTTTTAGTTAGCAATTCATATTAAGCTTATTATTTTCATTGATTAAGAGGCATAAAAATATATAATCATTGCGTGTTTTTGGTTTTTTTTTTCAAAAAAATAAAATTAAAAGCAGTTCGTTCTGTATTTTCATTTGTTTTTCGCTTCGGAAGACAAATTAAATTTAGATCTAAAACATTTTTAAGATTTGTTTGTTTGCGGTTTTTTTTTTGTTTTTAAATACTCCAAAAATTATCAATTATATTAAAACATGGTTCTGTTGGAAGAGTTCATATTCAAATTGGAATTTTAAAATAATTAGAAAGGAAAATATTAAATGTGAATTATTGTTTTTCCTTTTACAGATGAGAGCTTAAATGAATGGTTTTCTATTACATTAGACGTCTTCAAATAGTTACTTACGTTCTTAAGTTATTAAAAAAAACATTAAAATATCTAAACACGATTACAAAAATTTTGTGCGTTCGATTGTTTTCTTACGTATTGCTTTGTTGTTTTGATGTTCTCAAGTTTTTCTATTTTTGACTTTCATTAAGAAGTAGTGACTGTGCCGTTCCTATCGACTGACTTCTCACCAAAAAATTCATAACAGTACATGACAGTTTCTGAATATAATAAATTTTTCTTACTAACCGTGCAGCTTCAGCTTCAGTTCTAAATAATATTTATATTTGGTTCGTATATAAAATTCAATGAAATAGGTCAAACATTTTCTGAGACAAATTTAGTGCCATCATTATCATCATCAGCAATGCATTCTGCCATATTGACTATTTCATCATTATGGCTTATATTGGTTTTGTTTCTACTTTTTCATTCTTTAAGAATAAAATATTCCCCTAAAGCTCTCTTGTCAAAAACTTCTCTATCAGTATTGTGTAAAAACAGATAATTTCTTTATTTTTACTCTGTTAATTACTTTGTGGACCTGTCCTTGAGTCTTATCTACCATTTGGTTGTTTGGGCATATTGTTATATTTACTTTCAATCGAATACCTACTATCTTTTCCGGTTTGTTTGTGTTATTATTATAATTCTTATATAAATAATATTTTGAGAGTTATGTATGGGTTTAATGACTTCTGTATATAATTAATTATAATGTATATATAAAAAAGAGGCATCTCAAAAGAAATGCGCTGTGCTCTTTATCTTTTAATCTTTTGTCGATTTCTAAATATCGTTCGATTTTAATACCAACATCAACCTTAGTTACCGATCCGAAGTTGTTTCTTTCTAACGCGCGGATGTTGGATATCGCTTGGATGCTACGATTTTGATTTTGTTTTTAATTTCGGCATAATAAACGGCACCATTTGTTGCACATATAGTCTGTTTCTTAATAGCAGTAGCAATATTAAGCTTCCTGCCCCTCAAAACAACGCATTCTCTATCAATCTGTAGTCGTTGGGCCTCTTGTTCCAGATGCTCAAATACCCTCATTTATCGGTCGATACCTGCAATTGACTTTTGTCATTTTGTGCTTATTTAACCTGATAAATGGCAATTGTATAGACGAATTCGGTGTCGGGACGATTCCTTACCTTGGATTGATTGGAAGAGATAAATGCCCTGCCTCCACGTGAAGATGCTTCCAAAAATGGATCTATAGGCGATAAAGATTTAGGCGATGCAGGTGGCCAGGGTGTATCAGCTAAAAGTTCTTCTTGGGCGGCGGCCACTACGTGCACCCTTCACTCCATGTGGCTGTCAAATCCGCTTGACATACCACGACAAAATTGAAGTGGGATGTGTGCTCGTCGCAACCAACGTCAAATGACAAGCCACCTAGCAGCGAAATGTGTTAGCAGTGGTCACCAGCGGCGTCACATGATTCATTACAAACCGTCACCAGCCGCAAAATATTTGCTTCTCAAAAAACTCTCTTCCACAGTAATCAATCACTCGAGGGACTCTTCACAAAAAGTACAATTAATGATGAACATCGATACAACATTATTTTTTCTCTCTCTCTCTCTGCAAAGTTATAAGTAAAGGGGCGTAGGGGAACATATATATATATATATATATATATATATATATATATATATATATATATATATATATATATATATATGTGTGTATATATATATATATATATATATATATATATATATATATATATATATATATATATATATATGTATATATATGTATATATATATATATATATATATATATATATATATATATATATATATATATATATATATATATATTATTCTGTTAAGTCTATCACCATTCTTCAATAATTAATACAAAAATATTTATAAACTATCAGCTATGTAGTGCAAAAATAAATCAAGTAAACTTAACTGAATAGGCGTTAAAATTAGGTTCAGGCTCAGATGCATTTTATTCAATTGACATAGTTAAAAAAGAAACAACGAGCGCTCATGGAAGGAGTGGGTAAGTTTGAAGAAAAGATAATATACATTTTTTATTTCATAAATAGTTTTTGTGCATATCTGAGAACAGTAGGAATTGTTTGTAAAATTTCATTTGATTTGAGGTTGCAGTGCATATAAAAAGTAACATATGTAGTGAATAGGTATGTTGAAATATCCGTAAAGGACTGCAGCGATGGTCTGCTGCCTCGGCAGAAGAAGGTGTCATTATCTGCCAAGAATGTCCTTGTCTGGGGACGCGTGAATGCGCTGCCAGGCTAGCATTGCGGTGTCGTGGGGCGGGTTCATTCCCCCAGCACAAGGACCCACTACAAAGAATTTCGCATTCACGAATTCCTGGGGTCGAGAAAAGCAAGGCGAGCGAAATCGCAAACATCGTAGGCAACTGCACCAGGGCAACTGACTTGTTCATGGAACAAGAGAAACTAGTAAAAAGAAGTGGAAGCAGGGTGAGGCTCATGGCCCACAAATGAGAGAGGGGCAACCGGGTGGTGATGGAGTCCCTGCGCACCCACCCAACCGGATTAAAATCCATGATTGTTGCAGTGGCCCGGTATTCCTCTTCTGAGTGGAAAACTCATACAACTTAACTTGCATAAGCCTTCCCATCAGAAGAGAAGTGCCCCGGTGACCAATTAATGCCATAGAATTATGCAATTCGATTACATAACTCTATGTCATAAAGAGGCACTCTGCTTGGACCACTCAACCCGCGAAGTACCCTGAAACAAAGAAAGATTATTACATGCCCGGCGGCTGGCTCATGTTTTAAGGGGAAAGCCTGCCACCGTACCGGGTCCTATACCCGGTCAAAACTAAAGGAAAGGAAAGACCGAAGAGTATCTTTTAATTCGACATTTCGTTCTTTTTTATCTCAAAAAATATAACTACAAATTTTTACACGATTCTGACCTCAGTTTGGTCTTTTGTTAAGGCCTTACTGGAAGAACAATTTACATTTACTTTGGTAAATCACCCAATAGAACGTCTACTCGAGTATGATCGATTTTTTTATACAAATTCATTGCTAACGGAACACGACTAATTCGTTCCTTTTCGGGTTGTTCCTTTTGTTCTATTCGAAATTTACCTTTCGATTTCCAAAATATAGGCTAATTATCCTCAATCAATTTAGCTTATGTCCAAAGGTTGCTATTAACATCTACTATACCGTCACGTTCGTATAGGGATCTCTGTTTCTTTTCGTTTTTGTTTTTTAAAGTCATGACATATCTTTTATAATTTTATATATATAATACAATAAAAACATGCAAAAAGAAAATTTTTGAACCCCAACCTCCTCCTGCGAGCGCTCGCGTTCGGGGCGGGTAAGGCCTGCAGACCGGATTATTATTTTTAAACATTAAAAATTTAAACTTAATCAATTTAAATTAATAACTCCGCGATTTAAAATTAAGGTTGATTGAATAGTATCTGTTTGCTGTTCCGAACTCCGCCTTGCACCGATTTGGTTTCCGATACTTGATTTGCTTTCGAAATTTGCATGAATTTGCCTCAATGCTTTTTCCGATTGTCGAAGACCAGAGGATGATGCGAAAGATACACAAGCGAATAGATTCGCGCTTCCAAACTAGATATCACGCGCTCAATTATGCGCGATGCACATCTTTAAAAAAAAAAAATAAGTAACGCACGAATTAAAACTTTAATAGTCACGGAAAGTTGTTCAGTGGTTTAAAGTTTCCACGGTCGCTCACTTCTAAGAAAACTGATAAAAGACAAATTAACTTTTCACTATGCACGAAAATCCATGAACCATTTCTCACATGAATTTTCTCTTTCGCCTAAAGTTTAATAATTCACTGTATCAACACCCGCTAATTTCGGTATACCATCACGTTAATTACGTTAATTACTTTATTATTCACTCTCGATCTTTCGTGTAAAATGAAGGAAATCTTACACAGTTGTTCAATATTCGTCTAACGGCCGATTGGATGCGCGGGAAAATGACATGAAACAAATTAACTACTACAAACCACTAAGGCAAGGAAGTAAACAAACATTTTCTCTCCTTTAGCTTTTCTGATAAGAAAATTAAGTGGGACCATCGAAAATCCCGTGACTTATCCCACCAACAACTTCGCGATTAACTTCGATATTTATTTTCCCTTTAAATTCCTTTCATTTACGATGACAATTTTCACGAGAAAGATTCGCTTCTCGCGCCCTCGTTCTATCTAAGGAGACACTACCAGCAAGTCCACAACCACACCAAGTTTCATCGTCAGAAAAATGTAATTGAAACACGACGAACAGCCACAGGAACTTTTCCAATTTTTCACGCACCAATTGTATAAATCCACCGTAGGAGCACTTAACATGCAACAAGCGAGTCAATACGTTCGTAAAATCACGGAAAATCTCAATTTTTTTAAGCCTACTGCGCGACAGGTTCGATTACCGGTTCTTTTCTTGGGCGTCACGACGTGTCCGCCGTGAAGATTCATCACCGACTCTCCCACTCGCGACAATCTCCCGGCAACAGCAGAATCCACTTTTACTCAGCGCTGCACCAGTTGCCAATCCACGATTCCATTTTCACTTTTCTTTGTGATCTCCCGTATCATTCACACCATCTCTCTTTGCCACTAGTTGCTGTTTCAATTCCTCATTTTCTTTTCGTGCTTTAATGAATTGCTCTAGCTGCGATTCTCATTCCGACTTCAGCTTCGATAATTTCCCGTTCGCTTTTCAAACTCTTCTTGTTGTTTTGCGTTTGCTGCGTGAATTCTGTGCAGCCGTAAACTCTTTCGGGAGGTTTTCTAAGACTTTGTTCAACGTTTGCTGTTGATATTTGTAACTGTCACGCAATCGTAGTACTCGATGAGCACTGAACTTTCGTATTTTGTTACGTTGGAATACATAATTTTCACGTACCCAATTTAATTGGCCTATTGAATAGTCTCGCGCTCGTTTCATCTGATCGTAATATTGATCGCGTAACGATGAGATATGATGAGTACCGATATTTCGTATTTCTTTTAAATATTCCACTTGTGAATTATAACTGCCGTGAATCCATTCGATTTGTTGAGCACAATTTTCGCGAATACGATTAGCTTGTTGTGTATAATTTTCGCGTAATTTTTCCAGCTGCTGACTTTTATAGTGCTCAATACTATTAAGCATTGCATATATTTGTCGGCCTCGCGGTGTTGATTTTTCTCGTGAACAACATGAACAGCATGTGTTGCAGAATTTTTCGCATATTCCAAATCTCTGAAATATTCGATGTATTCCCTGAACTATTAAAGTTATCGCTAGAAATGCTGCTGCGGCAATTATTGCACAAATAATGCTGCCAATTTTCACTCGCAGAAAAACAATAGGATCAATGTAAAGCCTTATATTAGCCGTCGCATTGCCCATTACATTAAATGCATAGCATGTATACAATCCACTATCATTGCGTTGAACATTATGAACTTGTAATGATCCATTCTCTAGAAGGGAAATGCCTGCCCTCAATTTAAGTAGTAATCCACTTAAATTCAGTTCTTCTCGTGTTTCGTCGCTCAGCAAATCTTTTCAATTCGCTCTTCAAATTTTTGTGGAGGAAGCAATTCAACTCTTCTGTCAGGATCTGCACTGTGACGCCAGATTTCATTGGATGGTGTGATCCAGGGAATATCCGGAGGCGGGTTTCCAGTAAAAACACACTCCAGAGTGGCAGTTAATTTCAAAAGATGCATACGACTATCTGAAGACTCGATTACTACAGGGCAACTAATTTTCTCGCGATCTCAAGGCGACGAGGATTGCGAAAAAGGAGCTGAAGGATCTTTCATTATAGCATGGGTTGTCTTCGGCGTCGGAACATGGAGTGACGAACAATAAAAGAAAACACAATTGACAGACGGACGGACTGATACGTATGTTTATGTTTTGCCGGAAGTATACAACCCTTGCGTGTTTTTGAAACTGTATGCGGACGGACAGAACAGACGTGGCTAATTATTTATCGGCGCAGGTCTTTTGCGTGGTATATCCCAACTTCTTTTCCCTATGGGTCCGTTATCAGATAACGGTTAGGTTCCATTACCTTCTTTATGCGGCTTATCAAGAAGCGCCGGTCCAGCTTGGCGTTGTAATGCCCAGCGGCGTCACTTTGGCAAAAATTGCGCCGGAAAACTTTATCTCCTTCTTTAAAATTGGCAGATCGTGACCTGAGATTGTACTGCGCCGCATTTGTACGTCCCGTGGCCTTAATCTTCCGTCCGATTTGTTGGCGGAGGTCTTCTAAACGCTCGTGGGGCTCCAGCGCAACGACGGGGTCTCCCAAACACTTTAATTGCCGTAACAGCCGGTATGATTCACCATGACAAATCATGTGCTGTCCGAAGGTGGCAAAGTAAGGGGCGACACCGGTGACGGAATGATACGATGACCGCAGGGCGTATGTGATGGCAGACAATCTGCGGTCCCAATCTTTTTGAGATGGGTGGACGTAGGAACGAATCGCGGCCAATAGGGTGCGATTCAACCCTTTGGAGGCGTTAGACTGAGGGGAATATATGGGCGTTAGTTGGTGTTCAACGCCATACTGTTCGAGTAGGCCCTTAAACTGCCAAGACCGGAACTGTACTCCATTGTCCGAGTACACACTCTTTGGAACCCAGAACACGTGGAATACCCGACTCTCTAGGAATTTCACGATGGATGGAGTCGTGAACTTACGGATAGGTTCCACCAGTGGGAATTTTGAGAGCTGGTCTAGAATGACTATAGCTCCGATATGTGTCATGGATGATCGAGGATATGGACCGAGTAGATCTATGTATAGACGTTGGAAAACGCGTTCTGGGACGTTGAGTTGACCCATAGGAGGTCGAAGGGGCTGGTTGGGTGCTTTAGTGCCTTTGCACGTCTCACAGGCGCTCACGTAGTCTTTGACCTGGGATGCCATTTTAGGCCAAAAGAAGTATTTCTTGAGTCGCCGTAACGTCCGACCGTAACCTCCGTGGGCACTTAAAGGATGGTCATGTGCGCGGAGGATCAGATGTTGTGTCATTTCCTCCGGTACCCAGAGTTTCCAGGACTCTTCTTCCTGCCATGGATCACCAGTGGCGTATTCATTTCGTCTATACACGTAGCCGTCTATCACTTTCAAATCAGGCAGCTGCAATTGTTGGGTCGCGATGGTTTGCCTTAACTCTTTGTAGCTGTCTGATTCGAAATGTGGGCTGTCCAAATCTATCTCGATGGGGTCCTCGTCATTTATTGTCAATTCAGCTCCCTCGGGTACGATGTTCTGGGTCCCTTTCCGATGTTTGACGGAAAACTTGAACCCTTGCAGCTTAAGAGCCCATCTGGCTAGGCGTCCATGTAAATCTGCCTGGTTCATCAAACATTGTAGCGAAGCGTGGTCCGTGATGATCTCGAATTGGTGGCCTTCGATATAAGCTCGGAATTTCTTCACAGCCATTGCCGCTGCCAAACATTCCTGCTCAGACACGGTATAGTTCCTTTGGGCCGAGTTCAGCTTATTGGACATGAAGGCGATGGGAGCTTCTTCTCCCTCATCGGTCAATTGCACCAGCACGGCTCCGACTCCATGTTGACTTGCGTCACAATGAATGGAGAAGGGCTTCGTAAAGTCGGGGCTGTGCAAGACTGGAGCTGAAGTTAGGGCTTGTTTTAGCTCTTCAAATGCCTTTCGGCTGGGCTCGGTCCAAATGAACTTCCCTTTCCGCAGCATGTCTGACAGGGGCGCTGAAACTGTCGCATAATTTCGAACAAACCTTCGCACGAGTTTTGTCTGGATCGTTTTGATAGTGCCATGTCCTATGACATGTCCTAGGTATCGGACTTCTTTCATGACAAACTTACTTTTTTGTACGTTGATGGTGAGTCCCGCCTTACTGATGTGCAGGACTACTTCTTGCAGGAGTAGGAGGTGTTGGTCGAACGTTTCCGTGATGAGTAAAAGATCATCCAGGTACACGAACACTTGGTGTTTCAGGTGGGGTGGGATGACTTTGTCCATCAGCCGAGTCATCGTTTGCGGCGCATTACACAGGCCAAAGGGCATTGTGATGAACTGATATGGTGGTCGTCCAGGCACTGTGAAGGCGGTCTTATCCCTCGACCCCTCATCGAGTGGAATTTGCCAGAAGGCGTCTTTCAGGTCGAGACTGGTAATATAATTGGCTTTCGGCAGTCTCCCTAGTATTCCAACGATGAGTGGAAGAGGGTACGCGTCCTTGATGGTGACCGCATTTACTTTACGGGCATCTAGACAAAGGCGGACTTTACCTGGCTTCACCACCAACGTTACGGGTAAGGACCAGGCACTTTGAGACTCCTCTATAACCCCCAACTCGAGCATCCTATCCATGGCCGGTGAGATGGCATAGTGTCTCTGCTTAATTGGCTTACTATTGCCAACGTCGATGACGTGTGAGACTAGGGTGGTGCGGCCGAGGCCTTGGGTAGCGTAAGATGGAAAAGCAGCGATGAATGCTTCCAGGCGTTGCCGTTGGTTAGGCGTCAGTTCATGCCTATCGGGAATAGAAGTGAGTTCGTTGACATATCTGGTATTTAAAGATAAATCTGTGAATAAATCGGAGGCCAATCCAAAACGAAGGACGAAATCGACGCCAAGGTACACATTATGAGTGAGGGACGGGATAATGTAGAAAGTAATATCCTTTGTCTGACCTCTGAACGTCACGGGTGCTGTTAGTCTACCTCGTATAGGGTTTTTGGTGCCATCAACTGTACTGATTTCAGTGCGCCAGGGCTTAATCAAGGTAGGATATTCATGGAGCACCTTCGAGCCAAGGCTTGAGGCAAGACAACTGATACTGGCACCCGTGTCGATCAATGCAATCACGGTTTCGTCCAACACTTTAATTGGGTGGTAAGGTCTGATCTCATCCTCAGAAACCTCCGAGATGTTACAAAAGTTTAGGGTTTGACGGCAGGTGCGCACTCTCTTGCGGAAATTCCGCCAACGACGGGTTGACCATTTTGTCTTGCGCGGGCGGGAAGTGACTTCTTCGCTCTCGAGCCACCCGATATTCCTGCAGTCGAACATGATAAGGTTTTAGAGTGCGTATTTGAGGCTGCCGGGGTTCTTCTGGCAGTGACTGCGGTGGTCGCTTCAATACTGTCGTTGGCAAGGCCTCCGGAAGAGAGTGAACATCCGCAGTCATAGTGGTCATGGCTGGTGGGTTAACGTCAGGGTTATTGGGGTTGGCAGCTGGCTGGAAAACTACTGTGGGGGTTTCGAGTACCACTGAGGTGGTCGGGTACTCTTTCGGCCGTTTTTTTGCGCGGCACATTCAAGGCAATCCGGAAAGTGAGTGTCCGGCTTACCGCAACCGTAGCAAAAAACCTTACGCTCTGCTCGACATGAAATAAACCGGTGTCCGGTTTGATTGCAGTTCCAGCAGGTCGTGAGGCTTCCCACCGCTGCTACAGCAAGCTGGTCCCAGTCCATATTTTCCTCCATATCCATGGTGGTATAATCTGGGGTTAACGTCAGGGTTATTGGGGTTGGCAGCTGGCTGGGAAACTACTGTGGGGATTTCGAGTACCGCTGAGGTGGTCGGGTACTCATTCGGCCGTTTTTTTGCACTGAAAACTCTAATTTTAATATACTAAAGACATCAAAATCAAGAAAACACTTTCTACACTTTAACATAAAAACTTTATTTCAAAAAAGGACCGCTAAAAATAACAGTCCGGTATAATTCACTTTTATTAAAAACGATTCAAAATTCGTAACGATTTAATTTCGCGAGCGATAGTTCTGTCGTATCCAACTTCCAAAATACTACTGACTTAGTCTCTAAATTGCAGAAAGTACCGAAATTTTCAAACAAAGAAATCAATTTGAACAAAGGATTTCGGTACTTTTCCTTTAACAAATTGAGTTGTCTCTATCTAACTATTTACTATAATTGTCTTTGTGAATATGACGATATTCTACTACTTTAAATCTACTATTCTGAATTGTAATGAATGTTACGATATTCTACTACTTTAAATCTACTATTCTGAATTGTAATCTCTTAATGACATTTACTTTGACATTTCACATTAAATGTCATAGTTGTTATTGTTTGATATAAACAAGTGCGGGGGTGAAATTCCGAATAAATAAGCAACTGAAACCAATAGTATCCATGGAAAGTGACCGGGATTCGTGCGTCCAGCTGTTATCAGATAAGTGATTTCATTTAGTTGACCTAAGAACATCGATTCTTTGTGTTTTTTTCTTTCATTTTCAGATGGTGAATAACCGGCAATAGCAATCAGCGATGCAGGAGCTGACTGGCGAGCAACATACTCCCCCGGCTGAGGGGTGATAACACCTCAGAGTAATTGCACCAGAGAATTGTCTTGTAAGTATAATGATTAGTTATTAAGTTTTCACTTGGTATACTTTCTATGTCGTTTTCCTATCGTCTCGCCTCCATTCGCTACGCGAAGAGCTTCTTTGTCGAATCCATGTCATTCTTTGGTGGTTTTAATCGGTCCCGGTGGTTTGTTACGTTATATGGGCGTGGTGAAGTTATCCCACCTTATGCTGGGCGTCCACCTACACCTTTTTCAAAATTCGATATTCGTTAAAAAATTAGTGTATATATTGTCTGACGTCAGGGTCCGGTAAAAACAAAGGAGATAAGGGATTTATTTTGGATTGGCGACTTTGTATTCGAGGGTACAATCGTGTTAGGTACTTGGGAAAAGAATGCAGGTTAGGTGGATAGCGTTGTAACAAATGAAGTAGGACAAAATCAAGTTGGCGATATAATACTTCAATGCGCTACTTTGCACTGGTTTGGACAGGCAAAAGTGCAATTTTCGTGATCGCTTTTTTTTTGTAGAATTTTCCATTTGAAAGCACCGTTACGACTCTTACTACCGCATCATGTCCTGGGTGCACTTGAATGATTCTGGCTGGCGGCCATCGACAAGATGGAGTTCTTTCTTTCTTCAATAAGCATAAGTCGCCTACTTTGGCGTTATTTTCACTTTTGATCCACTTCGGTCGGCGTTGTAAACGGCTTAAGTAATCCATTCGCCTCCGTTTCCAGAAATCTTGGGTGATTTTCTGTGCCAGTTGCCATCTGTCGGGGTGATTAATGTTGACTTCCTCCAACGTAACCTCCGGAGGAGCTATCATCGTGTCGCCGATTAAAAAATGAGCAGGAGTTAGTGCTGGCCGGGAATTAAGGCAAGCTTCTATTTGAACGAGTACAGTCATCAATTCCTCGTAGGTTAACGACGTAAGTGTGATTTTATGGACTTGAATCAAGCTTCCCAAAGCCCTCCGAAACGGGGTGAAGCTGGAGGATCGAAATGCCATGTTATTCCATCCTGCGGTAGAGCTTCCGCCGCTCCCACACTGATTTCGGATATCTTTTTCAGCTCAGCAGCTGCACCAACAAAATAAGAGCCGCAGTCAGAGTACATATGTTTGCTGTAGCCGCGTCTACCCATGAACCCCCGTAAAGCTGCAAGGAAAGCGGACGTAGACAGGTCGCTGACAACTTCAATATGTGTGGCTTTCACTGCCATACAAATGAATATAGCCACGTATCCCTTTGTGAATCTGCTTCCTCTTCCTCGCCTGTCCTTTATATCAAAAAGTCCGCAAAAAATCAACTCCCGTGTGAGTGAATGGACGGGACACGGTCACTCGAGGTTGTGGTAAATCTCCCATCAGTTGGTTTGATGTGATTGCTTTGGCACGGAAACAACGGATGCACCTATGTATGAATCGTTTGATGCAGTTGCGGGCATCTATTAACCAGAATTTCCTTCTGAGCGTATCAGCATCAACTGCGTTGGTCCATGTAAAGTCGACTGATGAATCTGATGTAGTATTAGATCGGTGAGTTTCCCATTCCGTGGTAGAATCATTGGGTACTTTTCATCGAAAGGTAGCTGGGCGTGTTTTAATCGTCCTCCAACACGCATGATTCCTTTGTCGTCCAGGAATGGATTCAAGTTAATCAGTTTATTTTTGTTCCCCACGGGCGCTGACCTCGTAAGATGTGTCATTTCTTGTGAGTATTCAGTTCGCTGAGCATATTTGATCCAGAATTCAAGAGACTGCCTTAACGCATCGCTGGTCAAGTACGTGCGACTACCTGACTGGTTCGCTTTTGATTTGATGAAGCGGAAACAATATGCCGTTACCCTTATTAATTTCGTCAATGTTGAATACCTTTCCACCAGGCCGTTCAAAAAATTTTCTGTTTGCCAACTGACATTAACCATTATATGTTTCCGCTTCTCGATATTAATTGATTGGGTCTCTTTAATTTTAGGCCATCGATCACTACTTTCAACTAGCCAACTTGGTCCATTCCAGCAAAGTTGATTTTCGATTAAGTCCCTGGGTTTGACTCCCCTTGATGCTATGTCGGCTGGATTGCACTTGGACGGAACATAACGCCACGGAATATTGCCAGTATTTTCTAAGATCTGGGATGTTCTATTGCTCACGAAGACCGTCCACCGAGTCGGATGCCCTTTCAACCACGCTAGGACAACTTCGGAATCGGTCCACAACCAGGTAGGTATTTTGTCGAATTCGAATGACCTTGTGATTTCTTTCAGTAGTTGTGACAGCAAGACTGCACCGCATAGTTCTAGACGGGGAACGCTAATTGGTTTCACTGGTGCCACTTTGGTCTTGGCTATTAACAGGTGACTGCTGATCGATGATCCTGACTGTACCACTATGCAAATTGCTGCTGCATACGCCCGTTGAGATGCATCACAGAACCCGTGGAATGATATTGATGAATCTTGTTGGTATGTTACCCATCTTGGGATTTTAATGTACTCAATATTATGTAATTGTTCCAACAGATTGACCCATTCTGTAGTTCTTGCTTTTGGTATTGGTTGATCCCAATCTTGTCCAGACAACCATAGGCTTTGCAGTAGGATTTTTGCTGTTACCATCACAGGTGCTATCCACCCCAATGGGTCGTACAGACGCGCTGCTTCAGAGAGGATTGAGCGTTTCGTATTGGTTGTTGATTGTTCCTTTTTTTTCAATCGATATGTAAAATAATCCTTCAGAGGGAACCACATAACTCCTAGTGACTTATATCCGTTGTCCAATCCGAAATCTATTGACTCTTTCATTTCAATGTCTCCAGCGGGAAGACCTTGTAGTATTCGCTTGTCGTTTGCAATCCATTTCCTTAGTTGAAAGCCACCAGATTTCAAAAGCTTGATCAACTCATCTCTTTTATCCACGCTTTCTTGTAGGTTGTATCCACCTGACAACAAATCATCGACATAAAACTCCTTTAATACCGACTTACTTGCTACAGGAAACTTTTCAATTTCATCCACCGCCAATTGATGCAATGTGCGGATTGCAGGAAACGGGGCAGAAGTTGTTCCGAAAGTGACAGTGCTAAGACAATAGTCTTTAATTGGTTCATCTAGGTGTGGCCTCCAAATGATTCTCTGGTAATTTGTATCTTGAGGATGCATATTCACCTGCCGGTACCTTTTAGTGATATCAGCCATCATTGCGAACCGCTTTAATCTCCAATTGATGATAATCGATATCATACTATTCTGGATGGTCGGTCCAGTTAATAATGTGTCGTTGAGGGACAAACCAGAGCTTGTCTTCCGTGAGGCGTCAAATACCACTCGCAACTTTGTTGACGTACTCTCTTTGAATACAGCATGATCTGGCAAAAAATTGGCTCTACTGACCCTTCTTCCTTGGTCATACGTCACTTCTTCAGAATAAGGAACTTCCTTCATATGGCCCAAATCTATATATTCTCGAATTACTGCTGAATATTCTTCCTGGAGTTTTCTATTTCCCGCAAAGCGTTTTTCTAGATGCAATAAGCTTGCCACTGCATTCGCCTTGGAACAGCCTAATGAATGCTGACTCTCTGGACCTTTGAAAGGTAATCGGACTTGATACCGCCCGTTCGATTCTCTTTGCATATTAACTTTGAAATGCTGCTCGCAGGCTTCTTCTTCTTGCGTCATATCGTTTCCAATTCCAACTTCTTCTGTATCCCAGAATCGTTTTAGCTGTTCGCTGATTTCCACATTTCCATTTGTTTCTACTTTGAAAGTATGCATTGTTTGCGCATCATCACTACCAACTTTCCCTGATATTATCCAGCCTAGTTTGGTGCACTGCAAAACTGGACCTAGTTTCAATTTTCGAACCCCTCCGAGTATAATTTGAGCATAAACATCTGCTCCCAATAGAAGATCAATTTTGTTTGGCTGATCAAAGTGGGGATCAGCCAAATCTAAATTTCCAATGTACTCCCGCAGTGGTGTAGAAATTGTCAGTGATGGAACAAAGTTAGTTAACTTGTTCAGTATGAGTGCATCGATTGTCAAACATTCATTTGTTCTAGTATATAGACTAATTTTCAAGTTTCCATTAGTTGAGATACCCTTCGTTTTTCCAATTCCGGCTATAGTAATATTTGTGGACTTTCTTTTAAGTCCCAATCTTTGAGCTGTGCTTTCAGTGATGATTGATGTTTGTGACCCTTGATCCAGCAAGGCACGTAGAGTCACACGACCGCTCAACGCTTCAACCTTTGCTAAAGCTACCGATCGTTTAGTATTACCGGTAGCAGAGCTGGCCTTAACAGCTGTTGGCGATTTGCTCAATGATCCATGATCGAAATATGCGGACATTTGTCCAGAGTGTGAGAATGCTGCTGCAGAATGCTGATTGAATCCTGTTGATGCATACTGGTTATTATGTGACGCCGAGTTCGATGAGTGCACCCTATGTTCAGACAAAGGTATTGATTGATTAGCCGTTCCATTATTTAATTCGGCGGGTTTGTGAAGTAGTGTGTGATGTGCCTTTTTGCACTGGAAGCATCTCGACGTACTAGGACACGTTCCAACCAGATGTCCTTTGCTCAGCCAATTGAGGCATAAACCATTTTTCTTCACAATATCAAATCTTTCTGAGTGTTCAGATTGTAGGGACCCAGTACATCGTCTCAAATGATGAGGACCCTTGCACAAAACGCACGTAGTTCTTTTTTCTCCCTTCGTCATCAACACACTATGTGAAGCTCTGCTGGTTCTTTGCTTGTCCACCCCAGGAGCTTCTAGAGCTCTAAAGTGAGATTGCAAAAAATCTTTTAGCTTCTGAAAAGACGCTGTTCCAGACTCTGATGCTTGTTGCTGCTCCCAAATTTGGCGTGTGTCAGATGGCAGTCGCTACGTTGTTAGGTGTACCAACATTGCCTCCCATTTGTCTTCAACCTCCAGGTTTTCTATTGCTTAAGTGCAATCGAGAGTTTTATCCAATAACAGTTTTATGGACGATGCGGATTCATTGGCGTTACCAATCGCTAACAATTTTTTTAATTGTGCGCTTAACAACACATATTTATCGTCGTAACGTTCCACAAGCAGCTTCCACGCTGACTCATAATTTGCTTCAGTGATGGAATAATGTTTAAGTAATTGTTCAGCCTCACCTGACAGACTGCACTTCAAATAGTGTAACTTTTCCACCATAGACAAACTCCCTTTCCTGTGAATCAGAGATGTGAACAAATCCTTGAACGACGTCCACTCATTGTAATTTCCACTGAACTTCGGAAGGTTGATCCGTGGAAGTCGAATATCTGTATCGTTCGCTACTACAAGGGATTGATTTGGTACCTCTTTACCTCCTTGTGTACCCTATGCTCCCTGTTCCATTTGCAACTCTTCTAACTCCGTTTCGAAATTTAAATTGAGTTCCTCGAACGCTAAATAACAATTTTGTGAAAAATAATCCGATGATAACTCGTCCTGCCTATTCATCAACGTAAGGATTTTCTCGTGAGTTTGCATGAATGACTGACGAACCTCTTGCACACGCTGTAACAATTTATTAGCGTATGCTACTGTTTTGCGGGATTTCGAATCCTTACGGAAATTCGTATACATTTTATTTAGCTGATCGCTCAACAATTTTTGTTGGGCCATTAAGCAATCCATCTTTTTATATTAACCTTTGTGAAATGGGACGCACTTTGCATGTAAAATTGGATCACAATTTGGCGACACGCTTCTGTTTCCAAATATCAAACAAAAGCTTACAACTGTACCCCAATAGTAGTGTAGAATAAAATTATAGTTAACTTGCGTATCGGATAAAAAGTGATTGATGATGCACAATACTTCTTCTCGAAATATGTATATTCGACTTTGTTATTCTATTTCAGATGAATTTATCGATTACTAATGTATAAAACTATTTATGCAGCGTATAAGACGTATTTGGTGTTGCACAAAATACTTCCTCCCGAAATATATTTTCGAATGTGTATTCCAAGACACAAAATCTATTCCCAAATGATTTTATCGATCACTAATGTCTAAAACGATTTATGCAGCGTATGAGAGGTAATTGGTGGTGCACAAAATACTTCCTTTCGAAATATATTTTCGAATTTGTATTCAAAGACACAAAATCTATTTCCAACTGGTCTTTGTCGATTGCTAATGTGTAAGCGTTTTGTGCACAAAGTACTTCTTCTCGAAATATATTTTCGAATTTGTTGTCCCAACACACAATCTATTTAAAATTTATTTATATCAATTGCTAGAATCGATTTATGCCATAGAAAAGGTAATTGGATGAGGGAAAATGGAGACTTACCGGACCTTTCTGTCGTTGTCACTTTGTCCTTGCAATGTTTATTGAATATACCGCGCGACCGATATTTGATTAGAAAACAATTTTCACTGTGTAAATTCCCGTATTTGAGAAGTTTTCAGTCTAATTCTATGGGTCTACGAAGTATCCGGCTCGAAGGACCAAAAAATGTTGCACTGAAAACTCTAATTTTAATATACTAATGAAATCAAAATCAAGAAAACACTTTCTACACTTTAACATAAAAACTTTATTTCAAAAAAGGAACGCTAAAAATAACAGTCCGGTATAATTCACTTTTATAAAAAACGATTCAAAATTCGTAACGATTTAATTTCGCGAGCGATAGTTCTGTCGTATCCAACTTCCAAAATACTACTGACTTAGTCTCTAAATTGCAGAAAGTACCGAAATTTTCAAACAAAGAAATCAATTTGAACAAAGGATTTCGGTACTTTTCCTTTAACAAATTGAGTTGTCTCTATCTAACTATTTACTATAATTGTCTTTGTGAATATGACGATATTCTACTACTTTAAATCTACTATTCTGAATTGTAATGAATGTTACGATATTCTACTACTTTAAATCTACTATTCTGAATTGTAATCTCTTAATGACATTTACTTTGACATTTCACATTAAATGTCATAGTTGTTATTGTTTGATATAAACAAGTGCGGGGGTGAGATTCCGAATAAATAAGCAACTGAAACCAATAGTATCCATGGAAAGTGACCGGGATTCGTGCGTCCAGCTGTTATCAGATAAGTGACTTCATTTAGTTGACCCAAAAACATCGATTCTTTGTGTTTTTTTCTTTCATTTTCAGATGGTGAATAACCGGCAATAGCAATCAGCGATGCAGGAGCTGACTGGCGAGCAAAACGGCACATTCAAGGCAATCCGGAAAGTGAGTGTCCGGCTTACCGCAACCGTAGCAGAAAACCTTACGCTCTGCTCGACATGAAATAAACCGGTGTCCGGTTTGATTGCAGTTCCAGCAGGTCGTGAGGCTTCCCACTGCTGCTACAGCAAGCTAGTCCCAGTCCATATCTTCCTCCAGATCCATGGTGGTATAATCTGGGGCCACTTCCGCGATTCCGCGCCGAGGACCCGTCCTAGCTAGTAAGTAGGGCCGGTCCCGGAGGTCTTCCTCAAACCCCTCCAGGCGTCTCACAGTCCTCAGCAGTGCCTCCATACTCTGCGGATCGGAGTCCACGATAAGGCGACGAAGCTCTGGCCTTAGATTGCACTTTAGCACCCGCAGCAGTTGAGTGGAAGACATCGGCTCTGACAACCAGTCATTCAGCCGAAGGATATCGGCTCGATATTGATGAAAAGGCTCGTCCGGACGCTGCCATCTGGCATGGATTTTGTCCAGGACCAATTCGTCCATATCTATCGTAGGGTACTCCATGCGGAGTACCTCCTTCAACGGGGACAAGCGTATTGATGGTGGGGCCGAATGTATTCGCCAATATGACTCAAGTGCTGCTCCCCTAAGCAGCATTGGCAAGTATCTTGCCAGCGCCATGTGGCCTCCTGCCAACATTTGCTCAATCAGCGACTCCACTCGACCAATGAAAACCTCCACAGTTATGGTGTTGGGTTCCCCGCTGAAATGCTGATTCCAGCCCTGGATGATGCTGGGAATCTGCGTCGGCTTGCGCCGATACGTAGCGTGTGGATGGATGCGTTGGTCCGGCGGAGCCACTGGAGCCTGAGTTGGTGGCGGTGCTTGGCTCAGTCGGGGCCCGTACACTGGAGCCAACGGATTCATTGCCGCACCGGGCCGGATTCGTTCGTGATCGCGCCGCGAGTCTACCGGAAAATCCCATGGATTTAAGTCCGAATCCCACATCGGAGGCGTTCTTGGACGAGGTGGTATTGAGTCTTCCTTCTTGCTTTCCAGCGCGGCTACCCGGGTGGTCAAGTCTTGCATAAGTGCCATCAGATCTTGTGGGACGGTCGCCTCCACAGCCACGGTGGGTCTCGGCCCTTCCGCAGGCGGCACTGCTTCGGCTCTGTAGTCTTCACCTCGTGCACCCAATGTCGTGGATGGACGGGGTCCGCCTTTGGGCATTGCTCCACCTGCACTGGAGGACTGAGGTCGTTCTGTTGCTGGCTGTGTGGATTCTTGAGGCTGACGACAGAACGGGCACGTGGATGAGGCTTGCCACAGTTGGACCAAACACAGTTGGTGTAGCTGGTGTCCACACTGCAAAATCTGACTGGTAAGTTCGTCCATGTCCTCATGATATATGGAGCACGAGAGCGCTGGTCCGGCATCTGACCTCAACTTCCTCCTCTCGGGCGTGCGTTTGGTGGGCATGCTAAAAAAAATTTATTTTTTTTCAAATAATATTTAAACTATAAATATCTATAAATAATGAAACAAATGTGGAAAAAATAATGTAAAATATATAACTTTCAAGTGGCCTTCAGTGGCGAACTATAAAAGAACCTCACAAAAAAAGAAAAAAAAAGGTATCAAAAGGTTTACCAATTTACGTTATCTAAAAACAAAATAATCGGCTTTTCCATTCCGTCCTTCTTCCGAAGTACGGACACCAATGGCACATTCCTCCTGTAGTGTTTCAGGGACTACTCTCTTGTGGCACCATGAGAATCAGGGTTCAGAAGTGCTCCCTCATCCGCAAGTTTTTACAAGTTACAACTTGTCAGCCCAGGGTTGAATTTTAACCCACAAGTAGTGCGTGTCTTGTCATGGATAGTCATGGATTAGCTACTCAGCCAGTCACATGAAATCAAAATCCATGTAGTGTAAGACACTCAGGCACCGCTTGGTTTGGGGTGCAGATCAGAATCCTCCGCAAAGTAAATGTTGGAATAATAACTTCCGAATACAAATAGGGACTCTAATATCATTTGGCCTTACTAGTTATACAATATGGTAAGCCACCAAAGTATAAATCAGCAGCAGGACCAAACGATATTGATGTCCAAAGACAACACACGTCCGGAAGCTACTAAGTTGCTGGGGCACGATTAGTGCAAAAGCCCTCGATAGTTACCTACCCGCCAATAATCTTGACACCTTGTAGGGACACCTAGAGACGATGGACTGTCTCGTACTCACGACTGATGATACAGCCGGGCATTTCGGGCCCCACGTTGGGCGCCATTTGTAGTGAATAGGTATGTTGAAATGTCCGTGAAGGACTGCAGCGATGGTCTGCTGCCTCGGCAGGAGAAGCTGTCATTATCTGCCAAGAATGCCCTTGTCTGGGGACGCGTGAATGCGCTGGCAGGCTAGCATTGCGGTGTCGTGGGGCGGGTTCATTCCCCCAGCACAAGGACCCACTACAAAGAATTTCGCATTCACGAATTTCTGGGGTCGAGAAAAGCAAGGCGACCGAAATCGCAAAAATCGTAGGCAACTGCACCAGGGCAACTGACTATTTCATGGAACAAGAGAAACTAGTAAAAAGAAGTGGAAGCAGGATGACCTCGTCCTTACCCGGAGAGGCTCATGGCCCACAAATGAGAGAGGGGCAACCGGGTGGTGATGGAGCCCCTGCGCACCCACCCAACCGGATTAAAATCCATGATTGTTGCAGTGGCCAGGTATTCTTCTTCTGAGTGGAAAACTCATACAACTTAACTTGCATAAGCCCTCCCATCAGAAGAGAAGTGCCCCGGTGACCAATTTATGCCATAGAATTATGCAATTCGATTACATAACTCTATGTCATAAAGAGGCACTCTGCTTGGGCCACTCAACCCGCGAAGTACCTGAAACAAAGAAAGATTATTACGTGCCCGGCGGCTGGCTCATGTTTCAAGGGGAAAGCCTGCCACCGTACCGGGTCCTATACCCGGTCAGAACTAAAGGAAAGGAAAGACCGAAGAGTATCTTTTAATTCGTCATTTCGTTCTTTTTTATTATCTCAAAAAAAATAACTACAAATTTTTACACGATTCTGACCTCAGTTTGGTCTTTTGTTAAAGCCTTACTGGAAGAACAATTTACATTTACTTTGGCAAATCACCCAATAGAACGTCTACTCGAGTATGATCGATTTTCTTATACAAATTCATTGCTAACGGAACACGACTAATTCCTTCCTTTTTGGGTTGTTCCTTTTGTTCTATTCGAAATTTACCTTTCGATTTCCAAAATATAGGCTAATTATCCTCAATCAATTTAGCTTATGTCCAAAGGTTGCTACTAACATCTACTATACCGTCGCGTTCGTATAGGGATCTCTGTTTCTTTTCGTTTTTGTTTTTTAAAATCATGACATATCTTTTATATTTTTATATATATAATACAATAAAACATGCAAAAAGAAAATTTTTGAACAAAAGAAAGGGTACTTACCCCAAACCTCCTCCTACGAGCGCTCGTGTTCGGGGCGGGTAAGGCCTGCAACTCGGATTATTATTTTTAAACATTAAAAATTTAAACTTAATCAATTTAAATTAATAACTCCGCGATTTAAAATTAAGGGTGATTGAAAAGTATCTGTTTGCTGTTCCGAACTCCGCCTTGCACCGATTTGGTTTCCGATACTTGATTTGCTTTCGAAATTTGCATGAATTTGCCTCAATGCTTTTTCCGATTGTCGAGGACCAGAGGATGATGCGAAAGATACATGGGCGAATAGATTCGCGCTTCCAAACTAGATATCACGCACTCAATAATGCGCGATGCACATCTTAAAAAAAAAAAAATAAGTCACCCTCGAATTAAAACTTTAATAGTCACGGAAAGTTGTTCAGTGGTTTAAAGTTTCCACGGTCGCTCACTTTTAAGAAAACTGATAAAAGACAAATAAACTTTTCACTATGCATGAAAATCCATGAACCATTTCTCACACGAATTTTCTCTTTCGCCTAAAGTTTAATAATTCACTGTATCAACACCCGCTAATTTCGGTATACCATCACGTTAATTACGTTAATTACTTTATTATTCACTCTCGATCTTTCGTGTAAAATGAAGGAAATCTTACACAGTTGTTCAATATTCGTCTAACGGCCGATTGGATGCGCGGGAAAATGACATGAAACAAATTAACTACTACAAACCACTAAGGCAAGGAAGTAAACAAACATTTTCTCTCCTTTAGCTTTTCTGATAAGAAAATTACGTGGAACCACCGAAAATCCCGTGACTTATCCCGCCAACAACTTCGCGATTAACTCCGATATTTATTTTGCCTTTAAATTCCTTTCATTTACGATGACAATTTTCACGAGAAAGATTCGCTTCTCGCGCCCTCGTTCTATCTAAGGAGACACTACCAGCAAGTCCACAACCACACCAAGTTTCATCGTCAGAAAAATGTAATTGAAACACGACGAACAGCCACAGGAACTTTTCCAATTTTTCACGCACCAATTGTATAAATCCACCGTAGGAGCACTTAACATGCAACAAGCGAGTCAATACGTTCGTAAAATCACGGAAAATCTCAATTTTTCTAAGCCTTTTGCGCGACAGGTTCGATTACCGGTTCTTTTCTTGGGCGTCACGACGTGTCCACCGTGAAGATTCATAACCGACTCTCCCACTCGCGACAATCTCCCGGCAACAGCAGAATCCACTTTTACTCAGCGCTGCACCAGTTGCCAATCCACGATTCCATTTTCACTTTTCTTTGTGATCTCCCGTATCATTCACACCATCTCTCTTTGCCACTAGTTGCTGTTTCAATTCCTCATTTTCTTTTCGTGCTTTAATGAATTGCTCTAGCTGCGATTCTCATTCCGACTTCAGCTTCGATAATTTCCCGTTCGCTTTTCAAACTCTTCTTGTTGTTTTGCATTTGCTGCGTGAATTCTGTGCAGCCGTAAACTCTTTCGGGAGATTTTCTAAGACTTTGTTCAACGTTTGCTGTTGATATTTGTAACTCTCACGCAATCGTAGTACTCGATGAGCACTGAACTTTCGTATTTTGTTACGTTGGAATACATAATTTTCACGTACCCAATTTAATTGGCCTGTTGAATAGTCTCGTGCTCGTTTTATCTGATCGTAATATTGATCACGTAACGATGAGATATGATGAGTACCGATATTTCGTATTTCTTTTAAATATTTCACTTGTGAATTATAACTGCCGTGAATCCATTTGATTTGTTGAGCACAATTTTCGCGAATACGATTAGCTTGTTGTGTATAATTTTCGCGTAATTTTTCCAGCTGCTGACTTTTATAGTGCTCAATACTATCAAGCATTGCATATATTTGTCGGCCTCGCGGTGTTGATTTTTCACGTGAACAACATGAACAGCATGTGTTGCAAAATTTTTCGCATATTCCAAATCTCTGAAATATTCGACGTATTCCCTGAACTATTAAAGTTATCGCTAGAAATGCTGCTGCGGCAATTATTGCACAAATAATGCTGCCAATTTTCACTCGCAGAAAAACAATAGGATCAATGTAAAGCCTTATATTAGCCGTCGCATTGCCCATTACATTAAACGCATAGCATGTATACAATCCACTATCATTGCGTTGAACATTATGAACTTGTAATGATCCATTCTCTAGAAGGGAAATGCCTGCCCTCAATTTAAGTAGTAATCCACTTAAATTCAGTTCTTCTCGTGTTTCGTCACCCAACAAATCTTTTCAATTCGCTCTTCAAATTTTTGTGGAGGAAGCAATTCAACTCTTCTGTCAGGATCTGCACTGTGACGCCAGATTTCATTGGATGGTGTGATCCAGGGAATATCCGGAGGCGGGTTTCCAGTAAAAACACACTCCAGAGTGGCAGTTAATTTCAAAAGATGCATACGACTATCTGAAGACTCGATTACTACAGGGCAGCTAATTTTCTCGCGATCTCAAGGCGACGAGGATTGCGAAAAAGGAGCTGAAGGATCTTTCATTATAGCATGGGTTGTCTTCGGCGTCGGAACATGGAGTGACGAACAATAAAAGAAAACACAATTGACAGACGGACGGACTGATACGTATGTTTATGTTTTGCCGGAAGTATACAACCCTTGCGTGTTTTTGAAACTGTATGCGGACGGACAGAACAGACGTGGCTAATTATTTATCGGCGCAGGTCTTTTGCGTGGTATATCCCAACTTCTTTTCCCTATGGGTCCGTTATCAGATAACGGTTAGGTTCCATTACCTTCTTTATGCGGCTTATCAAGAAGCGCCGGTCCAGCTTGGCGTTGTAATGCCCAGCGGCGTCACTTTGGCAAAAATTGCGCCGGAAAACTTTATCTCCTTCTTTAAAATTGGCAGATCGTGACCTGAGATTGTACTGCGCCGCATTTGTACGTCCCGTGGCCTTAATCTTCCGTCCGATTTGTTGGCGGAGGTCTTCTAAACGCTCGTGGGGCTCCAGCGCAACGACGGGGTCTCCCAAACACTTTAGTTGCCGTAACAGCAGGTATGATTCACCATGACAAATCATGTGCTGTCTGAAGGCGGCAAAGTAAGGGGCGACACCGGTGACGGAATGATACGATGACCGCAGGGCGCATGTGATGGCGGAAAATCTGCGGTCCCAATCTTTTTGAGATGGGTGTACGTAGGAACGGATCGCGGCCAATAGGGTGCAATTCAACCGTTCGGAGGCGTTAGACTGAGGGGAATATATGGGCGTTAGTTGGTGTTCAACGCCATACTGTTCGAGTAGGCCCTTAAACTACCGAGACCGGAACTGTACTCCGTTGTCCGATTACACACTCTCTGGAACCCCGAACATGTGGAATACCCGACTCTCTAGGAATTTCACGATGGATGGAGTCGTGAACTTACGGATAGGTTCCACCAGTGGGAATTTTGAGAGCTGGTCTAGAACGACTATAGCTCCGATGTGTCTCATGGATGATCGAGGATATGGACCGAGTAGATCTATGTATAGACGTTGGAATACGCGTTCGGGCTGGTTGGTCGCTTTAGTGCCTTTGCAGGTCTCATAGGCGCTCACGTAGTCTTTGACCTGGGATGCCATTTTAGGCCAAAAGAAGTATTTCTTGAGTCGCCGTAACGTCCGACCGTAACCTCCGTGGGCACTTAAAGGATGGTCATGTGCGCGGAGGATCAGATGTTGTGTCATTTCCTCCGGTACCCAGAGTTTCCAGGACTCTTCTTCCTGCCATGGATCACCAGTGGCGTATTCATTTCGTCTATACACGTAGCCGTCTATCACTTTCAAATCAGGCAGCTGCAATTGTTGGGTCGCGATGGTTTGCTTCAACTCTTTGTAGCTGTCTGATTCGAAATGTGGGCTGTCCAAATCTATCTCGATGGGGTCCTCGTCATTTGCTGTCAATTCGGCTCCCTCTGGGGAAAACATTCGTGAGAGAGTGTCGGGTACGATGTTCTGGGTCCCTTTCCGATGTTTGACGGAAAACTTGAACCCTTGCAGTTTAAGAGCCCATCTGGCTAGGCGTCCATGTAAATCTGCCTGGTTCATCAAACATTGCAGCGAAGCGTGATCCGTGATGATTTCGAATTGGTGGCCTTCGATATAAGCTCGGAATTTCTTCACAGCCATTGCCGCTGCCAAACATTCCTGCTCAGACACGGTATAGTTCCTTTGGGCCGAGTTCAGCTTATTGGACATGAAGGCGATGGGAGCTTCTTCTCCTTCATCGGTCAATTGCACCAGCACGGCTCCGACTCCATGTTGACTTGCGTCACAATGAATGGAGAAGGGCTTCGTAAAGTCGGGGCTGTGCAAGACCGGAGCTGAAGTTAGGGCTTGTTTTAGCTCTTCAAATGGCTTTCGGCTGGGTTTGGTCCAAAAAAACTTCCCTTTCCGCAGCATGTCTTACAGGGGCGCTGAAACTGTCGCATAATTTCGAACAAACCTTCGGTACCAACCGCACACACCAAGGAAACGTCGTAGCTGCTTAACTGTTTTTGGTAAGGGGAACTCATCAATCGCACGAGTTTTGTCTGGATCGTTTTGATAGTGCCATGTCCTATGACATGTCCTAGGTATCGGACTTCTTTCATGACAAAATTACTTTTTTGTGTTTGTTTCCGTGATGAGTAGAAGATCATCCAGTTACACGAACACTTGGTGTTTCAGGTGAGGTGGGATGACTTTGTCCATCAGCCGAGTCATCGATTGTGGCGCGTTACACAGGCCAAAGGGCATTGTGACGAACTGATATAATGGTCGTCCAGGCACTGTGAAGGCGGTCTTATCCCTCGACCCCTCATCGAGTGGAATTTGCCAGAAGGCGTCTTTCAGGTCGAGACTGGTAATATAATTGGCTTTCGGCAGTCTCCCCAGTATTCCATCGATGAGTGGAAGAGGGTACGCGTCCTTGATGGTGACCGCATTTACTTTACGGGCATCTAGACAAAGGCGGACTTTACCTGGCTTCACCACCAACGTTACGGGTAAGGACCAGGCACTTTGAGACTCCTCTATAACCCCCAACTCGAGCATCCTATCCAGTTCAGCATACACCAACTTCTCCATGGCCGGTGAGATGGCATAGTGTCTCTGCTTAATTGGCTTACTATTGCCAACGTCGATGACGTGTGAGACGAGGGTGGTGCGGCCGAGGCCTTGGGTAGCGTAAGATGGAAAAGCAGCGATGAATGCTTCCAGGCGTTGCCGTTGGTTAGGCGTCAGTTCATGCCTATCGGGAATAGAAGTGAGTTCGTTGACATATCTGGTATTTAAAGACAAATATGTGAATAAATCGGAGGCCAATCCAAAACGAAGGACGAAATCGACACCAAGGTACACATTCTGAGTCAGGAACGGGATAATGTAGAAAGTAATATCCTTCGTCTGACCTCTGAACGTCACGGGTGTTGTTAGTCTACCTCGTATGGGGTTTTGGTGCCATCAGCTGTACTGATTTCAGTGCGCCAGGGCTTAATCAAGGTAGGATATTCATGGAGAACCTTCGAGACAAAGCTCGAGGCAAGACAACTGATACTGGCACCCGTGTCGATCAATGCAAACACGGTTTCGCCCAACACTTTAATTGGATGGTAAGGTCTGATCTCATCCTCAGCAACCTCCGAGATGTTACAAAAGTTTAGGGTTTGACGGCAGGTGCGCACTCTCTTGCGGAAATTCCGCCAACGACAACCGGAAGCAAATATTCGCTCTCGAGCCACCCGATATTCCTGCAGTCGAACATGATAAGGTTTTAGAGTGCGTATTTGAGGCTGCCGGAGTTCTTCTGGCAGTGACTGCGGTGGTCGCTTCAATACTGTCGTTGGTGAGGCCTCCGGAAGAGAGTGAACATCCGCAGTCATAGTGGTCATGGCTGGTGGGTTAACGTCAGGGTTATTGGGGTTGACAGCTGGCTGGGAAACTACTGTGGGGGTTTCGAGTACCGCTGTGGTGGTCGGGTACTCTTTCGGCCGTTTTTTTGCGTGGCACATTCAAGGCAATCCGGAAAGTGAGTGTCCGGCTTACCGCAACCGTAGCAGAAAACACGCTCTGCTCGACATGATATAAACCGGTGTCAGGTTTGATTGCAGTTCCAGCAGGTCGTGAGGCTTCCCACCGCTGCTACAGCAAGCTGGTCCCGGTTCATATCTTCCTCCAGATCCATGGTGGTATAATCTGGGGCCACTTCCGCGCCGAGAACCCGTCCTAGCTAGTAAGTAGAGCCGGTCCCGGAGGTCTTCCTCAAACCCCTCCAGGCGTCTCACAGTCCTCAGCAGTGCCTCCATACTCTGCGGATCGGAGTCCACGATAAAGCGACGAAGCTCCGGCCTTAGATTGCACTTTAGCACCCGCAGCAGTTGGGTGGAAGACATCGGCTCTGACAACCGGTCATTCAGCCAAAGGATATCGGCTCGATATTGATGAAAAGGCTCGTCCAGACGCTGCCATCTGGCATGGATTTTGTCCAGGACCAATTCGTCCATACCTATCGTAGGGTGCTCCATGCGGAGTACCTCCTTCAACGGGGACAAGCGTATTGATGGTGGGGCCGAATGTATTCGCCAATATGACTCAAGTGCTGCTCCCCTAAGCAGCATTGGCAAGTATCTTGCCAGCGCCGTGTGGTCTCCTGCCAACATTTGCTCAATCAGCGACTCCACTCGACCAATGATGTGTTGGGTTCCCCGCTGAAATGCTGATTCCAGCCCTGGATGATGCTGGGAATCTGCGTCGGCTTGCGCCGATACGTAGCGTGTGGATGGATGCGTTGGTCCGGCGGAGCCACTGGAGCCTAAGTTGGTGGCGGTGCTTGGCTCAGTCGGGGTCGGTACACTGGAGCCAACGGATTCATTGCCGCACCGGGCCGGATTCGTTCGTGATCGCGCCGCGAGTCTACCGGAAAATCCCATGGATTTAAGTCCAAATCCCACATCGCAGGCGTTCTTGGACGAGGTGGTATTGAGTCTTCCTTCTTGCTTTCCAGCGCGGCTACCCGGGTGGTCAAGTCTTGCATAAGTGCCATCAGATCTTGTGGGACGGTCGCCTCCACAGCCACGATGGGTCTCGGCCCTTCCGCAGGCGGTACTGCTTCGGCTCTGTAGTCTTCACCTCGTGCACCCAATGTCGTGGATGGAGGGGGTCCGCCTTTGGGCATTGCTCCACCTGCGCTGGAGGACAGAACGGGCACGTGGATGAGGCTTGCCGCAGTTGGACTAAACACAGTTGGTGTAGCTGGTGTCCACACTGCAAACTCTGACTGGTAAGTTCGTCCATGTCCTCATGACATATGGAGCACGAGAGCACTGGTCCCGTATCTGACCTCAACTTCCTCCTCTCGGGCGTGCGTTTGGTGGGCATGCTAAAAAAAAATTATTTTTTTTCAAATAATATTTAAACTATAAATATCTATAAATAATGAAACAAATGTGGAAAAAATAATATAAAATATATAACTTTCAAGTGGCCTTCAGTGGCGAACTATAAAAGAACCTCACAAAAAAAGAAAAAAAAAGGTATGAAAAAGTTTACCAATTTACGTTATCTAAAAACAAAATAATCGGTCTTTCCATTCCGTCCTTCTTCCGAAGTACGGACGCCAATGGCACATTCCTCCTGTAGCGTTTCAGAGACTACTCTCTTGCGACACCATGAGAATCAGGGTTCAGAAGTGCTCCCTCATCCGCAAGTTTTTACAAGTTACAAATTGAATTCTGACCCACAAGCAGCGCGTGTCTTGTCATGGATAGTCATGGATTAGCTACTCAGCCAGTCACATGAAACCAAAATCCATGTAGTGTAAGACACTCAGGCACCGCTTGGTTTGGGGTGCAGATCAGAATCCTCCGCAAAGTAAATGTTGGAATAATAACTTCCGAATACAAATAGGGACTCTAATATCATTTGGCCTTACTAGTCATACAATATGGTAAGCCACCAAAGTATAAATCAGCAGCAAGACCAAACGATATTGATGTCCAAAGACAACACACGTCCGGAAGCTACTAAGTTGCTGGGGCACGATTAGTGCAAAAGCCCTCGATAGTTGCCTACCCGCCAATAATCTTGACACCTTGTAGGGACACCTAGAGACGATGGACTGTCTCGTACTCACGACTGATGATACAGCCGGGCATTTCGGGCCCCACGTTGGGCGCCATTTGTAGTGAATAGGTATGTTGAAATGTCCGTAAAGGACTGCAGCGATGGTCTGCTGCCTCGGCAGAAGAAGGTGTCATTATCTGCCGAGAATGCCCTTGTCTGGGGACGCGTGAATGCGCTGGCAGGCTAGCATTGTGGTGTCGTGGGGCGGGTTCATTCCCCCAGCACAAGGACCCAGTACAAAGAATTTCGCATTCACGAATTTCTGGGGTCGAGAAAAGCAAGGCGACCGAAATCGCAAAAATCGTAGGCAACTGCACCAGGGCAACTGACTATTTCATGGAACAAGAGAAACTAGTAAAAAGAAGTGGAAGCAGGATGACCTCGTCCTTACCCGGAGAGGCTCATGGCCCACAAATGAGAGAGGGGCAACCGGGTGGTGATGGAGCCCCTGCGCACCCACCCAACTGGATTAAAATCCATGATTGTTGCAGTGGCCAGGTATTCTTCTTCTGAGTGGAAAACTCATACAACTTAACTTGCATAAGCCTTCCCATCAGAAGAGAAGTACCCCCAATTCGATTACATAACTCTATGTCATAAAGAGGCACTCTGCTTGGGCCACTCAACCCGCGAAGTACCCTGAATCAAAGAAAGATTATTACCTGCCCGGCGGCTGGCTCATGTTTCAAGGGGAAAGCCTGCCACCGTACCGGGTCCTTTACCCGGTCAGAACTAAAGGAAAGGAAAGACCGAAGAGTATCTTTTAATTCGACATTTCGTTCTTTTTTATCTCAAAAAAATAACTACAAATTTTTACACGATTCTGACCTCAGTTTGGTCTTTTTTTAAAGCCTTACTGGAAGAACAATTTACATTTACTTTGGCAAATCACCCAATAGAACGTCTACTCGAGTATGATCGATTTTTTTATACAAATTCATTGCTAACGGAACACGACTAATTCGTTCCTTTTCGGGTTGTTCCTTTTGTTCTATTCGAAATTTACCTTTCGATTTCCAAAATATGGGCTAATTATCCTCAATCAATTTAGCTTATGTCCAAAGGTTGCTATTAACATCTACTATACCGTCACGTTCGTATAGGGATCTCTGTTTCTTTTCGTTTTTGTTTTTTAAAATCATGACATATCTTTTATATTTTTATATATATAATACAATAAAAACATGCGAAAAGAAAATTTTTGAACAAAAGAAAGGGTACTTACCCCAAACCTCCTCCTACGAGCGCTCGTGTTCGGGGCGGGTAAGGCCTGCAACTCGGATTATTATTTTTAAACATTAAAAATTTAAACTTAATCAATTTAAATTAATAACTCCGCGATTTAAAATTAAGGGTGATTGAAAAGTATCTGTTTGCTGTTCCGAACTCCGCCTTGCACCGATTTGGTTTCCGATACTTGATTTGCTTTCGAAATTTGCATGAATTTGCCTCAATGCTTTTTCCGATTGTCGAGGACCAGAGGATGATGCGAAAGATACATGGGCGAATAGATTCGCGCTTCCAAACTAGATATCACGCACTCAATAATGCGCGATGCACATCTATAAAAAAAAAAAAATAAGTCACCCTCGAATTAAAACTTTAATAGTCACGGAAAGTTGTTCAGTGGTTTAAAGTTTCCACGGTCGCTCACTTTTAAGAAAACTGATAAAAGACAAATAAACTTTTCACTATGGATGAAAATCCATGAACCATTTCTCACACGAATTTTCTCTTTCGCCTAAAGTTTAATAATTCACTGTATCAACACCCGCTAATTTCGGTATACCATCACGTTAATTACTTTATTATTCACTCTCGATCTTTCGTGTAAAATGAAGGAAATCTTACACAGTTGTTCAATATTCGTCTAACGGCCGATTGGATGCGCGGGAAAATGACATGAAACAAATTAACTACTACAAACTACTAAGGCAAGGAAGTAAACAAACATTTTCTCTCCTTTAGCTTTTCTGATAAGAAAATTACGTGGAACCACCGAAAATCCCGTGACTTATCCCGCCAACAACTTCGCGATTAACTCCGGTATTTATTTTCCCTTTAATTTCCTTTCATTTACGATGACAATTTTCACGAGAAAGATTCGCTTCTCGCGCCCTCGTTCTATCTAAGGAGACACTACCAGCAAGTCCACAACCACACCAAGTTTCATCGTCAGAAAAATGTAATTGAAACACGACGAACAGCCACAGGAACTTTTCCAATTTTTCACGCACCAATTGTATAAATCCACCGTAGGAGCACTTAACATGCAACAAGCGAGTCAATACGTTCGTAAAATCACGGAAAATCTCAATTTTTCTAAGCCTATTGCGCGACAGGTTCGATTACCGGTTCTTTTCTTGGGCGTCACGACGTGTCCGCCGTGAAGATTCATCACCGACTCTCCCACTCGCGACAATCTCCCGGCAACAGCAGAATCCACTTTTACTCAGCGCTGCACCAGTTGCCAATCCACGATTCCATTTTCACTTTTCTTTGTGATCTCCCGTATCATTCACACCATTTCTCTTTGCCACTAGTTGCTGTTTCAATTCCTCATTTTCTTTTCGTGCTTTAAAAAATTGCTCTAGCTGCGATTCTCATTCCGACTTCAGCTTCGATAATTTCCCGTTCGCTTTTCAAACTCTTCTTGTTGTTTTGCGTTTGCTGCGTGAATTCTGTGCAGCCGTAAACTCTTTCGGGAGGTTTTCTAAGACTTTGTTCAACGTTTGCTGTTGATATTTGCAACTCTCACGCAATCGTAGTACTCGATGAGCACTGAACTTTCGTATTTTGTTACGTTGGAATACATAATGGCATTGTGACGAACTGATATAATGGTCGTCCAGGCACTGTGAAGGCGGTCTTATCCCTCGACCCCTCATCGAGTGGAATTTGCCAGAAGGCGTCTTTCAGGTCGAGACTGGTAATATAATTGGCTTTCGGCAGTCTCCCTAGTATTCCATCGATGAGTGGAAGAGGGTACGCGTCCTTGATGGTGACCGCATTTACTTTACGGGCATCTAGACAAAGGCGGACTTTACCTGGCTTCACCACCAACGTTACGGGTAAGGACCAGGCACTTTGAGACTCCTCTATAACCCCCAACTCGAGCATCCTATCCAGTTCAGCATACACCAACTTCTCCATGGCCGGTGAGATGGCATAGTGTCTCTACTTAATTGGCTTACTATTGCCAACGTCGATGACGTGTGAGACGAGGGTGGTGCGGCCGAGGCCTTGGGTAGCGTAAGATGGAAAAGCAGCGATGAATGCTTCCAGGCGTTGCCGTTGGTTAGGCGTCAGTTCATGCCTATCGGGAATAGAAGTGAGTTCGTTGACATATCTGGTATTTAAAGACAAATATGTGAATAAATCGGAGGCCAATCCAAAACGAAGGACGAAATCGACACCAAGGTACACATTCTGAGTCAGGAACGGGATAATGTAGAAAGTAATATCCTTCGTCTGACCTCTGAACGTCACGGGTGTTGTTAGTCTACCTCGTATAGGGTTTTTGGTGCCATCAGCTGTACTGATTTCAGTGCGCCAGGGCTTAATCAAGGTAGGATATTCATGGAGCACCTTCGAGCCAAAGCTTGAGGCAAGACAACTGATACTGGCACCCGTGTCGATCAATGCAAACACGGTTTCGCCCAACACTTTAATTGGATGGTAAGGTCTGATCTCATCCTCAGCAACCTCCGAGATGTTACAAAAGTTTAGGGTTTGACGGCAGGTGCGCACTCTCTTGCGGAAATTCCGCCAACGACGGGTTGACCATTTTGTCTTGCGTGGGCGGGAAGTGACTTCTTCGGAAGCAAATATTCGCTCTCGAGCCACCCGATATTCCTGCAGTCGAACATGATAAGGTTTTAGAGTGCGTATTTGAGGCTGCCGGGGTTCTTCTGGCAGTGACTGCGGTGGTCGCTTCAATACTGTCGTTGGCAAGGCCTCCGGAAGAGAGTGAACATCCGCAGTCATAGTGGTCATGGCTGGTGGGTTAACGTCAGGGTTATTGGGGTTGGCAGCTGGCTGGGAAACTACTGTGGGGGTTTCGAGTACCACTAAGGTGGTCGGGTACTCTTTCGGCCGTTTTTTTGCGCGGCACATTCAAGGCAATCCGGAAAGTGAGTGTTCGGCTTACCGCAACCGTAGCAGAAAACCTTACGCTCTGCTCGACATGAAATAAACCGGTGTCCGGTTTGATTGCAGTTCCAGCAGGTCGTGAGGCTTCCCGCCGCTGCTACAGCAAGCTGGTCCCAGTCCATATCTTCCTCCAGCTCCATGGTGGTACAATCTGGGGCCACTTCCGCGATTCCGCGCCGAGGACCCGTCCTAGCTAGTAAGTAGGGCCGGTCCCGGAGGTCTTCCTCAAACCCCTCCAGGCGTCTCACAGTCCTCAGCAGTGCCTCCATACTCTGCGGATCGTTGTCCACGATGAGGCGACGAAGCTCCAGCCTTAGAATACACTTTAGCACCCGCAGCAGTTGGGTGGAAGACATCGGCTCTGACATTCAGCCGAAGGATATCGGCTCGATATTGATGAAAAGGCTCGTCCGGACGCTGCCATCTGGCATGGATTTTGTCCAGGACCAATTCGTCCATATCTATCGTAGGGTACTTCATGCGGAGTACCTCCTTCAACGGGGACAAGCGTATTGATGGTGGGGCCGAATGTATTCGCCAATATGACTCAAGTGCTGCTCCCCTAAGCAGCATTGGCAAGTATCTTGCCAGCGCCGTGTGGTCTCCTGCCAACATTTGCTCAATCAGCGACTCCACTCGACCAATGATGTGTTGGGTTCCCCGCTGAAATGCTGATTCCAGCCCTGGATGATGCTGGGAATCTGTGTCGGCTTCAGCCGATACGTAGCGTATGGATGGATGCGTTGGTCCGGCGGAGCCACTGGAGCCTGAGTTGGTGGCGGTGCTTGGCTCAGTCGGGGCCGGTACACTGGAGCTAACGGACTCATTGCCGCACCGGGCCGGACTCGTTCGTGATCGCGCCGCGAGTCTACCGGAAAAGCCCATGGATTTAAGTCCGAATCCCACATCGGAGGCGTTCTTGGACGAGGTGGTATTGAGTCTTCCTTCTTGCTTTCCAGCGCGGCTACCCGGGTGGTCAAGTCTTGCATAAGTGCCATCAGATCTTGTGGGACGGTCGCCTCTACAGCCACGGTGGGTCTCGGCCCTTCCGCAGGCGGCACTGCTTCGGCTCTGTAGTCTTCACCTCGTGCACCCATTGTCGTGGATGGAGGGGGTCTGCCTTTGGGAATTGCTCCACCTGCGCTGGAGGACTGAGGTCGTTCTGTTGCTGGCTGTGTGGACTCGAGAGGCTGACGATAGAACGGGCACGTGAATGAGGCTTGCCGCAGTTGGACCAAACACAGTTGGTGTAGCTGGTGTCCACACTGCAAACTCTGACTGGTAAATTCATCCATGTCCTCGTGACATATGGAGCACGAGAGCACTGGTCCGGCATCTGACCTCAACTTCCTCCTCTCGGGCGTGCGTTTGGTGGGCATGCTAAAAAAAAATTATTTTTTTTTCAAATAATATTTAAACTATAAATATCTATAAATAATGAAACAAATGTGGAAAGAATAATGTAAAATATATAACTTTCAAGTGGCCTTCAGTGGCGAACTATAAAAGAACCTCACAAAAAAAGAAAAAAAAAGGTATCAAAAGGTTTACCAATTTACGTTATCTAAAAACAAAATAATCGGCTTTTCCATTCCGTCCTTCTTCCGAAGTACGGACACCAATGGCACATTCCTCCTGTAGCGTTTCAGGGACTACTCTCTTGCGGCACCATGAGAATCAGGGTTCAGAAGTGCTCCCTCATCCGCAAGTTTTTACAAGTTACAACTTGTCAGCCCAGGGTTGAATTCTAACCCACAAGCAGTGCGTGTCTTGTCATGGATAGTCATGGATTAGCTACTCAGCCAGTCACATGAAATCAAAATCCATGTAGTGTAAGACACTCAGGCACCGCTTGGTTTGGGGTGCAGATCAGAATCCTCCGCAAAGTAAATGTTGGAATAATAACTTCCGAATACAACCAGGGACTCTAATATCATTTGGCCTTACTAGTTATACAATATGGTAAGCCACCAAAGTATAAATCAGCAGCAGGACCAAACGATATTGATGTCCAAAGACAACACACGTCCGGAAGCAACTAAGTTCCTGGGGCACGATTAGTGCAAAAGCCCTCGATAGTTGCCTACCCGCCAATAATCTTGACACCTTGTAGGGACACCTAGAGACGATGGACTGTCTCGTACTCACGACTGATGATACAGCCGGGCATTTCAGGCCCCACGTTGGGCGCCATTTGTAGTGAATAGGTATGTTGAAATGTCCGTAAAGGACTGCAGCGATGGTCTGCTGCCTCGGCAGGAGAAGGTGTCATTATCTGCCGAGAATGCCCTTGTCTGGGGACGCGTGAATGCGCTGCCAGGCTAGCATTGCGGTGTCGTGGGGCGGGTTCATTCCCCCAGCACAAGGACCCACTACAAAGAATTTCGCATTCACGAATTTCTGGGGTCGAGAAAAGCAAGGCGACCGAAATCGCAAAAATCGTAGGCAACTGCACCAGGGCAACTGACTTGTTCATGGAACAAGAGAAACTAGTAAAAAGAAGTGGAAGCAGGGTGACCTCGTCCTTACCCGGAGAGGCTCATGGTCCACAAATGAGAGAGGGGCAACCGGGTGGTGATGGAGCCCCTGCGCACCCACCCAACCGGATTAAAATCCATGATTGTTGCAGTGGCCAGGTATTCTTCTTCTGAGTGGAAAACTCATACAACTTAACTTGCATAAGCCTTCCCATCAGAAGAGAAGTACCCCGGTGACCAATTAATGCCATAGAATCATGCAATTCGATTACATAACTCTATGTCATAAAGAGGCACTCTGCTTGGGCCACTCAACCCGCGAAGTACCCTGAAACAAAGAAAGATTATTACGTGCCCGGCGGCTGGCTCATGTTTCAAGGGGAAAGCCTGCCACCGTACCGGGTCCTATACCCGGTCAGAACTAAAGGAAAGGAAAGACCGAAGAGTATCTTTTAATTCGACATTTCGATCTTTTTTATCTCAAAAAATATAACTACAAATTTTTACACGATTCTGACCTCAGTTTGGTCTTTTGTTAAAGCCTTACTGGAAGAACAATTTACATTTACTTTGGCAAATCACCCAATAGAACGTCTACTCGAGTATGATCGATTTTCTTATACAAATTCATTGCTAACGGAACACGACTAATTCCTTCCTTTTCGGGTTGTTCCTTTTGTTCTATTCGAAATTTACCTTTCAATTTCCAAAATATAGGCTAATTATCCTCAATCAATTTAGCTTATGTCCAAAGGTTGCTACTAACATCTACTATACCGTCGCGTTCGTATAGGGATCTCTGTTTCTTTTCGTTTTTGTTTTTTAAAATCATGACATATCTTTTATATTTTTATATATATAATACAATAAAAACATGCAAAAAGAAAATTTTTGAACAAAAGAAAGGGTACTTACCCCAAACCTCCTCCTACGAGCGCTCGTGTTCGGAGCGGGTAAGGCCTGCAACTCGGATTATTATTTTTAAACATTAAAAATTTAAACTTAATCAATTTAAATTAATAACTCCGCGATTTAAAATTAAGGGTGATTGAAAAGTATCTGTTTGCTGTTCCGAACTCCGCCTTGCACCGATTTGGTTTCCGATACTTGATTTGCTTTCGAAATTTGCATGAATTTGCCTCAATGCTTTTTCCGATTGTCGAGGACCAGAGGATGATGCGAAAGATACATGGGCGAATAGATTCGCGCTTCCAAACTAGATATCACGCACTCAATAATGCGCGATGCACATCTTAAAAAAAAAAAAATAAGTCACCCTCGAATTAAAACTTTAATAGTCACGGAAAGTTGTTCAGTGGTTTAAAGTTTCCACGGTCGCTCACTTTTAAGAAAACTGATAAAAGACAAATAAACTTTTCACTATGCATGAAAATCCATGAACCATTTCTCACACGAATTTTCTCTTTCGCCTAAAGTTTAATAATTCACTGTATCAACACCCGCTAATTTCGGTATACCATCACGTTAATTACTTTATTATTCACTCTCGATCTTTCGTGTAAAATGAAGGAAATCTTACACAGTTGTTCAATATTCGTCTAACGGCCGATTGGATGCGCGGGAAAATGACATGAAACAAATTAACTACTACAAACCACTAAGGCAAGGAAGTAAACAAACATTTTCTCTCCTTTAGCTTTTCTGATAAGAAAATTACGTGGAACCACCGAAAATCCCGTGACTTATCCCGCCAACAACTTCGCGATTAACTCCGATATTTATTTTGCCTTTAAATTCCTTTCATTTACGATGACAATTTTCACGAGAAAGATTCGCTTCTCGCGCCCTCGTTCTATCTAAGGAGACACTACCAGCAAGTCCACAACCACACCAAGTTTCATCGTCAGAAAAATGTAATTGAAACACGACGAACAGCCACAGGAACTTTCCCAATTTTTCACGCACCAATTGTATAAATCCACCGTAGGAGCACTTAACATGCAACAAGCGAGTCAATACGTTCGTAAAATCACGGAAAATTTCAATTTTTCTAAGCCTATTGTGCGACAGGTTCGATTACCGGTTCTTTTCTTGGGCGTCACGACGTGTCCACCGTGAAGATTCATAACCGACTCTCCCACTCGCGACAATCTCCCGGCAACAGCAGAATCCACTTTTACTCAGCGCTGCACCAGTTGCCAATCCACGATTCCATTTTCACTTTTCTTTGTGATCTCCCGTATCATTCACACCATCTCTCTTTGCCACTAGTTGCTGTTTCAATTCCTCATTTTCTTTTCGTGCTTTAAAAAATTGCTCTAGCTGCGATTCTCATTCCGACTTCAGCTTCGATAATTTCCCGTTCGCTTTTCAAACTCTTCTTGTTGTTTTGCGTTTGCTGCGTGAATTCTGTGCAGCCGTAAACTCTTTCGGGAGGTTTTCTAAGACTTTGTTCAACGTTTGCTGTTGATATTTGTAACTCTCACGCAATCGTAGTACTCGATGAGCACTGAACTTTCGTATTTTGTTACGTTGGAATACATAATTTTCACGTACCCAATTTAACTGGCTTGTTGAATAGTCTCGTGCTCGTTTCATCTGATCGTAATATTGATCGCGTAACGATGAGATATGATGAGTACCGATATTTCGTATTTCTTTTAAATATTTCACTTGTGAATTGTAACTGCCGTGAATCCATTCGATTTGTTGAGCACAATTTTCGCGAATACGATTAGCTTGTTGTGTATAATTTTCGCGTAATTTTTCCAGCTGCTGACTTTTATAGTGCTCAATACTATTAAGCGTTGCATATATTTGTCGGCCTCGCGGTGTTGATTTTTCCACTGCCTCCTTAAACCTGGCCATCTGGCTAGGTTTGATAATGCAGTGAAAAGGTAAACTGACAATCAGCTGTTTCATCAATGACGTCATTACTTTTTTGCTTTTTTTATCAACTCCCGTGACATTTCTCCAATAAGTGTCAGATTACTGTCAAATTGTGGGAGTAAGTTAATAAAATTACCCGGATGTTAGCTTAAAAAAATATATTTAATTCAGGGCTGAGCCCGATCTTTACAAATTGAATCGTTACAAAAGACTGATTACAAAAATGACAATTATTTCTTAACAACTAGTAATGTGCAAAACTGATTCGCTAGCATATTCATATTTCAACATAATTGTGGAATCGCATTGCATTGTGGTCACGTTGGATGCAGCCATGGTGTCAGCATAAATTGTGGAATGGTAGCGTGGGAATCCGCTAACTCGCCCACCTTTAGATGCGATTGTCCATGATCGCTAGAAGAATCGAATGTCGTTAAACCTAACATTCTTGGATGTCCTCGGTGGATCAATATTCGGTGATGATGGTGGTGTTGGGAGATGCGCTGGAGCAACTGATGGTGGTTCTGGTGCTTGTTTTAATTCAATCTGCGTAACAACAGCCTTGTTTCGGAATTCGGGAACGGATTTGCATACGATGAGTATTATTAAGTAGGATCCCATGATGGTAATTATTCCATAGGTAACCATTTGATGAACAGTAGTTTCTGTTTGAAGCAATTGCATTTCTCTGGTGTTATTGATGTGCAGATTCTTCATCAATTCCAATGAAAGGACTTCCTGATATGCGCTGCTCTCCGGAGATGGTTGCAATATAGCAGGCATTGCCTTAATCATTGTTGCTTCTCGGCTGGCAAACGTTTGTCCGTTTATTGCTACGCTGGTATTGTGAATTTTCAGGAGGTCGGTCCCATTAAGTTCGTGCGTGACATTCTCCGCTTCGATTGATCCGGTGTATTGGTTTAATAATATGGTGTCTGATGCGATCTCTTCGATTGTAGGGTCGTGAGCGTTGCTGGTTTTGTTGCAGCTGGCTGTAAGGCTCCTCAATAGGTTGGGTATACAGGATGTTTGCGAGATATCCAAAATTTCGTTTGATTTACAGATTGTTACAAAGTTTATATTCTTACAATTTTTAATTACGCCAAATATCTTTTCATTTGCCTTAAGAATTTTGTTGTATTTAATATCATTTATTGTTTGCTTCTTTTTTACTGCTTTAATTAGTAATGTATCAAAAATGAGGCTGGTAGTTAATGGAATATTGATTATATAAAGTAGAGATGACAAATTTGTTATTATTTTTACTTCTGCAAAGTCTAAAGCCTCTTCGATAGTAGAATACGGAAGCAGTTCCTTATCTATGATTTCTGTTGCCAGTTTTATTTCGGTTTTAGATAGAATTATTGAATTAATGATTCCTAATTTTGCCCAATGGATGGCTAAGTTAATATTCCTTAATTCTTCCTTTATTATCGACAATTTAAATTGAACATCTAATACGATCTCGTTGTTGGTTAGGCTATTTTCTTTAAATAATTTCAGGATTTGATTTGCAATTTTTGTTACATTATTAATTCTTTCTTTATACATTTGGTTGATTACGACTTGTTTGTTACTATTTTCCAATACGTTATTGATTTTAGCCTTTATGATAATAAAATCTTCATGATCTGGATTGCCTGCAATCCATTTCCACGTGGTACCGATAAAATCGAGTGATCTTTTCAATTTCCGCGGTTTAAGATTTTCAATCAAGTTTCGGATCTGCTGGAGCTCGTAGGAAAGATGAGACGAAGAGGGGGAGTGTCTAACTTCTGCAAGGTTAAGAATTGGTTCGATTTTCTCGATGAAGTTTTCATACTGGTCAATATCGATAGCATGGATCAATTTAAAATTCCCGTTCTGAATTTTTGCTTTGCCTGTATGGAGGGTGACAATTTGGGAGCTTGAATAGTCTAGTATTTCAATTTTGGCGTTGACGATGAAAGGTAAGAGCCTGAAAAGGAACATCAATTACGAATGTGACTTTTATGGATAATTTTTCCACGGTCAAAACGGTTGAATTGTTGTTTTCTTTCACAATCTCTTGTTTGTACCGTGCTGTTAATTTAGAACCTTTTCTTTTGTTTTGCCTGACATAAATGGTTTCTCCTATTTCGTACTGTTTTGTGGGTTGTCTAGTCTTATTGTGGTTTGCCATGTCCTTTTGTTGTTTCTGTTTGAGTCTGTCAATGTTTGATAGTCGGATGTGTTCTAAGTCCTCTGGGTCTATAGTTGGAACTCGGCCGAAATGAAGCTCGAGTGGTTTCTTTCCGGTGGTAGAATGAATTGTAAGATTATATTCGTGTACTGCTCTCAAAAGAAGATTTTCAAAGGATCTGGGTGGTCCGTCTTTCTTTAAGCATCTCATTATTTCAGTGAGGCTACTGTGCCATCGTTCGACCTGTCCATTTACTTCACTCTTGTATGGAGGAGTTTTGTAGACTGTGATCTTGAGATCATCCTCCATTAGAGAGGTTATAGAAGCTGAGCGAAGGGAACTTTCGTTGTCAATGACGACCACCGCTGGAACACAGTAGTAGAAAAGCAAATCTGTAAGGGGCTGCTTAATATCTTCAATAGATTTTGAAGCAATTATTTTAGCCTGGCCGAGTTTAGAAAATTTATCTATGGCAGTCAGCACTCGATGCTTTTCTGTACTGAAGAGATCTATATGAATTGTGTGATTGGGATAATTAGGAATTGGGGTAGGATTTAGTACTGGTTTATTAGGGTGACGATCGTACTTGTTTTCTTTGCAAGTACTACATTGCTTAACGAGAGCTTTTATTTTCGCGGAAATTTTAGGAAAGTAAAACCGTTCAAGGAGTTGCAAACGATTCTCTTCTGCATTACGGTGTGCTCTTTTATGTGTTTGCAGTATTTTTTCCTCTTGCTCGATTTCGTTGGGAATATCTTCAACAATTTTTTGTGTAAATCGTATTTGATAACTCCTGAAATGATTCGGATAGATTCTTTGTATGCGACCCATAGTTTCTTCGCAAGTTAGAAGTCCATTTATGGTGTGTGGACTAAGGTAGCGTTTGAAGATATTTAAGATATTTAACTGCCGAGGAAACGTTAACTCCTGAAATAACAACAGACGGAATCCGCCTCAACTACGCCAAGTACGAAAATGAATACGATCGTGGCTCAACAAGAACTGGAAGTGCATGTTTTCTTTGCCGTTATTTTAAAAATGCCTTTGTAGCTTGATCTGTTTTTCATTATAGCTTAATTGAAAATAAAATAAATTTTAAACAAAATCATTAATCTATATGTTTCAATATATTTTATAATTTATCAAGGCTGATGACATCAATTTACAATTTTTTTTATAGATGTTAATGCAATAACAATGAGTATGGACGTAGAACCGTGATGATTCGAGATGGCTAGTGGGTGCTAAATCCCGATTTGGTGAGTCGCGCTGCTGACAATGAATCAATCTCATTGAATATTCTTTTATCCTGATTATAAAACGTCTGTTTTTTACCTGTGCTGATGCTGTAATGTTGTTAAAAAATTTATAAAGCAAGTATTATGAACTGTTAAATATTATTTCAAACTAATTTAAGAAGGGATTGAGGATTTCGGTGGATTTAGAGGAAAAAGGATATGCATCTAAGCTAGTGAGGGAAGCAGATATGAAGTATTATCTTATAGAAAGTCATTTAGATTTAAAGTTTTCGGTAGGTTAACAGACAACTCTATCTTAATTTAACTATTGAAGTTACTTAAGAGTTTCTAGGTGGATAAACAGTCTGCGATAATTATCTTTATCTATAAAAGCTAAATCTGTTATCGCGTGTATTTCTGTTCTGGATAACTTCATGTTAAAAAGTCCTATTAAACTTGCTGTCTTTTTGTATGTAGCTAGATTGAAAAGCAAGCATGCGACAGTATTGATCGTAACGTGCTGTACTAAATAATGCTTTGCTTTGGCAACCTAGCCAAATTCGTCCATCTTATCAGAATGACGTGGACAACCTCCCAAGTCTGCATTAATAACCAACTCACTGACGCCTTTGACACCAAAAGCGGACTAAAGCAGGGAGATGAGCTGGACCCATTGCTATTCAATTTGGCTCTGGCTAAGAAAGCTACCTGTCCATACAAGAGATACGCTTTTATACAAGTTAAGCCAAGTGGTAGCCTGTGCAGATGATAGCAACATTTTGTTACGGTCGCTAGCAACTGCCAAAGAACTTGTCCCGAAACTCGACAGCGAAGCAAAACTAGTAGGGCTACAAATCAATGCGAATAAGACAAAGCTCATTACGCAGTCGAGGAAAAATACCTAAAGTATACAAAATATCGCACTTGGCGAATACACTAGTGAAAATGTGGGCGAACTTGTGTATCTAGGCACCAAAATAACGAGAACGGTAATGAAAGAGAAGAAATACGCCGACGAATACAGCTCGCAAATAAAATATTGTATTCAGTTTTGACGATCTTGAACATTATGACACAACATGATGAACATATGAAGAAAAAAAACAACTAATTCAATATTACTAGCTTCGATTTGGTCAGCAGCTTTGATATACTATTTAAATGTTACTTTGCTCATTGACTCCAAATAAGTACTCCATTATGTAATTTCGTCAGGATAAACGCATTTAAAACAAGTTTCTTAATGTGCACTGAAAAAGACTCATCTTCTTAACAAGCCTATTATTGGGGCTAATTGTCTCCTTAAGCTATTTATGTGTGGCAACTAGGTCAGATAATGGTCTATGATAAGACCAAGATATTTCATTTCTAGCACTCTTTACAATTTTTCGCCGTTAATATTTAGTTCGACATCGATGTCTCATTATTTTGGTTTCCGGTCGGCCAGCGCCTACTTTATTTCCAATGCTTCATTCGATCGAGTATTTCCTCTGCATCGGAAAAGCTGATTGCTTAACGAGAAGTTTTTGGAATGTTCTGACAGCAGGATTCTCGGACTGCAAATAATTAAATTAGCAATTAATTAACCAATTCAACATATAAACTTGCAAAAATAGTTCCTATATTTAAGGGAGGTGATCATCTCGACCCGAATAACTATAGCCCGATTACGCTGCTGACGGGATTTAGTAAGATATTTGAAAAAATACTGAACAATCGATTGACATCATGCTTAGTTGAAAACTCTATCGTAAGCCAATATCAATTTGGTTTTCAAAAGAACAAGAGTACTTTGGATGCCCTACATTCTGCCACACGTTTCATCAATCTAGGACTTGACAGAGGTGATTATGTCATCGGCATTTTTGTGAATTTGAAAAAAGCATTTGATACAGTTGATCATGAACTCTTGCTTCGTAAACTTGAATCGTATGGCATTCAGGGTAGGCCTAAGCAATTGTTTAAGAGTTACTTGGAAAGAAGATCACAGAGAACTTTAATCAACAATGTCCTTAGCGATCGAGCACCTACGAAAACAGGAGTTCCCCAAGGCTCACTACTTGGCCCAACTTTGTTCCTGCTATACACAAATAGTCTAAATACATGTGGACTGACGGGGTATCACACATTATATGCTGATGACACAGTTCTACTTTATTCAGGACGAGACAAAACATTGAAAACACTATCAACCTGGATCTAGGAAAATTCCATCAGTGGCTAATCGAAGATTAACTAGTACTGAACACTACAAAGACAAAATAAATTGTTTTTAAGCAGAAGAACAAAGGAGACATAGATGTCGACCTAAATATTAACGGCGAAAAATTGCAAAGAGTGCTGGAAATGAAATATCTTGGTCTTATCATGGACCGTCGTATGATAAATACCTTAAGGAGGCAATTAGAATCAATAATAGGCTTGTTGAAACTTGTTCTAAATGCATTTGTGCTGACGAAGTTACAATATGGAGTATTATTTGGAGTCAATCGGCAAAGCAACATCTTAATAGTATATCCAGGCTGCTGAACAAAGCATATAAAAACATTCTGAAACTGCCAATGCTTACTCAAACTGGTTTGGTTTACCAATTAGCAAAATCATTAACCTTTAGTCAAATCATTATAATGGAGAAAGCTATGTTTATTTACAACAATTTAAAAACTAATGGATCGGAACGAACATCATTAATTAAGGTATCACAGTTCAACCCATATAATGCGAGGAATGCAGATAAATTCGTAATACCTTTTGCCGGAACGGATAGTCTAGAGAACGATGCAACGAATGATGCTCTGCGTATATATAACAATCTACCAGAAATGGTTCAGAAAGCAAGGTCTCTAGACTAAGGACTGATTGAAGCGTGCACCTGTTACTCAGAGCTTTTTTTTGAATGCGTCGTACTATATTGAATTTTTTTTTTTTATCTTTGAGAGCTGCTCATGATTTTTGGGCTAGATGTTCATGAAAAGGATTAGTTGACATTATTGTGTGTGCCCCCTTATACCGATGAATTAAACATTGTCTGGGTAGCACAAAGGTCGAAGCGAGGTCATGTGAATGCAGATCGCACGAGCGTTGTGCGACGAAGAAAGAGTGATGGAGAGAGTGGTAGGGAGTGGAGGTACTAAAAAAAAGTTTTATTTTTTTTTTGTTTGGAGTTTGCTTTATATTCTTTGAAAATTTATGGCGATTAGTATTGAATAAAGCGCGTTTGACTTTGACGTGCGAGGAATACAAATTAATTCATAACGCCTATTTTCAGAACCTATCGTCTAAAGAACGATGCTCTGTGTACGAGTACATATAACAATCTTCCAGAGATGGTTAAGGATGCAAACTCACTATTGGTATCTAAGAAAAGACAGGGATCATCTGATGAACACTGATTGAAGCGTGGACATGGATTTTTCAGTACAGTATCTTAGGGCATTTTTGACCCTATCGACGAGATACTTGAAGAGACAGTTACTCAGAGTTTTTTTTAGTTTCGTGTTATGCGGTTTTTTTTTTATCTCTGAGACCTGATCACGAATTTGAATAAATATGCACGAAAGGATAGATTCACGAATTTGAATAAATATGCACGAAAGGATAGATTCATATCATTCTGTGTGCTCCTTTATGCCGATTAATTGAATACACTTCGCAAAGCGGACGAGTGTTGATGAACGAAGAATGAATGAAGATAGTGGTAAGAAATGGAGGTGCTTAAAAAATTCGGTATGTACCACTTCCTCTTTACGATTTATCAGTTTCAGCCAGTCAGAATGAAACAAAATCTACAGACGCTGGTCAATATAAAAGTGGATATTACTTCCGTAAGCACATAACTGAAAATCGATGCTCACCTTAAGCTATGAAAATAATTTGGCACCCTATAGAAACCAAACATTAGGCTATAAATAAACATGTAGAAAAGTTTTCTCCATACCTGCATTCGAGAATACGGCTCAATGTTTCTACATAAATTTTGTTCCAGCATTCTATCAGACAATGTACCTAGATGTGCTTTGACAATTACATCTTCCTCCAGCTCTTTTCGATATTCCTTGAGCGTGTCCTGAAAATCAGCTAAGGATCTTTTGTGAGATGCTTACGCAACGGATTTCATTGCGTCGATGTCTCGTCCTGAATATGTGATTGCCTAATAAATAAAAAATATTAATTTCTATGCAACAAACTTTAAATCAACATCCTTACCAGCTTTCCACTAACAATTTGATTTCCATCTTCCGCCTTTCCCAGCATTATTTTGCAGAGCAACATATATTTGAGTGCAGTTTATGCCCTGTTACTTTCGACACTGTCAAAACCTTCGAATGCTTCATAAAAATATGAAAAAGCTGTTTTGAAGTCCCTTTCATCTGCCGCATGTAGGATACCCGATTGCAAATCTAAAGCCCCCTGCATCTTAGGCGGACAATAGATAGCATTTGCCGTAGTACGTGCCGAGGTCAGGGCAGCACGCGCTTTTGGCAAATTGCTTAGAGCATGATAGGTCTTACTTTCAAGAAGTTGAACTTCTACGAGCAAATTTTTGTCGCCCAACTTTTTTAAATCATTCAGCAGCTGTGACCCCAGCGCTAGCGCTCCGAATACAATCCAGTATCGAAAAACAAAGCAGTAAATCGAGCTTCCAGCGATTGTCTTAAGAATGCTCGTTTCTCTTGTTTCGCCCATCCTATACATTCTCTACAAAGTTGAACCTCGATACGAGTACCAGCTTCCGAGTCTTAAAACAAATCCACTAACGACCGCACTAACCTGGCGGCCTTACGTTTGCTAATCAGGCTAAGAAACAGTCTCGTCACTTTGATCATATCCGCTAGCTCCTTGCCCTTTCCTTCTTGTTTGTACAATTCACCTGATTGCAGAATGCCTTGTTCCTTGACACGAATAAGCTCTTCGTCATTCTCGGCTATTTCTTGCTCGCGAACAATTTTGTTGAGTAGCGAAATTCCTTCCTCGCGATTCACAAGAGATACAGCTTGTGCTCGTTCGACTAACAATGACAGGAATTTTGACGTCTAATTGTTAGGAACTGCATTAACTGTCAGGAGTTGTCAGTTTTACTTTTGTATGAGGTCATGTCACAGAAATTGCAGAGCAAGACGGCCAGGTTTAAGGAGGCAGTGATTTTTCACGTGAACAACATGAACAGCATGTGTTGCAGAATTTTTCGCATGTTCCAAATCTCTGAAATATTCGACGTATTCCCTGAACTATTAAAGTTATCGCTAGAAATGCTGCTGCGGCAATTATTCCACAAATAATGCTGCCAATTTTCACTCGCAGAAAAACAATAGGATCAATGTTAAGCCTTATAGTAGCCGTCGCATTGCCCATTAAATTAAACGCATAGCATATATACAATCCACTATCATTGCGTTGAACATTATGAACTTGTAATGATCCATTTTCTAGAAGGGAAATGCCTGCCCTCAATTTTTCTGGAAGTAATCCACTTAAATTCAGTTCTTCTCGTGTTTCGTCGCTCAGCAAATCTTTTCAATTCGCTCTTCAAATTTTTGTGGAGGAAGCAATTCAACTCTTCTGTCAGGATCTGCACTGTGACGCCAGATTTCATTGGATGGTGTGATCCAGGGAATATCCGGAGGCGGGTTTCCAGTGAAAACACACTCCAGCGTGGCAGTTCATTTCAAAAGATGCATACGACTATCTGAAGACTCGATTACTACAGGGCAGCTAATTTTCTCGCGATCCCAAGGCGACGAGGATTGCGAAAAAGGAGCTGAAGGATCTTTCATTATAGCATGGGTTGTCTTCGGCGTCGGAACATGGAGTGACGAACAATAAAAGAAAACACAATTGACAGACGGACGGACTGATACGTATGTTTATGTTTTGCCGGAAGTATACAACCCTTGCGTGTTTTTGAAACTGTGTGCGGACGGACAGAACAGACGTGGCTAATTATTTATCGGCGCAGGTCTTTTGCGTGGTATATCCCAACTTCTTTTCCCTATGGGTCCGTTATCAGATAACGGTTAGGTTCCATTACCTTCTTTATGCGGCTTATCAAGAAGCGCCGGTCCAGCTTGGCGTTGTAATGCCCAGCGGCGTCCCTTTGGCAAAAATTGCGCCGGAAAACTTCATCTCCTTCTTTAAAATTGGCAGATCGTGACCTGAGATTGTACTGCGCCGCATTTGTACGTCCCGTGGCCTTAATCTTCCGTCCGATTTGTTGGCGGAGGTCTTCTAAACGCTCGTGGGGCTCCAGCGCAACGACGGGGTCTCCCAAACACTTTAGTTGCTGTAACAGCCGGTATGATTCACCATGACAAATCATGTGCTGTCCGAAGGCGGCAAAGTAAGGGGCGACACCGGTGACGGAATGATACGATGACCGCAGGGCGCATGTGATGGCGGACAATCTGCGGTCCCAATCTTTTTGAGATGGGTGGATGTAGGAACGGATCGCGGCCAATAGGGTGCGATTCAACCGTTCGGAGGCGTTAGACTGAGGGGAATATATGGGCGTTAGTTGGTGTTCAACGCCATACTGTTCGAGTAGGCCCTTAAACTGCCAAGACCGGAACTGTACTCCGTTGTCCGAGTACACACTCTTTGGAACCCCGAACACGTGGAATACCCGACTCTCTAGGAATTTCACGATGGATGGAGTCGTGAACTTACGGATAGGTTCCACCAGTGGGAATTTTGAGAGCTGGTCTAGAACGACTATAGCTCCGATGTGTCTCATGGATGATCGAGGATATGGACCGAGTAGATCTATGTATAGACGTTGGAATACGCGTTCTGGGACGTTGGGTTGACCCATAGGAGGTCGAAGGGGCTGGTTGGTCGCTTTAGTGCCTTTGCAGGTCTCATAGGCGCTCACGTAGTCTTTGACCTGGGATGCCATTTTAGGCCAAAAGAAGTATTTCTTGAGTCGCCGTAACGTCCGACCGTAACCTCCGTGGGCACTTAAAGGATGGTCATGTGCGCGGAGGATCAGATGTTGTGTCATTTCCTCCGGTACCCAGAGTTTCCAGGACTCTTCTTCCTGCCATGGATCACCAGTGGCGTATTCATTTCGTCTATACACGTAGCCGTCTATCACTTTCAAATCAGGCAGCTGCAATTGTTGGGTCGCGATGGTTTGCCTCAACTCTTTGTAGCTGTCTGATTCGAAATGTGGGCTGTCCAAATCTATCTCGATGGGGTCCTTATCATTTATTGTCAATTCAGCTCCCTCGGGTACGATGTTCTGGGTCCCTTTCCGATGTTTGACGGAAAACTTGAACCCTTGCAGTTTAAGAGCCCATCTGGCTAGGCGTCCATGTAAATCTGCCTGGTTCATCAAACATTGTAGCGAAGCGTGGTCCGTGATGATCTCGAATTGGTGGCCTTCGATATAAGCTCGGAATTTCTTCACAGCCATTGCCGCTGCCAAACATTCCTGCTCAGACATCGTATAGTTCCTTTGGGCCGAGTTCAGCTTATTGGACATGAAGGCGATGGGAGCTTCTTCTCCCTCATTGGTCAATTGCACCAGCACGGCTCCGACTCCATGTTGACTTGCGTCACAATGAATGGAGAAGGGCTTCGTAAAGTCGGGGCTGTGCAAGACTGGAGCTGAAGTTAGGGCTTGTTTTAGCTCTTCAAATACCTTTCGGCTGGGCTCGGTCCAAATGAACTTCCCTTTCCGAAGCATGTCTGACAGGGGCGCTGAAACTGTCGCATAGTTCCGAACAAACCGTCGGTACCAACCACACACACCAAGGAAACGTCGTAGCAGCTTAACTGTTTTTGGTAAGGGGAACTCATCAATCGCACGAGTTTTGTCTGGATCGTTTTGATAGTGTCATGTCCTATGACATGTCCTAGGTATCGGACTTCTTTCATGACAAACTTACTTTTTTGTACGTTGATGGTGAGTCCCGCCTTACTGATGTGCAGGGCTACTTCTTGCAGGAGTAGGAGGTGTTGGTCGAACGTTTCCGTGATGAGTAAAAGATCATCCAGGTACACGAACACTTGGTGTTTCAGGTGAGGTGGGATGACTTTGTCCATCAGCCGAGTCATCGTTTGCGGCACATTACACAGGCCAAAGGGCATTGTGACGAACTGATATAATGGTCGTCCAGGCACTGTGAAGGCGGTCTTATCCCTCGACCCCTCATCGAGTGGAATTTGCCAGAAGGCGTCTTTCAGGTCGAGACTGGTAATATAATTGGCTTTCGGCAGTCTCCCTAGTATTCCATCGATGAGTGGAAGAGGGTACGCGTCCTTGATGGTGACCGCATTTACTTTACGGGCATCTAGACAAAGGCGGACTTTACCTGGCTTCACCACCAACGTTACGGGTAAGGACCAGGCACTTTGAGACTCCTCTATAACCCCCAACTCGAGCATCCTATCCAGTTCAGCATACACCAACTTCTCCATGGCCGGTGAGATGGCATAGTGTCTCTGCTTAATTGGCTTACTATTGCCAACGTCGATGACGTGTGAGACGAGGGTGGTGCGGCCGAGGCCTTGGGTAGCGTAAGATGGAAAAGCAGCGATGAATGCTTCCAGGCGTTGCCGTTGGTCAGGCGTCAGTTCATGCCTATCGGGAATAGAAGTGAGTTCGTTGACATATCTGGTATTTAAAGACAAATATGTGAATAAACCGGAGGCCAATCCAAAACGAAGGACGAAATCAACGCCAAGGTACACATTCTGAGTCAGGGACGGGATAATGTAGAAAGTAATATCCTTCGTCTGACCTCTGAACGTCACGTGTGCTGTTCATCTACCTCGTATAGGGTTTTGGTGCCATCATCTGTACTGATTTCAGTGCGTCACGGCTTAATCAAGGTAGGATATTCATGGAGCACCTTCGAGCCAAGGCTCGAGGCAAGACAACTGATACTGGCACCCGTGTCGATCAATGCAAACACGGTTTCGCCCAACACTTTAATTGGGTGGTAAGGTCTGATCTCATCCTCAGCAACCTCCGAGATGTTACAAAAGTTTAGTGTTTGACGGCAGGTGCGCACTCTCTTGCGGAAATTCCGCCAACGACGGGTTGACCATTTTGTCTTGCGCGGGCTGGAAGTGACTTCTTCGGAAGCAAATATTCGCTCTCGAGCCACCCGATATTCCTGCAGTCGAACATGATAAGGTTTTAGAGTGCGTATTTGAGGCTGCCGGGGTTCTTCTGGCAGTGACTGCGGTGGTCGCTTCAATACTGTCGTTGGTGAGGCCTCCGGAAGAGAGTGAACCTCCGCAGTCATAGTGATCATGGCTGGTGGGTTAACGTCAGGGTTATTGGGGTTGGCAGCTGGCTGGGAAACTACTGCGGGGGCTTCGAGTACCGCTGAGGTGGTCGGGTACTCTTTCGGCCGTTTTTTTTGCGCGGCACATTCAAGGCAATCCGGAAAGTGAGTGTCCGGCTTACTGCAACCGTAGCAGAAAACCTTAGCTCTGCTCGACATGAAATAAACCGGTGTCCGGTTTGATTGCAGTTCCAGCAAGTCGTGAGGCTTCCCACCGCTGCTACAGCAAGCTGGTCCCAGTCCATATCTTCCTCCAGATCCATGGTGGTATAATCTGGGGCCCCTTCCGCGATTCCGCGCCGAGGACCCGTCCTAGCTAGTAAGTAGGGCCGGTCCCGGAGGTCTTCCTCAAACCCCTCCAGGCGTCTCACAGTCCTCAGCAGTGCCTCCATACTCTGCGGATCGGAGTCCACGATAAGGCGACGAAGCTCTGGCCTTAGATTGCACTTTAGCACCCGCAGCAGTTGAGTGGAAGACATCGGCTCTGACAACCAGTCATTCAGCCGAAGGATATCGGCTCGATATTGATGAAAAGGCTCGTCCGGACGCTGCCATCTGGCATGGATTTTGTCCAGGACCAATTCGTCCATATCTATCGTAGGGTACTCCATGCGGAGTACCTCCTTCAACGGGGACAAGCGTATTGATGGTGGGGCCGAATGTATTCGCCAATATGACTCAAGTGCTGCTCCCCTAAGCAGCATTGGCAAGTATCTTGCCAGCGCCGTGTGGTCTCCTGCCAACATTTGCTCAATCAGCGACTCCACTCGACCAATGAAAACCTCCACAGTTATGGTGTTGGGTTCCCCGCTGAAATGCTGATTCCAGCCCTGGATGATGCTGGGAATCTGCGTCGGCTTGCGCCGATACGTAGCGTATGGATGGATGCGTTGGTCCGGCGGAGTCACTGGAGCCTGAGTTGGTGGCGGTGCTTGGCTCAGTCGGGGCCCGTACACTGGAGCCAACGGATTCACTGCCGGTCGGGCCGGATTCATTCGTGATCGCGCCGCGAGTCTACCGGAAATTCCCATGGATTTAAATCCGAATCCCACATCGGAGGCGTTCTTGGACGAGGTGGTATTGAGTCTTCCTTCTTGCTTTCCAGCGCGGCTACCCGGTTGGTCAAGTCTTGCATAAGTGCCATCAGATCTTGTGGGACGGTCGCCTCCACAGCCACGGTGGGTCTCGGCCCTTCCACAGGCGGCACTGCCTCGGCTCTGTAGTCTTCACCTCGTGCACCCATTGTCGTGGATGGAGGGGGTCTGCCTTTGGGCATTGCTCCACCTGCGCTGGAGGACTGAGGTCGTTCTGTTGCTGGCTGTATGGATTCTAGAGGCTGACGACAGAACGGGCACGTGGATGAGGCTTGCCGCAGTTGGACCAAACACAGTTGGTGTAGCTGGTGTCCACACTGCAAACTCTGACTGGTAAGTTCGTCCATGTCCTCATAACATATGGAGTACGAGAGCACTGGTCCGGCATCTGACCTCAACTTCCTCCTCTCGGGCGTGCGTTTGGTGGGCATGCTAAAAAAAATTTATTTTTTTTCAAATAATATTTAAACTATAAATATCTATAAATAATGAAACAAATGTGGAAAGAATAATGTAAAATATATAACTTTCAAGTGGCCTTCAGTGGCGAACTATAAAAGAACCTCACAAAACAAGGTATGAAAAAGTTTACCAATTTACGTTATCTAAAAACAAAATAATCGGCTTTTCCATTCCGTCCTTCTTCCGAAGTACGGACACCAATGGCACATTCCTCCTGTAGCGTTTCAGGGACTACTCTCTTGCGGCACCATGAGAATCAGGGTTCAGAAGTGCTCCCTCATCCGCAAGTTTTTACAAGTTACAACTTGTCAGCCCAGGGTTGAATTCTAACCCACAAGCAGTGCGTGTCTTGTCATGGATAGTCATGGATTAGCTACTCAGCCAGTCACATGAAATCAAAATCCATGTAGTGTAAGACACTCAGGCACCGCTTGGTTTGGGGTGCAGATCAGAATCCTCCGCAAAGTAAATGTTGGAATAATAACTTCCGAATACAAATAAGGACTCTAATATCATTTGGCCTTACTAGTCATACAATATGGTAAGCCACCAAAGTATAAATCAGCAGCAGGACCAAACGATATTGATGTCCAAAGACAACACACGTCCGGAAGCAACTAAGTTCCTGGGGCACGATTAGTGCAAAAGCCCTCGATAGTTGCCTACCCGCCAATAATCTTGACACCTTGTAGGGACACCTAGAGACGATGGACTGTCTCGTACTCACGACTGATGATACAGCCGGGCATTTGGGGCCCCACGTTGGGCGCCATTTGTAGTGAATAGGTATGTTGAAATGTCCGTAAAGGACTGCAGCGATGGTCTGCTGCCTCGGCAGGAGAAGGTGTCATTATCTGCCGAGAATGACCTTGTCTGGGGACGCGTGAATGCGCTGGCAGGCTAGCATTGCGGTGTCGTGGGGCGGGTTCATTCCCCCAGCACAAGGACCCACTACAAAGAATTTCGCATTCACGAATTTCTGGGGTCGAGAAAAGCAAGGCGACCGAAATCGCAAAAATCGTAGGCAACTGCACCAGGGCAACTGACTTGTTCATGGAACAAGAGAAACTAGTAAAAAGAAGTGGAAGCAGGGTGACCTCGTCCTTACCCGGAGAGGCTCATGGTCCACAAATGAGAGAGGGGCAACCGGGTGGTGATGGAGCCCCTGCGCACCCACCCAACCGGATTAAAATCCATGATTGTTGCAGTGGCCAGGTATTCTTCTTCTGAGTGGAAAACTCATACAACTTAACTTGCATAAGCCTTCCCATCAGAAGAGAAGTACCCCGGTGACCAATTAATGCCATAGAATTGTGCAATTCGATTACATAACTCTATGACATAAAGAGGCACTCTGCTTGGGCCACTCAACCCGGGAAGTACCCTGAAACAAAGAAAGATTATTACATGCCCGGCGGCTGGCTCATGTTTCAAGGGGAAAGCCTGCCACCGTACCGGGTCCTATACCCGGTCAGAACTAAAGGAAAGGAAAGACCGAAGAGTATCTTTTAATTCGACATTTCGTTCTTTTTTATCTCAAAAAATATAACTACAAATTTTTACACGATTCTGACCTCAGTTTGGTCTTTTGTTAAAGCCTTACTGGAAGAACAATTTACATTTACTTTGACAAATCACCCAATAGAACGTCTACTCGAGTATGATCGATTTTCTTATACAAATTCATTGCTAACGGAACACGACTAATTCCTTCCTTTTCGGGTTGTTCCTTTTGTTCTATTCGAAATTTACCTTTCGATTTCCAAAATATAGGCTAATTATCCTCAATCAATTTAGCTTATGTCCAAAGGTTGCTACTAACATCTACTATACCGTCACGTTCGTATAGGGATCTCTGTTTCTTTTCGTTTTTGTTTTTTAAAATCATGACATATCTTTTATATTTTTATTTATATAATACAATAAAAACATGCGAAAAGAAAATTTTTGAACAAAAGAAAGGGTACTTACCCCAAACCTCCTCCTACGAGCGCTCGTGTTCGGGGCGGGTAAGGCCTGCAACTCGGATAATTATTTTAAACATTAAAAATTTAAACTTAATCAATTTAAATTAATAACTCCGCGATTTAAAATTAAGGGTGATTGAAAAGTATCTGTTTGCTGTTCCGGACTCCGCTTTGCACCGATTTGGTTTCCGATACTTGATTTGCTTTCGAAATTGCATGAATTTGCCTCAATGCTTTTTCCGATTGTCGAGGACCAGAGGATGATGCGAAAGATACATGGGCGAATAGATTCGCGCTTCCAAACTAGATATCACGCACTCAATTATGCGCGAATTAAAATTTTAATAGTCACGGAAAGTTGTTCAGTGGTTTAAAGTTTCCACGGTCGCTCACTTTTAAGAAAACTGATAAAAGACAAATCAACTTTTCACTATGCACGAAAATCCATGAACAATTTCTCACACGAATTTTCTCTTTCACCTAAAGTTTAATAATTCACTGTATCAACACCCGCTAATTTCGGTATACCATCACGTTAATTACGTTAATTAATTTATTATTCACTCTCGATCTTTCGTGTAAAATGAAGGAAATCTTACACAGTTGTTCAATATTCGTCTAACGGCCGATTGGATGCGCGGGAAAATGACATGAAACAAATTAACTACTACAAACCACTAAGGCAAGGAAGTAAACAAACATTTTCTCTCCTTTAGCTTTTCTGATAAGAAAATTACGTGGAACCACCGAAAATCCCGTGACTTATCCCGCCAACAACTTCGCGATTAACTCCGATATTTATTTTGCCTTTAAATTCCTTTCATTTACGATGACAATTTTCACGAGAAAGATTCGCTTCTCGCGCCCTCGTTCTATCTAAGGAGACACTACCAGCAAGTCCACAACCACACCAAGTTTCATCGTCAGAAAAATGTAATTGAAACACGACGAACAGCCACAGGAACTTTCCCAATTTTTCACGCACCAATTGTATAAATCCACCGTAGGAGCACTTAACATGCAACAAGCGAGTCAATACGTTCGTAAAATCACGGAAAATCTCAATTTTTCTAAGCCTTTTGCGCGACAGGTTCGATTACCGGTTCTTTTCTTGGGCGTCACGACGTGTCCACCGTGAAGATTCATAACCGACTCTCCCACTCGCGACAATCTCCCGGCAACAGCAGAATCCACTTTTACTCAGCGCTGCACCAGTTGCCAATCCACGATTCCATTTTCACTTTTCTTTGTGATCTCCCGTATCATTCACACCATCTCTCTTTGCCACTAGTTGCTGTTTCAATTCCTCATTTTCTTTTCGTGCTTTAATGAATTGCTCTAGCTGCGATTCTCATTCCGACTTCAACTTCGATAATTTCCCGTTCGCTTTTCAAACTCTTCTTGTTGTTTTGCGTTTGCTGCGTGAATTCTGTGCAGCCGTAAACTCTTTCGGGAGATTTTCTAAGACTTTGTTCAACGTTTGCTGTTGATATTTGTAACTCTCACGCAATCGTAGTACTCGATGAGCACTGAACTTTCGTATTTTGTTACGTTGGAATACATAATTTTCACGTACCCAATTTAATTGGCCTGTTGAATAGTCTCGTGCTCGTTTCATCTGATCGTAATATTGGTCGCGTAACGATGAGATATGATGAGTACCGATATTTCGTATTTCTTTTAAATATTTCACTTGTGAATTATAACTGCCGTGAATCCATTCGATTTGTTGAGCACAATTTTCGCGAATACGATTAGCTTGTTGTGTATAATTTTCGCGTAATTTTCCCAGCTGCTGACTTTTATAGTGCTCAATACTATTAAGCATTGCATATATTTGTCGGCCTCGCGGTGTTGATTTTTCTCGTGAACAACATGAACAGCATGTGTTGCAGAATTTTTCGCATATTCCAAATCTCTGAAATATTCGACGTATTCCCTGAACTATTAAAGTTATCGCTAGGAATGCTGCTGCGGCAATTATTCCACAAATAATGCTGCCAATTTTCACTCGCAGAAAAACAATAGGATCAATGTAAAGCCTTATATTAGCCGTCGCATTGCCCATTACATTAAACGCATAGCATGTATACAATCCACTATCATTGCGTTGAACATTATGAACTTGTAATGATCCATTCTCTAGAAGGGAAATGCCTGCCCTCAATTTTTCTGGAAGTAATCCACTTAAATTCAGTTCTTCTCGTGTTTCGTCGCTCAGCAAATCTTTTCAATTCGCTCTTCAAATTTTTGTGGAGGAAGCAATTCAACTCTTCTGTCAGGATCTGCACTGTGACGCCAGATTTCATTGGATGGTGTGATCCAGGGAATATCCGGAGGCGGGTTTCCAGTGAAAACACACTCCAGAGTGGCAGTTAATTTCAAAAGATGCATACGGCTATCTGAAGACTCGATTACCACACATAAAATAAACGAACAATGGCAGTATGCCTGACGCTTGAAACCTGATATATTCGAATATTGGAAAAATTTATAAAGGGAAATTTTATAATTATTCTGTTTGTACCATTACAACCATTTATCCATATGAAATAATAATGAATAAATAGATGAATCACAAAGTTCAGTCTTTTCATTTGGAACTCCGACCGGGTATGAGACCCACCACGTTTTGCCCACTCTCATATATGGACCGTGATCGTCCTCAGCAAGTGTGAAATCGTCTCATGTATCGCATGCGGCTAACCGGTTAATCATCGCCGCGTTTTTCCCTGTAATCATGCTTGGTAGGTTACTTGGACCATTGTCACGTTTTTCACCAGCCACTTGGTTTTGCCTTTCGACTCTGGTCACCTGGTAATTTGTCAGCGCGACAATAATTTGTTGTTGGCTCTTGTGCTGTGGAAAAGGGACCCGCACCACGACACCGCAAAGCTAGCTTGCCAGCGCACTTACGGGTTCCCAGATAAGACCATTTTCAGCTGAGTACTAATTCCACTCGCTGAAACAGCAGAACACCACTGCAGTCCTGTACGGGCTATATAACATCACAACAGACACTACAAAGGATAAAGTCAAAGCATATATACTAACTAATGAAAGGAGTGGCAAATAAATGTGTGGAAGATGGATTAAGGCTTACCATGTGTTGGTTCAATTGCTTGCAAATTTAAATGCTTGTTTACCATACCTACGCAATTTTAACCCATTTCCCTCTTCTCCATGAGAAACGTAAAAGATAAAATTTGTTCGAATGCAGCTGCTATTTAGTAGATATGGTCTGACACAGATGTAAATATAGTTCAAATTTGGGATTCCATCTCTAGATAAAACGGTGAAATCCGTGTATTGTTCTTGAAATAAATTGGACTTGTCACAACCACATCTTTTTGTGGCGACCAATTGCATGGAAGTATATGATCATCTGGCATCCTCGTATTTATGAAATCAAACACGACCCAAAGTGCTGTTGTATCAAACGCAAAGATTCAAAAAGTTGACAGCTGATGGAAGCTTCCTTATGATATGCACATGCAATTTACCGATACAATTACTCGAAAAATCATTTCTTCAACCTAAATTTATGAAAGAAAGAAGTCTACGGAAGCAATAGATATTAACTAAGAGCAAAGGAAATACTATATTGTTTTTCATTCAAAAATAGTTTGAGGTATTTATTTGACTTGAATTGCTAAAATTTTAACTTTAAATTTCATTATTCTCGAGGCTCAAGAGTGGTTATTAAGTTACCAAAACTTTTAATAGAGGGCTTTCTTTAATTTATAAGGAGAAAAATTTGCTTATAATAGCGAGATAAAAAGTGATAATTTGAAGTGTCAAATAATTGCAATAATTGATTGGCAATTGCAGCTAAGTAATTAAATGCTTTTTCATTTTGTTGCCAATTCATAAATATTTTTCAGAAAAATCCTATGAAATGATTGGCTGCGCTGCAGGAAAGGAGATTGGAGTACCGTTTTATCGAATTTTCATCGCTGGACTGATTGGGCTGAAATTTAATATTCAGGTGGACTTTTTAATTAAAAAACCGATGAGTTGAGGAAAAATTTAATCTTATTATTTTTTAATTCAGTTCAATTTATTTAAGTTTTGACACGACAAACAAAAAGCACCCAATTCTTTCATCAGCTTACAGCTACCAAACTTATTTTGTTTAGGGGGAGCTTCTAAAGAAAAGAAGGATGTTCTTTAGAAAATGACGGATGCCCGTCCATAGAAGAATAGTTTACATACCAGTTGGTTTTATCTGAAGAATGGGAATTGGGCGTAAGGACGAGGTAAATTGGCCTTTAGCTCTTAATGGTGGAACGGAAGAGATATTGTGTGAGCAAAATGGAGCTGTGTTGCTAAGTATGGTGGTGCAAATTTGATAAGGTGGGCGATATAAGTAACTGGTTTCGAAGGTGACGAGTCTCTCTATTTCCAAACAAAAATCGTATGGTTCTCATATGATTTTCTTTACCACATGTTTTCTTTAACGATGCATAGTACGTGGAGGCTTGAATTGGCAAACTTGATTTTCCTTTTTTTTACCTTCGAGCACATGTTTTCTATTATGAAATTGCAAATATCTTACCACATTGTATATAAATTCTTTCATGTGGGATAAGCAAACGACCACAGTAGCGTATGTTTGAATGTTTAACAGAAAATATGATTTTATTATGTGTACAAATTCGTGCGAGATAGATGAAAAAGAACGGTTTCGTTTGTGCAACAGCATGAAGCTAGATATGAGTGTTACGAACTGAATAGGTAATTTCATCTTAATCACGCCTGTATGCTGGGAGATGATACCGTCATGGAGATGAGGATCGTTCATGATGTTGAGAACCAAGGTGAAATCCACAATATATTTGTGTGCACGATATGCGAAACGATAGCTATTTAGGTTGAATGCTTTGCAAAGCAAGCGGAAAGCAACATGATTTGGTTTGAATTGAAAGGTCGTCTTCGTCATCACCGTTTTGGCATGCGTTTGGTGAGTTGGCTTGAGGTTAAATATATCTTCTCATCAGCTCATAAGTTTTTATCACATTGATGGTCACTACCTGAGGCTTTTGCCGTATTGTTTTCTATCTTGCGAAGATGAGATGTAAGAAAGAAGGCAAGTGCGGGTGTCACGATGTGTGTACGATTTAAATTTATGCAGGTTATAAGGAAAGAATAAAGATGATGATAGTGACGATCGTTTGTAGTATGATGATGTGTGAAAGGTAGTATGTAACTTGCATAAGATTGCAAATTAGATAGTTTTGAGTGAATGAGATTATGAGTGCTTAGTTATGGAACCAATCTTTAGTGGATTCATGTATTAAATGATGATCAGTGTCAAACAATGGTGTTAGGTTGAATATTTGTGTGTTTTGCGTATTTTTGTGTTTTATATAGGAGAAAAAGGTAGCAAGTATTTGTTTTTCCAGAAAAACGATTTTATTTATTGATATTTGAATTTCACAATATATACGTTTTTTTATCTTATGAATAGTATTTTGTACACATATTGAAAACTTCACAGGATGTAATTATAAGCCCTAGTATTGCAAGAATGATTCCGCAGGTAGGCCAGATTTTCAGGCTTTACTTGACAACCCTTGGCTTCACACCTACTTTGAATATTCCGTATTCGTCTACTCCCTTTGCGTAGAAATATTTCGGTGACAAGAGCAAGTGCTCACTCCAGACATCAGTAGAAACGTGTTGAATGCATCCATGGCAACTAAGAAGATTCCACTACGAACAAGCTTTGACTCGGTCATATTTTCGCTTTAAACACAACATCTTGAATGAATGTTTCTGACTTGAGAGCACGTCTTTTATATTTATCCAGGCATTATGATGAGAAGGACAACCAAGCCATTTAATAAAACATGATTTCCTCTTCTTTTAATAATTTTCTCAACCAGGTATGTATCAGAGTGTTTTACTGTAGTTAACTCTGGTTCATAGAAGCCGCCATGTATCAAATTTCCTTGATAGACTTCCAATGAGTCTGTTTATGGGTGTTTTTTTCTTAATTCCTCTATCAAAACAAATACCAGTGGACCAGTTTGGTGTGTAGCCTTTTTCAAAACATGCTTCTTATGTTCACTTATACACACAAAGTCACTTGTTTTGCATTGAGGCTTTGGCATAACCTGCACCTTCCAATAAACATCTGAAAGTCCTTGGACTTCATTGGACGGGTTACCGTCAATAGGCTGGATCTAAATGACACGATGTTTAGTTCTACTATACTGATCAACTAGTTTCGACACCCAGCTGCTCCAATAATAGTTCCCATTCAAGCTGAATTCTTTCCACATAGTCCCTTTAAGAGTTCAGTTGAAGTGCTCTTAAATTGATGCTTTCAAAGGACTAAGAGTTGATGAAGTTCATATCTTTTCATAAGATGACGAAATGTTTTATTGAGAAACTCTTTTCTATTGTTCGTTTGCAGATTTCTGGGACATGTTTTTGTTCAAGAATTGCTTTCATTCTGTTGGCTATGTCCTTGCCACTTTTGGTCTTAGTTGGTAGTACCCAGGCAAATTTTGAAAATGTGTCGATTACTGTGAGTAAGAACTTGTAGCCTCGATTTGCACTCGAGTATGCAGTCATATCAACTAGGTCTGCTTGCCATGACGTCTTTTAAAATTTCTGCGTGCCAGTCTGTATAGCTCATTGATAATTTGCTTTCTACTCATGGTGACATAATGCATAAATATGAGTAGTGAACTTGTTTTTATGTTAAAGTCTGTGAAAATATATAAAAATGACGCGTCTTATGAATCCCTGCCTAATGCAGGCAGCCGGACCATCTGGCTGTGGTAAGGCAATTATGAAAAACAACCACATAATCCATTCGCAAATAAAGAAGGTTATCTGGTGTTATAATGATTTGGATTCCGTTTGTTTGAGATTTCCCAAGGGAAATCTAAAAGGACTCCTAATTGGTTATACACGCGAAGTCTTGGAACTTGACAAGGACTGTACCCATCAGGTCGACAAGTCTGGACACTCTTAGTCTACTCCGAGGTGACTGCTGGCTGGCTAGCTAGTTTGGAGAGGAATCGTCCGCGAGCCGACTAAGTCCAAAATACAAAAATCAGCCGCTGATTCAAATACCCTATTTAAAACATGTTGGACAACTTCCACCGACTCTAATTTAACTTACTTTACTTTCATTCCTTTTCCTTTTGATTCAAGGAAAAGAACCACACAAAACTGTTGAGCAAAAATACGCATTCCCGAATATTCACCGACGTAGTGCCCGAAATAGGCCACTTGAATCCAAAACCAAAACAATCTACTCTAACTAAAAACGCAAAACTCAAATGGCACTACGTAGTGACCGCAATATGAAACCGACCATTCGTGGAATACCGAAACCCTACTCCCTCGATGGCACACTCACCTGCATATTCTTCTGAAAAAAAATCTAGCGCATACTGAAAAGGAACAAAGTCAGTTCGGTTTAGCGATTCAGTTTCAATACTGGTTAATTTCATCCATGCAGTTTAATTTTTATATAATATTGCATTTTATGTGGTCACTTCATTTATAACATTATGAAATGAACGAAAGGAAATTCTGTTGTGACGGGTATCTTTTAAAACTAATTTTGCAGTAAAGTTTTATAGTGAAAGCTTTAGTATAAATATTTAAATTCTAATGGTTTCATACAAGTTTACAGTACTTTCACTAACAAGGCTATTGCATTATATGTCACGTTCATTTCCGTTTGTAGGGTTTATAGTTGCCAACACTTTTAACACCAAACCTAACATTCGTCCCAAGAAGAGACTGACCAATTATTGGACCGAACTCCGTATACTTTTTATACCTTGGGAAATTATAAAACAATGTAACTGATCACTAAACAACTCAGTTAATATCACGCCTTAAAAAATCTGATTATCTAAATTCTGTCAATAGGCTGCGTACGTCCATCTATTAACTAATTGTATACGATTGATAATGCCTAATAAATGGTAGGCAGTCATTTATTACTAAAGCCTATTGAAGAACAAGATTGAGAAGTTTTATTTTATTACCTTAGCTTAAAAAGTAAAATCTAATTTTCCGTAAATAACATCTTCCCTCCTAAAAAATGCCTTATCTGCTACTTTTGCTTATTCCACACTAACTGTTTAATAAACCCTAAATCTAAGTTTCGTGTGTTAATAAACCCTATGCGCGCATATCTAAATTTCATGTAATATAACGTATACGCGTAAATCTACATTTCATGTAATAAATCATATACGCATTAATCTAAGCTCCTTATTCGCACACAAAAGCCACAATTGCATTTTCACATGCAAATAATTAAAATTCATTGAACTTCTCACACACTAAATTCATTGAATGCAATAAATACAAATATGACATAAATGTATCAAATTCAAAAATTACTTGAGATGAAATTTGCTTGCATGCACGTATATTCTTCTGGTTGTCTACACGAGCGTCCTCTTCAATGCAAATAATTATTGTGATTACAATTATGAAGTCAGTGAAATTTCCATTTTTTGCAAAGCAAATTGTAATCAAAAATTGTTTTGGTTAGTGATTAAGTATTATAAAAAGGACTAAGAGCTTGTAATAAATCCTATTCCGTAGAAAGACGTAAGACAAACTGTTTGATTTAATTTAACTTGATTTTCCATTTCCGATGACAAGTTCATACGGAAATTGACGAATTCACAAAGAATTTGTAATGTGACGCCTACGCCCGGGAATCGAAGTGATTCCGATCCCGAACCCTTGCACCCGGCCAGATGGGTATGACCTCGAGGTGCAAGCGGACTTCATCTTTCGTGCGGATATCGTTGCACAGAAAATATTTTTTTTCTTTCCAAATATTTAGATCTGTGGATATAAATATTTGAAACATAATATTAATCAAAACCCCGACACATTTCGAGACATATCCATCTGGGAAGGCCCCCCTCCACCGTTGCCATCAAAACACTATGCCACTGGCGACAAATAAAAATGCACATTGCCGCCATGTGGCGTTCCATTCCGCACATCTGTTTTGTCGGAGGTTGTCAGATTGACAGTCCGACGCCACGAGGGAGAGAAAACGCGGGAAAGAAGTGATGTGTTTTTCGGTGTCCTCCCACAATCTTAACCTTCAAACAAAATACGGAAAATAGGAGCTAACAGTGGGTAAGGAGTAATTGCATTGTTTTTCATTTGTTGTATAATAGTTTTCTTATTAACAGAAAAAGAGAGATTGGCAGTCGGTCGTAACGGAGTCAAAAGAAGACGAGCCAACAGATAATAATAATCAAGAGAAATTTCCAGTGAAGGAGGGAAATAAATCCGCCGCCACCGATGCCGAAGTGACGACGAACAACTCGACAGTAAATTTAATAAATGATAAGCACAAAATCAGCAGCAATAATAATACCGGAAACGTAAATGGCCGTGATGATGCAGAAGACACAGTAGTAGTAGTGAAGAGGGAGAATCATTGCCAGCGCAAGAACAACACGATAACACCACCTGACCTGGTTAAGTTGAAGCTTAATGGGACTGTTAACTCAGCTTCCGGCCCAGTGATACCACTTTCATCCCCAAAGAGTAGTAGTTCCTCCCCTACCACCGCAACCATTGTAAACAATCATTCGAACGATGTCGACGAATACCGAAAATTGTTGGGAAATTGGGAAACATGGAGGCAAATGCAAACTACAAACAGCTGTCAGGTATGTTTAGGTTATTAGAAGCGGTGCTTTTGAACGAGTATTTCAGTGCGGCTGATCATTGTTATTCATCCGGTTAGTCAAGTTTATGAAACAACTTAATTGAGTATTAATGTTGGCTGATAGAAATGGAATCTTGTGAAATCTCTAACGAATCTTGAATTATTCATTGCATTCATATATTATATTGCCTATATTTGATCATGGAAAATCGACCCACAAGATCATCTATTTATACAAATTGATATCCTTCACAAGACGTGAATCCGTCCACTAAGATGAGATTGGAAAGGTTTATATACCAATCGAGTAGATAACTCGGAAACAGAAGGACGGCTTTTGGCCATTGTTACAAGGAAATAACATTTATAGCTGAAAAAAGTTTATCCTAAATGTCTAATATAAAATGTGAACAATTAATGTAGGAGAAGCTCCCATCACAGATTGTTTGGAATATAAAATTTTAAGATTAAAATTCAGATGGTAATTGGACTAATTGAGATAGACACTGGAGTGTCAAAGTCAAAGAGAGTCAGAAGGTTCAGGGTTAATGAATATTAGTATTTTTGTAGTAGTAAAGGTGTTGAGGATGAGGATTTGGGTATTAAAGATGATCATGCTACTAATTAGACCAATCAACTAAATCTAAACCTTAAATGTCAAGGGAGTGAAGATCATTTTCAACTAATGACTAGTGTACCATTTGATTCAATTTTACATTGGTTTGATTAGGGGAAGTTTTGGTTTCATTGTTGGTTTGTCTTATTTGTTGGCATTTTTTTTTCTTATGTATTTCTTGTGTGTGCAATCACTGGACTATTAGTCCATTTATATGTAGAATTGATAATTGTAGTGTATATAACAAATAGTGTTAAAACTATAATAAAAACAAGGGAGTAATATACCATCGATAATGTATAGTTATTGATCCAGTTTTGTTTTTTTTGTAGTTTCAAAGATAATTTATGTTAAAAAAAGATGCTTTTGATCTAAAGAAATAGAAACTGAATTGCCAGAAGTAGTTATAGACACAATTAGAGCAAGGTAGAGTAGTAACATAGTAAAAATAAATATCATCGAGCTATGCTACTCACCCGAAAATACTATATACGCAGATATTTTTGAATACAATGAAATTCGTCTCGATAACAAGGATAAAAATTTGTAAAAAAAAATGTAGCTCTAAGTCAATTCAGTATGAATTATAAAGTACATATTTTGAGCTCTGCAAATCAACTGAATACGGGAAAAGTTATAATTCAATATATCAGGCACTGCAAATTACATCGATAATAAAAAATATAAATACATTGTAAAAAGTTAAGTTCTACATGATAATTTAACTAGCAATAATATATGAATATTTTTATAAAAGGAGCATTTAAATTTTGCTAAATTTTCTTTAAAACCTCGTGCTCTACTAGTAAAAATGAAAATATGTTTAACAAATAAATATGCATAAACCCTTAAGCTCCTGGACAATCAAAGGAATTTATGTCTGTTAGATCTAAAAAAAAACATCATTTAAAGTCTATAATTAAAACGAGCATAATTTTAAGAAGAAAATATAATCAGGTAAATATAGAATTACAACTAAAAACATATATATTGTTAACCACCGTTATAAATACCTGAACTATAGAACGTACAACTGTACTTAAAAGCAAAACATAAAACATTTTAAGAAACAATTAAAACGCATAAGACTTTAAATTTTAGATTACAAAATAAATACTTTCGATAAGTCAAAATAGAAACAAAAAAAGCAAAAATTTAAACTTCATATCTTTGAAGTTACATACACTTAATTTGCTAACTGTCAGAGAGAACAAATTGTAAATGAATAAGAATCCAAAAAAGTAGATAAAGCACGTACTTATAAAATTTTAGCCAACTAGGGTAATGTACTTTAATGAATTCATATATTTTTCAATTATATAATATAATGAAAATAAAATAACTATGAATTGCTAATTAATCAAAGACTTTCCTTTTCAGTGGTTCTTTCTGTTTCAGCGGGAAAGTGAGTGCAGGGTAGGTATGCCGTCGCGAGGGTAGGGTTTCGACAAATCCGCTGAGGTCGGTTTCGCGTCGCGCGCGGTACGCGGTTTCTTTGTTGTTTTGTCGTTTATTTAGAGTAGTTTTCGTCGGGTTGAGTTAGAGTAGCATACTTTTCGGTACCGCGTCGGAAATTCGGGAACGCGAAATAAAAATTAGATTTTGTATTCTTGACTGATTAATGAAGAAATATGGAGTAACGTAGAATAGGTTTCTTCTCCGTATGGTTTTGTTTGATAACGCGTTTTGAAAACGGGCATGTTCAGGTGGCTGAAAATATTGTAATTGAGCGTAACCCATTCGGAGACCCGCGACCGAAATCCTCTCCGAACTAGCTGGCCGACAAGCAGCCACCGCGTGAATGGGTTACGGTGCACGGATCGGTTGACCTGTTGGTACCATCCGTTGGCACTACTCAGACTTAACGTCTAGAACCGATGAGAGGTCGGTTCCGCGTTCGAACTTAAAATGTTGAAAATCATTACAAATTCACAAATAATTTAAAGGAATAGGGTTTTCAAATTCAAAAGAAATTAACACTGACTATAGACTACATTCGTAAATTGAAAGCTAAATTTCTCTTATATTACTTGTGAGGTTCTAGGGAAACTCGAAGAATTGAAGTTTTATTTTGAAAGACTTAAAAAACTAGCAAAAGCGTACGGGTATAACTTCCATACTGTTTCTCCAAACATATCTTTGGGACGTGAAAAAAATTCACTGCAGCAAGGCTGAGATACGAGAGTAGAAACTTCATTTGACTACTTTCCGTTTTTTTTATTGATGTAATAGTCATATAGACTTGAAGAGGTTGAATGAGATGGTAAATTTCACGTACATATTTATCATGTATTTTATGATTGTTAAAGTTTGTCGATTCAAATTTATCTCTTGAATTTATTTGGATCCTCCGTGTTTTTCTGCTTTCTGAAAATATATTCCAAATTTGAATTCCTTTTTTAGTCGCATAACTTGCTTATCATAATGTGATTCTATGAAGATTATGCGTACTGTTAATTGTCTATGGATTCACAATAGGCAATTTAACTTTATTGAAATCGTGATATTCGTCGTGTTGTTTCCTGAAATTGAACATGGCCTCCGCTTTTATAAATTTATTAAATAACGCGTAGCTTCTCGCGTCCACGCATCTATTTTTGCACGCAAAATAAAGAAAGGCAATCGTTTCATGACGACTACCTTCTTCACCGAATGTTCAATTCGGAATGATTACTGGCGTTTGTATAAAATTTCCCCCACCAAATGATCAACAAAATGCGTTTGTATATGTGCGTTACGCTCGTGCACCCTAAAAAATGTTGGCATGTTTTTACCATCAGGTCCCCTCAATGCCTCTCACTCTTCTTGCCCATATAACCTGTTTAACGCTCACTTTTAACGCTGCGTCTGAAAAAGCCCAATAGTATTAGGCGGTTGAAAAACTGCATTGAAGAGCCGGTGAGAAATATCCACAGAGTATTGCAAAGCAGCGAGCCTGGTATGCGTTTACATGGACACTATCAAACCACAAGTTGAAAGTGAAAAATTGGTGAGAAATCAAACCTTTCTTGGTCTGTGATAGCGTTTTCAGTTTCAAGCATGTAGAATACTGTCCTTTGGAGCAAACCTTTGTTAAAAGTATTTCCATTAAAGTTTCAAACCATCATGGCAAACTAATTGACTTTGAACCGAGCTTTACACTACCGCATATAATGCTTCACTTCATACAATGCTAGAGAAGCCTATAAATATTCACAGTGCGATAATGTTAAATCAATCGACATAAGTGTTGGCGAGATGAATTCACACTACAGACATTATTATTTCGTCCAAAATGACGGTAGTTTTTCAGATATTGAGAATCTTTATCGTGCTCCAGTAATATACCAGCGTGAACGAGGAATTAGTCGTTATTTCAGTGGCTTATTATGCTATTTAAAACCCTTGACAATCTCAGGTATGAAAGTTATAAAATGGCAAGTGTTGAATCTAGATAAACCAATTCTACAACAAGCCTGTGATAAACATTTGCAAGAGCTATTGAGAGAAACGGAAAAACTGCTGCACAAAACTTAACACAGAAAGGTATAAACAAGCTTTATGATAAGATGACTGGTGCAGGCAACGGTATACTTACAAAAATATGTAACCCCTTTATATCAATACAATCTAGGCATTTATCTAAGCAACATTGAAGGTCCAAAGTGAAAAAATTAACGTTACGTAAAAAGAGGCAAATCCACTGTAAAAAGGAAGCGTAAAATCGACAAAAAACATGTGTTAGACATATTAGTTAAATAAAAATGTCTCCCTTCCAGGAGCGTATAAAATCTGAACTGGATATTTTTCATCTTATCCAGTTCAGAGTAACATTTTGAAAATCTAAGAAATCGCTTACAAACCGATAGCGGCATTGGACAATACATCAGTTCTGGAGTTCGTTTCTCTCGGGCATGGAGAAACGTATCGTGATTTGTCCAGCATATATCTACGTCTTAAAATAAAGCTGGTTAAAATGAATGATGGTAGAGAAGAACTATTTACGGGTACGGAGAAAGCTGATCGAACAGTTCTGAAATTTATCCTGGGGGCGTGGTAAATAATTTCGTCCACTCGCTTTTTAGACAGTGTACGAGTACAGTTCAAATTAATGGTAGAAACAAAAACAAGACAAACAGACAAAAATTATCAGTACAGGGCTTACATTGAAAACCTTTTGAATTACGGGAAAGATGCAGCAACAAGACATCTTGAATCCGTTGCATGGTATCTGGATGAAAATGAGATGAAGATGATCGAAAGGGGAAGTACGAAAACTGAAAACAGAAGTTATCTTGCTCGCAATGTGGTGGAGCTAGTGGGTAAAATCTACAATGATATATTAAATCAGGAAATGCTGTTGATTAATGGTATGGACTGGCAAAACTGCGCATAATATTATCACTAAAGAAACCGGAATTCTTCTGGCTCATGAATCAGCTCTTCAACATTCGAATGCCATCTATCCTTACAAAAGAGTTGAAGTGAAAACGGATACTCTACCAAAAAATACAATCATGCTGTCACTGGATAATGTAGTAGTTGGACAGTTGCCAAACTTACTCATTTTCGCAATGGTGGACATCGATGCCTATATTGGAAAGCATACTAAGAATCCGTACAACTTCAAGCATAACAAGATTACGAGATTCAATCGATCAATTAATGGTGCACAAGTACCAAATTAACGAACAGAATTCGATTATTCAAAAACCATACGGGGGCACTTGAGTCGTTTCAAAGGTACAGCAATCAACTATCTGTATAAAGGTCATCAGATATCGAAAATTTCGATAATGGATATTTTCTGCTCACGTTTGACCTGACTGTAGATAGTTCATCATTCTACGTCTACCACTCGTTGCGTGTAGACGTGTTTTTAATCGCTCCTGTCATTAATTTTAAAAATTAATTAATTTTTCGCAAAAGTCAGTTTCAAATACTTGCAATATTTTTTTACGAGACAGTCAAAAGCAAATTTAAATTTTATTGGGAAAACCATCACCGTCGAATTATTCGAGCATTTATCGAATACCTGAAATTCATTTCCTGAAGAAATATCAAAAGTGGAAATACGTTCAAGGGAAGTCCCGGTCTGAGAACATTCCCTCTAGTCTCGCTGCGAAAGCAACGAGATGAAGGAGCCCGATGGCTTCAGCCATCAATCAGAAGGACAATGCCCATCGCCAATGATGATGGGCGAAAAAAAACTTAAAAAAAAATACGAGAATCAAGAAGAAAACCCGACAATCCTATCGGTTATCGAGATCGAACAGCTGATCCAAGAAAAAGAGAAAGCTGAAAAATTTGACAAGGAAAATGAAGAACTCAAGCTTCGAGTTAAATCGTTAGAAGCACTTGTTGGAACGTTAACGTTCAATAAGGATAAAGAAACCAAGAAAGGCCGACAAGCAAACTCAAAAACCGAAGACAAGAAAATTAAAAAGCCACAGGAAGAAGGTAATCAAGAGGATGTCCTAAGCGCAGGAGGCGCAAACGACAGCAGAAATTATTATGCAGCGCTAGCTGGTCTTGGAGAAACGATGAACATTGAAGAGGATACAGGTAAAACGTCAAAATTAGATAATGATTTCATTGAATATCTTAAAATTAAAAATCGGGAGAAAAAACCAAAAGGTTTGTCTGCTGATCCGTCTGCTGGTCCGTCCGTTAACATTAATGAAAAAAAAAGAAAAAGTCCCACCAATCAATGTGTTTGGGCAAACGGGCAAAGATATGGTTCGGCTTTTGGCAGCCGAAAATAAATTAAAAGATTTTCAGATAAAAAGAGTCAATGCCGATAAGTTGACAATAGGGACTAAGTCGCTGGTTGATTTCCAGGCAACAAAAAGTGCCTTAAATTCTGGAGATGTTCCGCATTTCACGTACACCCCAAAAAGCGAAAAGAACCAAACCTTTTTATTGAAGGGTCAGGACTGTGGTGAGGACACAGTCGATATCCTTCAAGTGCTCCAAGAAGCTGCACCAGAAATACAGTTTATTTCAGCTAAAAACTTTGCAACGAGAAGATCGATTGTGGAGCGCAAAAACTTGCCTCACTACTTAGTCCAGATTTCCAGCAAAAGTAGTTCGAGTGCCCTGCAGAAAATGCGGTACTTGAACTTCCGCGTGGTGAGGTGGAAACGCCTCCAGAAAAGTGAGGTCAACCAGTGCTACAGATGTCAAAGATTCGGGCATTCGGCTGCACATTGCGCCATGAAATATAGGTGTGTCAAATGCAAAGACATTCATGCTCCCGGCGAGTGCAAATTGGCTCAGGCGGAGCCAAAAGAACTGCAGTGCCTTTGGTCATCCAGCATCATATCGAGGATGCCCCCGGTATCAAGATGCAAAGGTTAAAGTCACTCCAAAACAAAGTCAAGCACACCGAAGTGTGATACCGACCAACTTCGTCAAGCCCGGGGTGTCATTTGCACTTTCTGCGAGAGGACCAGCAGATAATGTAAATAAAATAAATAATGTAAGTGGCAATAATGAGCTGCTCCTTAAAATTTATCAGCAATTAAATTCCTTATCAGAGCGAATCGATAAACAAGATTCGAAAATTAACATTGTTTTTCAGCGTTTAGGGCTTTCAAATGCCTCAAAATAAGTTGTCATCCAGCCACATTCCCACGGATAGGCTTCGTCTCATCTCGATCAACGTCAACTCCATTATTACTATACATCGGCGTGATTATCCTTGAATTCATTGCCAGACAAAAGCCTGACATCGTGCTTCTCACCGAAACCCACCTCAGTTCATGGCACTCCATGAGATTCAAGGATTTTGAGTTCGTAAGAAACGATAGGGTAACAGGTGATAGGGGAGGTGGCATCGGGATAATGGTTCGAAGATCGTATCGTTTCCAAAATATTGAACAAGTCGAATTCAAAAGCTTTGAATCTCTTGAAGTGTCCGTTATCAAAATTCCACTGCCAGGTGGGGATAACCTCTTCGTTATCTCTGCCTATGCAACTGGTGGAACTGTTCTCAAGCTCAAGGAGGAACTCAATTCCTTGTTTGAAATACTCGAATTGAACAGGCTGCATAATTGTTATATTCTTGCTGGTGACCTGAACGCCAAGCATACATCATGGCTGAACGCCACCAATAATCCAAGAGGTGTATTCCTGAAATCGTGGATAACAGAGAACCAAATTGAATACAGGTGCACTCTATATGGGTCGGAGTTCCCAACATACCCTAGGACAAATTCATATTTGGACCTTTGCATTGCTGACGCAAGACTCGAATTCAAATTTAATAGTCCTCAATGGAAACTGCAGGCGCTTCTGTATGATAGTGACCATAACGCAATCGTAATGGAAATCAATCATCACAGGGATGATTTCTTCCTCATTCCAGTTCAACATGAAAATCATCGGTTGAATTTCAAAAAAACAGACTGGGGAAAGTTTCAAAAGAAGTATAATCGGGAGTACCAGAATCAATGTCCCCCTTCTGATGGTGGCAACTCTTGCTCAATGGTTTCTAATGACAGGAATCTACCTAACGATGAAATAGATGTCTATTTGTCGAAGTTAGAGAAGCTGACGTTGGAAACGATTGAGAAAGTAGTTCCCAAGATTAAACATCGAAACAATATGGAAGGATATGAAACACCAACCATCGCAAGGTTGAAAAGATTGAAAAGCCTCCTTCTCACACGCGTCAACAATATTTATCGACGATTTTTGGACTACAACCATCCCTCGTTGTCTTTGTTGAAATTACACCTGAAGAATGTCCGGAACTTAGTCCGGTCATACTTCAGGAGTGAGGTCAGCAATCAATGGGCGGAAAGATTGAGGGGTATTAGCCCACAGGACCCGGACGGCGTGTTTGCGAAAGTGAATAGCATATTCCGCAAGAAGTCTCGAGTGAAGGTATCGAATCTTGAAGTCACTAGTGATGAGATAAATCTTCTCGATAGGGCTGGTATCGAAATTAATAGTACGACTCCGGATAGAAATGAAACAGGATTATTTGTGAAGGATTGGATAAACTTGCCCTGATTCGAACACATTTTAAGTTGGTTCATCTACCAAACCCGTTTTGAAAACGGGCATGTTCAGGTGGCTGAAAATATTGTAATTGAGCGTAACCCATTCGGAGACCCGCGACCGAAATCCTCTCCGAACTAGCTGGCCGACAAGCAGCCACCGCGTGAATGGGTTACGGTGCACGGATCGGTTGACTTGTTGGTACCATCCGTTGGCACTACTCAGACTTAACGTCTAGAACCGATGAGAGGTCGGTTCCGCGTTCGAACTTAAAATGTTGAAAATCATTACAAATTCACAAATAATTTAAAGGAATAGGGTTTTCAAATTCAAAAGAAATTAACACTGACTATTGACTACATTCGTAAATTGAAAGCTAAATTTCTCTTATATTACTTGTGAGGTTCTAGGGAAACTCGAAGAATTGAAGTTTTATTTTGAAAGACTTAAAAAACTAGCAAAAGCGTACGGGTATAACTTCCATACTGTTTCTCCAAACATATCTTTGGGACGTGAAAAAAATTCACTGCAGCAAGGCTGAGATACGAGAGTAGAAACTTCATTTGACTACTTTCCGTTTTTTTATTGATGTAATAGTGAACATAAAACAGCAAGCATTAAATTGAATCAATTAAAATTTTTCGATAAGTATATTGAGGTCTTCATGCTTATAATAAAACTGTCTAAAGGATCGTGAGTTTTAGCTTGACATCCAGGATCTCTTTGAAATTTCATGAGATTATTCGTTTCAATCCAACCATTGACGTATTCAAATCAAGTTTTAAAATGCTACCTTTTATTTTGTTCTTTACAGTATCGAAAAATAGTGATCTAAGGTTGAAGGTTCGAAAAAACAATACAACTTTCAAGCAACCCTTCCATAGTTTTAAATCTTACCAAGGAACCACGCAGAACTTCCTGAAAATACCTTATTTTAAGTTAAGCATTTTGTAGTGTATTTATTGTCTTTGCATATATCAATTCATGCTTTCGCTTAAGAGGTAAAACCTAAGGGGTGTAGCAAAAGTAATGAAATAATTGACTTAGCTTTCTGCAGTCTGTAAAGTATGTCCATCAGTAATAAAATTTTTGTAAAATTTTCTAGACGCTTCAATAAATTATCTGATATTGCTTTTAAATACAAATGTAAAAAACAAGACCTATAGTGGACATTTTTTATTAGCATAGTTTCTAATATGGTATAAACTGGAAATGATTAAACATGACTCGCCTCGTTTTAATGCATTTGATTTTTTTTTCTAAATAAGCAATTAAGTTATATTTACACAAATGTATTATAATTTTGAATACAAATGGTAGATCTAAAGTGGGATTATTCAAAGAATTATTTAGGAGTAAAGTAAAGTTTTAAATGTTCTACATCATATAAACTTTAAGAGGTTGAAAACGTTGTTAAAAGGCCATATAAACATAAAAGGTTGCTGAAGGTATTGAAAACGTTATAAAAAGGTCATATAGACTTGAAGAGGTTGAATGAGATGGTAAATTTCACGTACATATTTATCATGTATTTTATGATTGTTAAAGTTTGTCGATTCAAATTTATCTCTTGAATTTATTTGGATCCTCCGTGTTTTTCTGCTTTCTGAAAATATATTCCAAATTTGAATTCCTTTTTTAGTCGCATAACTTGCTTATCATAATGTGATTCTATGAAGATTATGCGTACTGTTAATTGTCTATGGATTCACAATAGGCAATTTAACTTTATTGAAATCGTGATATTCGTCGTGTTGTTTCCTGAAATTGAACATGGCCTCCGCTTTTATAAATTTATTAAATAACGCGTAGCTTCTCGCGTCCACGCATCTATTTTTGCACGCAAAATAAAGAAAGGCAATCGTTTCATGACGACTACCTTCTTCACCGAATGTTCAATTCGGAATGATTACTGGCGTTTGTATAAAATTTCCCCCACCAAATGATCAACAAAATGCGTTTGTATATGTGCGTTACGCTCGTGCACCCTAAAAAATGTTGGCATGTTTTTACCATCAGGTCCCCTCAATGCCTCTCACTCTTCTTGCCCATATAACCTGTTTAACGCTCACTTTTAACGCTGCGTCTGAAAAAGCCCAATAGTATTAGGCGGTTGAAAAACTGCATTGAAGAGCCGGTGAGAAATATCCACAGAGTATTGCAAAGCAGCGAGCCTGGTACGCGTTTACATGGACACTATCAAACCACAAGTTGAAAGTGAGAAATTGGTAAGAAATCAAACCTTTCTTGGTCTGTGATAGCGTTTTCAGTTTCAAGCATGTAGAATACTGTCCTTTGGAGCAAACCTTTGTTAAAAGTATTTCCATTAAAGTTTCAAACCATCATGGCAAACTAATTGACTTTGAACCGAGCTTTACACTACCGCATATAATGCTTCACTTCATACAATGCTAGAGAAGCCTATAAATATTCACAGTGCGATAATGTTAAATCAATCGACATAAGTGTTGGCAAGATGAATTCACACTACAGACATTATTATTTCGTCCAAAATGACGGTAGTTTTTCAGATATTGGGAATCTTTATCGTGCTCCAGTAATATACCAGCGTGAACGAGGAATTAGTCGTTATTTCAGTGGCTTATTATGCTATTTAAAACCCTTGACAATCTCAGGTATGAAAGTTATAAAATGGCAAGTGTTGAATCTAGATAAACCAATTCTACAACAAGCCTGTGATAAACATTTGCAAGAGCTATTGAGAGAAACGGAAAAACTGCTGCACAAAACTTAACACAGAAAGGTATAAACAAGCTTTATGATAAGATGACTGGTGCAGGCAACGGTATACTTACAAAAATATGTAACCCCTTTATATCAATACAATCTAGGCATTTATCTAAGCAACATTGAAGGTCCAAAGTGAAAAAATTAACGTTACGTAAAAAGAGGCAAATCCACTGTAAAAAGGAAGCGTAAAATCGACAAAAAACATGTGTTAGACATATTAGTTAAATAAAAATGTCTCCCTTCCAGGAGCGTATAAAATCTGAACTGGATATTTTTCATCTTATCCAGTTCAGAGTAACATTTTGAAAATCTAAGAAATCGCTTACAAACCGATAGCGGCATTGGACAATACATCAGTTCTGGAGTTCGTTTCTCTCGGGCATGGAGAAACGTATCGTGATTTGTCCAGCATATATCTACGTCTTAAAATAAAGCTGGTTAAAATGAATGATGGTAGAGAAGAACTATTTACGGGTACGGAGAAAGCTGATCGAACAGTTCTGAAATTTATCCTGGGGGCGTGGTAAATAATTTCGTCCACTCGCTTTTTAGACAGTGTACGAGTACAGTTCAAATTAATGGTAGAAACAAAAACAAGACAAACAGACAAAAATTATCAGTACAGGGCTTACATTGAAAACCTTTTGAATTACGGGAAAGATGCAGCAACAAGACATCTTGAATCCGTTGCATGGTATCTGGATGAAAATGAGATGAAGATGATCGAAAGGGGAAGTACGAAAACTGAAAACAGAAGTTATCTTGCTCGCAATGTGGTGGAGCTAGTGGGTAAAATCTACAATGATATATTAAATCAGGAAATGCTGTTGATTAATGGTATGGACTGGCAAAACTGCGCATAATATTATCACTAAAGAAACCGGAATTCTTCTGGCTCATGAATCAGCTCTTCAACATTCGAATGCCATCTATCCTTACAAAAGAGTTGAAGTGAAAACGGATACTCTACCAAAAAATACAATCATGCTGTCACTGGATAATGTAGTAGTTGGACAGTTGCCAAACTTACTCATTTTCGCAATGGTGGACATCGATGCCTATATTGGAAAGCATACTAAGAATCCGTACAACTTCAAGCATAACAAGATTACGAGATTCAATCGATCAATTAATGGTGCACAAGTACCAAATTAACGAACAGAATTCGATTATTCAAAAACCATACGGGGGCACTTGAGTCGTTTCAAAGGTACAGCAATCAACTATCTGTATAAAGGTCATCAGATATCGAAAATTTCGATAATGGATATTTTCTGCTCGCGTTTGACCTGACTGTAGATAGTTCATCATTCTACATCTAGCACTCGTTGCATGTAGACGTGTTTTGAATCGCTCCTGTCATTAATTTTAAAAATTAATTAATTTTTCGCAAAAGTCAGTTTCAAATACTTGCAATATTTTTTTACGAGACAGTCAAAAGCAAATTTAAATTTTATTGGGAAAACCATCACCGTCGAATTATTCGAGCATTTGTCGAATACCTGAAATTCATTTCCTGAAGAAATATCAAAAGTGGAAATACGTTAAAGGGAAGTCCCGGTCTGAGAACATTCCCTCTAGTCTCGCTGCGAAAGCAACGAGATGAAGGAGCCCGATGGCTTCAGCCATCAATCAGAAGGACAATGCCCATCGCCAATGATGATGGGCGAAAAAAAACTTAAAAAAAAATACGAGAATCAAGAAGAAAACCCGACAATCCTATCGGTTATCGAGATCGAACAGCTGATCCAAGAAAAAGAGAAAGCTGAAAAATTTGACAAGGAAAATGAAGAACTCAAGCTTCGAGTTAAATCGTTAGAAGCACTTGTTGGAACGTTAACGTTCAATAAGGATAAAGAAACCAAGAAAGGCCGACAAGCAAACTCAAAAACCGAAGACAAGAAAATTAAAAAGCCACAGGAAGAAGGTAATCAAGAGGATGTCCTAAGCGCAGAAGGCGCAAACGACAGCAGAAATTATTATGCAGCGCTAGCTGGTCTTGGAGAAACGATGAACATTGAAGAGGATACAGGTAAAACGTCAAAATTAGATAATGATTTCATTGAATATCTTAAAATTAAAAATCGGGAGAAAAAACCAAAAGGTTTGTCTGCTGATCCGTCTGCTGGTCCGTCCGTTAACATTAATGAAAAAAAAAGAAAAAGTCTCACCAATCAATGTGTTTGGGCAAACGGGCAAAGATATGGTTCGGCTTTTGGCAGCCGAAAATAAATTAAAAGATTTTCAGATAAAAAGAGTCAATGCCGATAAGTTGACAATAGGGACTAAGTCGCTGGTTGATTTCCAGGCAACAAAAAGTGCCTTAAATTCTGGAGATGTTCCGCATTTCACGTACACCCCGAAAAGCGAAAAGAACCAAACCTTTTTATTGAAGGGTCAGGACTGTGGTGAGGACACAGTCGATATCCTTCAAGTGCTCCAAGAAGCTGCACCAGAAATACAGTTTATTTCAGCTAAAAACTTTGCAACGAGAAGATCGATTGTGGAGCGCAAAAACTTGCCTCACTACTTAGTCCAGATTTCCAGCAAAAGTAGTTCGAGTGCCCTGCAGAAAATGCGGTACTTGAACTTCCGCGTGGTGAGGTGGAAACGCCTCCAGAAAAGTGAGGTCAACCAGTGCTACAGATGTCAAAGATTCGGGCATTCGGCTGCACATTGCGCCATGAAATATAGGTGTGTCAAATGCAAAGACATTCATGCTCCCGGCGAGTGCAAATTGGCTCAGGTGGAGCCAAAAGAAAAACTATATTGTGTGAACTGCAGTGCCTTTGGTCATCCAGCATCATATCGAGGATGCCCCCGGTATCAAGATGCAAAGGTTAAAGTCACTCCAAAACAAAGTCAAGCACACCGCAGTGTGATACCGACCAACTTCGTCAAGCCCGGGGTGTCATTTGCACTTTCTGCGAGAGGACCAGCAGATAATGTAAATAAAATAAATAATGTAAGTGGCAATAATGAGCTGCTCCTTAAAATTTATCAGCAATTAAATTCCTTATCAGAGCGATTCGATAAACAAGATTCGAAAATTAACATTGTTTTTCAGCGTTTAGGGCTTTCAAATGCCTCAAAATAAGTTGTCATCCAGCCACATTCCCACGGATAGGCTTCGCCTCATCTCGATCAACGTCAACTCCATTATTACTATACATCGGCGTGATTATCCTTGAATTCATTGCCAGACAAAAGCCTGACATCGTGCTTCTCACCGAAACCCACCTCAGTTCATGGCACTCCATGAGATTCAAGGATTTCGAGTTCGTAAGAAACGATAGGGTAACAGGTGAGTAGCTAGAGAATGCGGGTTCTGGCCCACTTTTTTCATACAAATTTCAAATGTGGTCTAGGGTGTGTGTCTTGGGTCTATGGGTGTGTATATTAGGGTGGAATAGGTAGGTGTCTGAGATAAGAAGGTGTGTGTCCGGGATATGTGTGGATGTCTTGGATGGTTGCGGTGAGGGTGTGGATCTAGCGTAAGGGGATATATGTATCGGATTAGTGTAGATGTGGGCCTTAGATATGTGGAAATGTGTATAAGACTGGTATAGTTGGGTGCCTGGGATAAGAAGGTATGAGCCCGGAATAGGTGTGGATCTCTTGTGCGGTTGCCGGGGAGGGTGTGGATCTTAGGTATGTAGGTGTATGTATCACATTAGTGTAGGTATGGGCCAGGGATGGAAAGGTGCGGGTTTAAGGTAAGTAAGAGCTCAGTGTCTTGGTTGAGTAGGTAAGCGTTCCGGGTTTTAGTAGCCTCTAGCGGTTAGTAGAACTAGTATTGATGGTTGTGTTCTAGAATAGACATATGTCTTTAGATGACGGGTGCACTTTCTTAGCCTAAGTAGCCTCTAATGGTAAATGGTGAAACTAGGCATATTGATTATAGTCTAGGATAGGCCCATATTTTCAATCAATAGATTAGAGCTCTAGATTTCTCAGCGGGCATTTATATTGGGTTATTATACAAGATTGAAATTAATGGGAGCTAGCCTTTGACGCTTTTAGCGATAGATAATTATACTATTCATGGTTGTTATTTCTCTATAGTGGAAGGATTTCTCATACATTCGTTGCTTATAGTCTTTGCATGGTTTCGTTATTCATCCTTGGTGGAAGTGTTTCTCGGGTCTTAAACGCTCCTAGTGGTTGATAGTTTTTTATCCATGGTCGTTTTAATGTATAGTAGATTCATGTATAGGATTGTTAGCTTGAAGTATTAGGGTTGCTGATCAATTAGGGAAGCTCTGTAGATAGGAGGCGCTCTGGACGGTTGTCCGCTGGTTGTAGGGCTTGAGATCCTTTAGCGTGTGTCACTTATTAAAGGCGTTTGGGGCGAGCGATTAACTTGATCACGTTATGCGTGCTGGACTTTTTTATGATGCGAGTGGCCGCGTGGTGACGGCGGGCGTTTGTATAGACGGATGACTGCGATACTGATGGATGATGGACGTGCCCGTCAGTGCGTATTCTAAGCCGTGGGAATTTACTTCATGGGCGCTTGGATAGGGAACGCGTTGCAGCGATTGGTGTCTTTGGCTGCGTGTGGAAATTGCCGACTCGCTTGATCATGCTAGCCGTGCCGGAAGTTTTTATGATGCAAGTAGATGTGTGGGACGGAGGGCGCTGCTATAGACGGGTGGCTTTGCATTATGGATGGGCGATGGGCTTGCCTTTCGATGGATGCTCTAAGGCATGAGAATTTACTTAGTGGGCGCTTGCTTAAGGTACGTTTTTGCTTCTCGTTTGATGTCTGTGGTTAAAGATGGACGGTATTGTAGATGTGATGCGGGTCGCTTGTTGGAGGAAGCAATTTGAGGTGTACGTTTACACCAAGGCGGATGTTGTGAGCCGTAGAAATTTGTCTCGTGAGCGTTTGGTTAAGTTTCCGCGTTGCTCATCAAAGGATGCCTGTCTTTAAGTATGGACGGCCTTGTCGGCGATTCGGAATGATTTGCGTCACTTTTTGGAGGATCGTAATTGGGGTGTAGATTTGTTCGGCGGTGAATGCTGTAAGGCATGGAAATTGTCCTCAGAGATGCGTGGCATGAGTTTGCTTGCTAAGTGTAGTGTTTCGTTCGCATAGACTTCCCTGTTGGCGGGAGTTTTAGGGCATCGGAATCTACAGCGTAGAAGAGTAGTGGTGCGGTATGCACTGCATTGCAATATGGTTTTGCTTGATGGAGGCGGATTTTTTGTTGTATTGGCCGTGGGCAGCGGGTAACGTGAGGCGCGGCATTGAGACGTGTTTTCATAAATGTCCATTCACAGATGCGCCTGTTCTAGTTTGCTGATTATTATTTACATTGATCGTTTTCAGTTTCTTTTTGCTCGGATACGTCGTTTCTTTGTTTTGTGACTCAGTGCTATTGTATATTATTGCTTTTATCGGTTTCATGTTAATAGTACTTTAAGAATCGTCAACAATGTATTTAATTCGGTTAGACTACTATGTTGATTGTTCAAATCTATGGATGCAGGGAAAAAGATCTTAATGTTTGTTGTAATGCGTTCTTGATATTTAGTATAGTTTTAAATTTCAGTTTGCTTGTAGCAGCATTTTGTTTGTCTTCATCATCATCACTTATTTCTTAGAACAGTTTCTTTACTTCATTCTCTGATTTTACTATTATGTAGAAGTATGGCACTATATTCATTCGTTTTTTTTACTTTACTATAGGATGCCCATTGGTTTTGTTCAAAAATTCTAATAATTTCTTCTAAGACGAGATGGTGATAGTTTTGTTCGTACATCATATGATTTGTCCCTTTTGATAAGTGCTTGAGTCTATTTTTTAGATCACTATGTTGAGATGTATGTTTTGGGTATCTATTCTAAATTTGAGATTATTTATGGATGTTGTATAGGAAAGATATTACGGTTTTTGGCTTCTGGAATGCTACTTTTTTATGGAGTTTATGTATGATGGATGTAGAAATCATCGTGGTGGTCCTAATGAGTAGGAATATAGACGCATTTTCATTGATTAATTTTGGGTACGTACTGAAAGGAAGAACCTAATATAGAAAAAAGTGAATGCGCTAGGTCATTGACATTAGGGGTTTGTTGGTATTATGGTATTATTCTTTGTTTATGCTCATAATGCATGGGAAACTAATTTGGTCCTATATGATGGCATTATAGGCATGCACTAGATTAAATGAATTTTTATATTTACTTTGAATTACGTGTTGTTATTGTGGGTCTGTATTATTTAGTTTAGGTAGTTTCATGAGTTTCTGTATAATATAGAGTAAAACTGTTATTTTATGCTTGTCTCATATTCTTCACAGTATGTATGATTTTTCAACATTTCCGGATCTCTTTAGCCATATCTGCATTAGGAACTTAATGTTTTGAGTATGAGAATCTCTAATTTATTATCTCCTTAGGAAAATAATGCATGCATGGATGATGCCATTTAGCTGATACTTTTCGGAAGTATATTATCGCTTTTAGTGCCTATATGATTGCATGAGAATTTACAAACCTCATACTTTGTGTGGTTGTATTAAGCGTAAAGTCACTTCAGCTATATTCATATACATGTTCAATATTTGAGCATTGTAAAATACGTATTTCCTACATTTTAAATATGCTAGATTTATCATCATAGGGATTGTCGGGTATATTCAAGTATTATTTTCAATTAAGTAAAATATATTCTTGTTGAGTTTTTTCTTATCAGAATTTTTTTCTGGTGGATGCTTGGTTGATTTTTTTTTTAGGTTTGAAGAAGATCTAATTAGTTTTCAACATAAAGGGTATGTTTTGGGTTGGCGCACTGCTACTATAGATCACTTAGGCTTAGATATAGATAACGATGTGTGGTAGCATATGAGTTTATAGTAGGCTATTTTTAGATCGATCTCATCCTATCTTGTATAGACAAGTAGCATATGTTATGAAGTGTTCTTGATAAGGATGGTCACGAGTCATTGTAGGATGTTAAGATATGATCAGTACGTGTTTATCTGCTGTTAATTTAATGAACAGATGTATACTTGAGTTGAATGAACTCATGCGGGTTTTTTTTTGTCCATCGCTTGATATTTTTGATTGGTAGAATTGAGTGTTTGATATTTGGGAGTATCAGATATGCTAGGAATGTTTAGGATTTTTTTGGTTTGTTGTTTGAGGTATTTGTTTACTTGAGCAGTGCTAGATTTGTTGTTAAAATAAAAAGATTGTGTTTCTTTCTAATAGAAATAATTTATTGAGTAATGCTATTTTTTGTTATATATGTATATAAATAAATTTTCATACAATTTACAGGACATCTAATATATGGGTTGATATATTTATGAATTCTATAGCATATTGAAGGTTTATTCAGCTGCACTATTTCTGCTTTAGGATCATACAAATGTATAGTAAGTCCTCTCACGTCTTTTTTAATGTTTATTATACAATTTATATAGCAATTTAATAACCTCAGCATATAATTGTAGCTTATGTCCCCTTCACTCTAGTGCAAACTGTTGATGTTTCAATTCAAATTTCGTTTTGGTTGCATTTTATGAGAATAGTATGTTCCTTGATGAATTACTGGTGAGGATTTTCCGATACATTCTAATAGCGCTGGCCACCAGTTGGCTCTAATTTTGTTTGTACTATTTATACTACCCGATGCTATGAATTATTTCTTTGTCGTATGTATGCGAGACTGCAGGAGTATGTACTGTTTTATTAGTTTAAAAATATTTCTTGTCTCTTGATCGTATGAATGACAAATGCATGTATCAGTGCCTGATGTCGTATTAGAGTTGGACCATTCACATATTTGGTAGTGTATTCCATGATTATTTGATACTTTCTCGCCCATATTACCATATTTAAGCATATAATTCTCGATTCGTATTCGGTGTTCAGGAAAAATATCACGGTACACTTCCATGAAGTATAGGATAACCATTGTAATAGATCTTATCGCGGTGAAAGTGTATTGACCTCTGTTTTCCTAGTTTCCTTGACGTCGTTTACGTTGGTTTACTGAATTTTAAAAACCTCATAATAATCCGTAGAATTATATGTAGTCTAGTGATAGAAAAAACGACGTGCTGCCTTTACGTTAACATACATTCATGTCGTAGTTTGTACAGTGCAGCTAAGATGAAGGTCTGTTTCTCAATATTAAATTTGAGTATGTTATAGACTCAAGAGATTATACTTGATTTCAAAGCCTTTCACAATAGTTTGTAGTTTACCAAGTCCCAATTTCCAATTTCCTTATGAATAATTCCTTTCAGTAAAGTAAAACATTGTTTATAGGGTTTTTAGTATTTTATTTCATCACATGGAAAATTAGATCGTTACATAGTACTGGTATTTCATAAAAAAGCCTAGAGTAGTTTATATTTACAAATGATGTTTGAGTTGGAGTAAAGAAGTCGTTGATATCCAGTTTAAGTACGCTTTTTTCTCTGCATCTTGCACAATATTGGTCATAGTATTCCTTCACACAATCGGTAAGCAAATTGTTGTATTGCATGACAATGTTGAAAAAATCCATCAAGATGAAAAGCGTGAAGAGCTCGGGATGTTTAAGTATTAGTCTCTCTCCTCCAATAGGTATGTAGAAGAGTTCAAGAAGTCCAAGCTGATTTGCAGGGAACTCATCTACTCTTTCCTTGAGATCAATGAGGTATTGGCGAAGTGAAGTCCATTGACTGTTATCTAACTCCAACTGATTTTGTCCACTGCATCGGAAGATTATTTTCGCTTGAAATGTCAGCGGCTCAAATCCAAGTTTACTTTGCTTTTGTGGAAGCCTTGATCAAGATAGTATGTATAGTTCAGCAAGAGGTTTTTCTCATAGATTCGCTGTTTCTCTCGATTCTTTTTTAGTTTCTTCTCTTTCTTGTTCACTTTTCTGGCTGAAGTAGCCTTATCAGTCTGGCTGGCCTTTTAATGCTTCTGACTGACTGACGAAGTTACTGGATCTGCTCCGTTCATTTTAAATGACTGCATCTAGTAGTAAAACTAAAGATTTATATTTGTAGTGGGGGCAAGTTCAATATGTGTTGATAATTCTATTGCATAAGTAAACATGTTTAGCCCTTGAATGCTGTAATGTTGCTTACTCTCATGATTTGAATTCAAAGATAAGAAAGTGCTATAGAGCTAAGATTTGAACCACCAAGCTAACAGGAGTAGGAGTCAGTAACAGGAAATGACACTTTGCTCTGTATTTCCTTTAGAATTTTTAAGGAGTACTGCTGGGCTACAGTAGATTGCTTCTAGGCTAATTAGCTGTCTTTTTATCTGTTAAACTATCTATTTAGCTGTCACTTTTGCTGATGAGCTGTCTATCTTATGTGTCATGCTGTCTTTTAAGCCGTTTCCCCGTCTGTTTAGCTGATATGCTATCCTCTTGAGCTGTCTGTTTAGCTGCCGCTTTTGCTGATGCACTGGCTATCTTAAGTGTAATACTTCCTGTTAAGCTGTCTATTTAGCAGATGACCTGTCTATTAAGTTGTTATGCTGTCTGCTGAGCTAACCGTTTAGCTGATAAACCCGTCTGTTTAGCTGGTAGGTGGTCTATGTAGCTATCTTTTAAGCGGATGCCCTGTCTGCTTAGTTGATATGCTATCTCTTTAGCTGTCTGTATAGCTATCTTTAGTTAATAAGTTGAGCGTTTGACCTTACGTGCTATCTGCCATTCGGTAAATTCATTTCATTGTTGGTGATTATCTACCCATAAAAAAATTCTTACTTTCCATACAGTTGCAGTCAGCTCTTTTTTACATTTACTTTAAATGTCATATGCTCATCACGATTTAAGTTGGGCCTATTGGTTACCAAGACTGCATGTTGATCATCTTCCAAGTTATTCGTAGGCATACATGGGTCAGACAAGAATCTTCACGTCTATGGCAGGCATCAATGACCGGTCATCATGCGTTATGACGCGTCATAATGCATGATGATGGGTCATCATGCCTGCATGGCAATGGGGTAGGCTGGATAGAAGGTTATTCTGCATCTCTGCGAGGATCATTATGCATGCATGCCACGGGGAAGGCTGGGTAGAAGCCCTGTAAGGCCCTTCACCACCTTCTGCTCACCAATCAACTCAAGTTGTAAGTGCGAAAGAGAAAACATATTGGTGTGAAGTTGACCAAAGTTCAACTGCTGAACAGGCAACTCATGATCGTAGCAGACGGCTCAACTGATCGGTGATTGTGGATAACCCTCTTTGCATGATAAAGAGACCAGTCGATCATATGATACCAATACATAGACATTTGATAGCTATTATAATTTACATATGTAGACACATTTGTCCATGATATTTAATCATTTCACAGGTTGTGAGTAATGATGCAGCCTCAAGTCTTCCAAACCCTTCAAACATCTTCTGAAAATGGATCAATGACAGATTTTTAGTCAGTTGGATGTATCAAAATTTTACTCAATTGTTCAATGATAGGGAAAAAATCGTTCTAGTCATAGCATATCCCGGATAATCCAAAAGGGTTGATCATACATGAGAACGCCAAGATGATTCAATATACTTAATAAGTTCCACTATAAACCCTTAATACATCGACTAAGCAACAGGCTGAACTAATTCATGTTAAGGCCCTAGCAATAGTTTGCATGAAGTAGAGATTTATTCAACAAGTTTGTGCTTTACAAAATGATTCAAATGGCTGATCCATGGGATCATATGATTTTTGGGCATATTGGATGAGTTCATAAGTGTAGCAACATAATTTCAATGCAATGGAACATTATAGTGGGCAATAAGGGTCCCATAGGCCGCAAATCCTATGAAGACATGAAAACCTAGAGAACTGAAATCGAATTGCTGCAGAAAGAGGATCCTATAGATTAGATAGACAGAGGTCAAGAGAAAAACTGACGCAGATAAAAAAGAATGGTGACTTGACTCATTCTTATGAAGAATGCATCAGTGTGAAATAAGATCAATTAACTCTCGAGCAAATAACAATGGCTTGCTCCTAATCAAGATTTGTTCACCACAAGAGCAACATAGACGTGAAGATTCTTGTCTGACCCATGTATGCCTACGAATAACTTGGAAGATGATCAACATGCAGTCTTGGTAACCAATAGGCCCATCTTAAATCGTGATGAGCATATGACATTTAAAGTAAATGTAAAAAAGAGCTGACTGCAACTGTATGGAAAGTAAGAATTTTTTTATGGGTAGATAATCACCAACAATGAAATGAATTTACCGAATGGCAGATAGCACGTAAGGTCAAACGCTCAACTTATTAACTAAAGATAGCTATACAGACAGCTAAAGAGATAGCATATCAACTAAGCAGACAGGGCATCCGCTAAAAAGATAGCTACATAGACCACCTACCAGCTAAACAGACGGGTTTATCAGCTAAACGGTTAGCTCAGCAGACAGCATAACAACTTAATAGACAGGTCATCTGCTAAATAGACAGCTTAACAGGAAGTATTACACTTAAGATAGCCAGTGCATCAGCAAAAGCGGCAGCTAAACAGACAGCTCAAGAGGATAGCATATCAGCTAAACAGACAGGGAAACGGCTTAAAAGACAGCATGACACATAAGATAGACAGCTCATCAGCAAAAGTGACCGCTAAATAGATAGTTTAACAGATAAAAAGACAGCTAATTAGCCTAGAAGCAATCTACTGTAGCCCAGCAGTACTCCTTAAAAATTCTAAAGGAAACATTACAGCATTCAAGGGCTAAACATGTTTACTTATGCAATAGAATTATCAACACATATTGAACTTGCCCCCACTACAAATATAAATCTTTAGTTTTACTACTAGATGCAGTCATTTAAAATGAACGGAGCAGATCCAGTAACTTCGTCAGTCAGTCAGAAGCATTAAAAGGCCAGCCAGACTGATAAGGCTACTTCAGCCAGAAAAGTGAACAAGAAAGAGAAGAAACTAAAAAAGAATCGAGAGAAACAGCGAATCTATGAGAAAAACCTCTTGCTGAACTATACATACTATCTTGATCAAGGCTTCCACAAAAGCAAAGTAAACTTGGATTTGAGCCGCTGACATTTCAAGCGAAAATAATCTTCCGATGCAGTGGACAAAATCAGTTGGAGTTAGATAACAGTCAATGGACTTCACTTTGCCTATACCTCATTGATCTCAAGGAAAGAGTAGATGAGTTCCCTGCAAATCAGCTTGGACTTCTTGAACTCTTCTACATACCTATTGGAGGAGAGAGACTAATACTTAAACATCCCGAGCTCTTCACGCTTTTCATCTTGATGGATTTTTTCAACATTGTCATGCAATACAACAATTTGCTTACCGATTGTGTGAAGGAATACTATGACCAATATTGTGCAAGATGCAGAGAAAAAAGCGTACTTAAACTGGATATCAACGACTTCTTTACTCCAACTCAAACATCATTTGTAAATATAAACTACTCTAGGCTTTTTTATGAAATACCAGTACTATGTAACGATCTAATTTTCCATGTGATGAAATAAAATACTAAAAACCCTATAAACAATGTTTTACTTTACTGAAAGTAATTATTCATAAGGAAATTGGAAATTGGGACTTGGTAAACTACAAACTATTGTGAAAGGCTTTGAAATCAAGTATAATCTCTTGAGTCTATAACATACTCAAATTTAATATTGAGAAACAGACCTTCATCTTAGCTGCACTGTACAAACTACGACATGAATGTATGTTAACGTAAAGGCAGCACGTCGTTTTTTCTATCACTAGACTACATATAATTCTACGGATTATTATGAGGTTTTTAAAATTCAGTAAACCAAAGTAAACGACGTCAAGGAAACTAGGAAAACAGAGGTCAATACACTTTCACCGCGATAAGATCTATTACAATGGTTATCCTATACTTCATGGAAGTGTACCGTGATATTTTTCCTGAACACCGAATACGAATCGAGAATTATATGCTTAAATATGGTAATATGGGCGAGAAAGTATCAAATAATCATGGAATACACTACCAAATATGTGAATGGTCCAACTCTAATACGACATCAGGCACTGATACATGCATTTGTCATTCATACGATCAAGAGACAAGAAATATTTTTAAACTAATAAAACAGTACATACTCCTGCAGTCTCGCATACATACGACAAAGAAATAATTCATAGCATCGGGTAGTATAAATAGTACAAACAAAATTAGAGCCAACTGGTGGCCAGCGCTATTAGAATGTATCGGAAAATCCTCACCAGTAATTCATCAAGGAACATACTATTCTCATAAAATGCAACCAAAACGAAATTTGAATTGAAACATCAACAGTTTGCACTAGAGTGAAGGGGACATAAGCTACAATTATATGCTGAGGTTATTAAATTGCTATATAAATTGTATAATAAACATTAAAAAAGACGTGAGAGGACTTACTATACATTTGTATGATCCTAAAGCAGAAATAGTGCAGCTGAATAAACCTTCAATATGCTATAGAATTCATAAATATATCAACCCATATATTAGATGTCCTGTAAATTGTATGAAAATTTATTTATATACATATATAACAAAAAATAGCATTACTCAATAAATTATTTCTATTAGAAAGAAACACAATCTTTTTATTTTAACAACAAATCTAGCACTGCTCAAGTAAACAAATACCTCAAACAACAAACCAAAAAAATCCTAAACATTCCTAGCATATCTGATACTCCCAAATATCAAACACTCAATTCTACCAATCAAAAATATCAAGCGATGGACAAAAAAACCCCGCATGAGTTCATTCAACTCAAGTATACATCTGTTCATTAAATTAACAGCAGATAAACACGTACTGATCATATCTTAACATCCTACAATGACTCGTGACCATCCTTATCAAGAACACTTCATAACATATGCTACTTGTCTATACAAGATAGGATGAGATCGATCTAAAAATAGCCTACTATAAACTCATATGCTACCACACATCGTTATCTATATCTAAGCCTAAGTGATCTATAGTAGCAGTGCGCCAACCCAAAACATACCCTTTATGTTGAAAACTAATTAGATCTTCTTCAAACCTAAAAAAAAAATCAACCAAGCATCCACCAGAAAAAAATTCTGATAAGAAAAAACTCAACAAGAATATATTTTACTTAATTGAAAATAATACTTGAATATACCCGACAATCCCTATGATGATAAATCTAGCATATTTAAAATGTAGGAAATACGTATTTTACAATGCTCAAATATTGAACATGTATATGAATATAGCTGAAGTGACTTTACGCTTAATACAACCACACAAAGTATGAGGTTTGTAAATTCTCATGCAATCATATAGGCACTAAAAGCGATAATATACTTCCGAAAAGTATCAGCTAAATGGCATCATCCATGCATGCATTATTTTCCTAAGGAGATAATAAATTAGAGATTCTCATACTCAAAACATTAAGTTCCTAATGCAAATATGGCTAAAGAGATCCGGAAATGTTGAAAAATCATACATACTGTGAAGAATATGAGACAAGCATAAAATAACAGTTTTACTCTATATTATACAGAAACTCATGAAACTACCCAAACTAAATAATACAGACCCACAATAACAACACGTAATTCAAAGTAAATATAAAAATTCATTTAATCTAGTGCATGCCTATAATGCCATCATATATAGCCCAGTCATATTAGGGCTTTCACCTCGGAATGAAAGATAATAAGCTGCAAATTGGTATGAACCTTTGTTTTGTCATTCTAAATGTTGTCTCAAAAGTCACAATCGTTATCGTGTTCGCGTCTCAAGATATTTAAGGTCAAAGGTCACAAAAATCGGTTTTTCGCGAATATCTGGCTTCCTATCGGTTAAATGAGATTTGCATTTATTATAAAAGTTGTAGGCTATAAAATTCCCTACAACTTTTGTTTAAACTTTTTTTTCATACGACCAACCGTTTTTAAGGTAGAGCGCGAAGAGTGCACATCGTACAGTCATATACGGCCTAATGCAAGGTCAAGCGTGAGTTATGGTTATCAGTACGTTATAAAGTCAATTATTTACTTGGAAATTATAATTATTAAACAATGCCTATTATTTATGTACTAACTATTAATTATTTATATTTAATTAAAGTAGAACCTAAAGAATGGGGCTGGATGCTTGAAAATGAAATCCTGGAGCCCATACGAACGTTATTACCTCCAGCACCAGCCGAACTACTAAACGTAATATTTTGCAATTGCAAAAATGGTTGTGGTTCCCGCTGTGGATGCAGAAAATCAGGGCTACAATGTTCTTTAGCTTGCGGCCAGTGCAACGGACAAGCTTGCCTCAACGCTTCACTGTATCCAAGTAATCCCGATGAAGAAAATACATATGATCCCGATATTCTGGAAGGTTTGGAGATGAACATGACAGATAATGAGGATGATGACAATGAATCGAACATTTTTGAGCGACAAGAAGAAGAATTCATTGTCATCATCCTCATTATCTGTCATGTTCATCTCCAAACCTTCCAGAATATCGGGATCATATGTATTTTCTTCATCGGGATTACTTGGATACAGTGAAGCGTTGAGGCAAGCTTGTCCGTTGCACTGGCCGCAAGCTAAAGAACATTGTAGCCCTGATTTTCTGCATCCACAGCGGGAACCACAACCATTTTTGCAATTGCAAAATATTACGTTTAGTAGTTCGGCTGGTGCTGGAGGTAATAACGTTCGTATGGGCTCCAGGATTTCATTTTCAAGCATCCAGCCCCATTCTTTAGGTTCTACTTTAATTAAATATAAATAATTAATAGTTAGTACATAAATAATAGGCATTGTTTAATAATTATAATTTCCAAGTAAGTAATTGACTTTATAACGTACTGATAACCATAACTCACGCTTGACCTTGCATTAGGCCGTATATGACTGTACGATGTGCACTCTTCGCGCTCTACCTTAAAAACGGTTGGTCGTATGAAAAAAAAGTTTAAACAAAAGTTGTAGGGAATTTTATAGCCTACAACTTTTATAATCAATGCAAATCTCATTTAACCGATAGGAAGCCAGATATTCGCGAAAAACCGATTTTTGTGACCTTTGACCTTGAATATCTTGAGACGCGAACACGATAACGATTGTGACTTTTGAGACAACATTTAGAATGACAAAACAAAGGTTCATACCAATTTGCAGCTTATTATCTTTCATTCCGAGGTTGACCCCTTTTTTTACCTAATATGACTGGGCTAATAGGACCAAATTATTTTCCCATGCATTATGAGCATAAACAAAGAATAATACCATAATACCAACAAACCCCTAATGTCAATGACCTAGCGCATTCACTTTTTTCTATATTAGGTTCTTCCTTTCAGTACGTACCCAAAATTAATCAATGAAAATGCGTCTATATTCCTACTCATTAGGACCACCACGATGATTTCTACATCCATCATACATAAACTCCATAAAAAAGTAGCATTCCAGAAGCCAAAAACCGTAATATCTTTCCTATACAACATCCATAAATAATCTCAAATTTAGAATAGATACCCAAAACATACATCTCAACATAGTGATCTAAAAAATAGACTCAAGCACTTATCAAAAGGGACAAATCATATGATGTACGAACAAAACTATCACCATCTCGTCTTAGAAGAAATTATTAGAATTTTTGAACAAAACCAATGGGCATCCTATAGTAAAGTAAAAAAAACGAATGAATATAGTGCCATACTTCTACATAATAGTAAAATCAGAGAATGAAGTAAAGAAACTGTTCTAAGAAATAAGTGATGATGATGAAGACAAACAAAATGCTGCTACAAGCAAACTGAAATTTAAAACTATACTAAATATCAAGAACGCATTACAACAAACATTAAGATCTTTTTCCCTGCATCCATAGATTTGAACAATCAACATAGTAGTCTAACCGAATTAAATACATTGTTGACGATTCTTAAAGTACTATTAACATGAAACCGATAAAAGCAATAATATACAATAGCACTGAGTCACAAAACAAAGAAACGACGTATCCGAGCAAAAAGAAACTGAAAACGATCAATGTAAATAATAATCAGCAAAATAGAACAGGCGCATCTGTGAATGGACATTTATGAAAACACGTCTCAATGCCGCGCCTCACGTTACCCGCTGCCCACGGCCAATACAACAAAAAATCCGCCTCCATCAAGCAAAACCATATTGCAATGCAGTGTATACCGCACCACTACTCTTCTACGCTGTAGATTCCGATGCCCTAAAACTCCCGCCAACAGGGAAGTCTATGCGAACGAAACACTACACTTAGCAAGCAAACTCATGCCACGCATCTCTGAGGACAATTTCCATGCCTTACAGCATTCACCGCCGAACAAATCTACACCCCAATTACGATCCTCCAAAAAGTGACGCAAATCATTCCGAATCGCCGACAAGGCCGTCCATACTTAAAGACAGGCATCCTTTGATGAGCAACGCGGAAACTTAACCAAACGCTCACGAGACAAATTTCTACGGCTCACAACATCCGCCTTGGTGTAAACGTACACCTCAAATTGCTTCCTCCAACAAGCGACCCGCATCACATCTACAATACCGTCCATCTTTAACCACAGACATCAAACGAGAAGCAAAAACGTACCTTAAGCAAGCGCCCACTAAGTAAATTCTCATGCCTTAGAGCATCCATCGAAAGGCAAGCCCATCGCCCATCCATAATGCAAAGCCACCCGTCTATAGCAGCGCCCTCCGTCCCACACATCTACTTGCATCATAAAAACTTCCGGCACGGCTAGCATGATCAAGCGAGTCGGCAATTTCCACACGCAGCCAAAGACACCAATCGCTGCAACGCGTTCCCTATCCAAGCGCCCATGAAGTAAATTCCCACGGCTTAGAATACGCACTGACGGGCACGTCCATCATCCATCAGTATCGCAGTCATCCGTCTATACAAACGCCCGCCGTCACCACGCGGCCACTCGCATCATAAAAAAGTCCAGCACGCATAACGTGATCAAGTTAATCGCTCGCCCCAAACGCCTTTAATAAGTGACACACGCTAAAGGATCTCAAGCCCTACAACCAGCGGACAACCGTCCAGAGCGCCTCCTATCTACAGAGCTTCCCTAATTGATCAGCAACCCTAATACTTCAAGCTAACAATCCTATACATGAATCTACTATACATTAAAACGACCATGGATAAAAAACTATCAACCACTAGGAGCGTTTAAGACCCGAGAAACACTTCCACCAAGAATGAATAACGAAACCATGCAAAGACTATAAGCAACGAATGTATGAGAAATCCTTCCACTATAGAGAAATAACAACCATGAATAGTATAATTATCTATCGCTAAAAGCGTCAAAGGCTAGCTCCCATTAATTTCAATCTTGTATAATAACCCAATATAAATGCCCGCTGAGAAATCTAGAGCTCTAATCTATTGATTGAAAATATGGGCCTATCCTAGACTATAATCAATATGCCTAGTTTCACCATTTACCATTAGAGGCTACTTAGGCTAAGAAAGCGCACCCGTCATCTAAAGACATATGTCTATTCTAGAACACAACCATCAATACTAGTTCTACTAACCGCTAGAGGCTACTAAAACCCGGAACGCTTACCTACTCAACCAAGACACTGAGCTCTTACTTACCTTAAACCCGCAACTTCTCATCCCTGGCCCATACCTACACTAATGTGATACATACACCTACATACCTAAGATCCACACCCCCCCCGGCAACCGCACAAGAGATCCACACCTATTCCGGGCTCATACCTTCTTATCCCAGGCACCCAACTATACCAGTCTTATACACATTTCCACATATCTAAGGCCCACATCTACACTAATCCGATACATATATCCCCTTACGCTAGATCCACACCCTCACCGCAACCATCCAAGACATCCACACATATCCCGGACACACACCTTCTTATCTCAGACACCTACCTATTCCACCCTAATATACACACCCATAGACCCAAGACACACACCCTAGACCACATTTGAAATTTGTATGAAAAAAGTGGGCCAGAACGTACATTCTACCCCTACTCAGGTGATAGGGGAGGTGGCACCGGGATAATGGTTCGAAGATCCTATCGTTTCCAAAATATTGAACAAGTCGAATTCAAAAGCTTTGAATCTCTTGAAGTGTCCGTTATCAAAATCTCACTGCCAGGTGGGGATAACCTCTCCGTTATCTCTGCCTATGCAACTGGTGGAACTGTTCTCAAGCTCAAGGAGGAACTCAATTCCTTGTTTGAAATACTCGAATTGAACAGGCTGCATAATTGTTATATTCTTGCTGGTGACCTGAACGCCAAGCATACATCATGGCTGAACGCCACCAATAATCCAAGAGGTGTATTCCTGAAATCGTGGATAACAGAGAACCAAATTGAATACAGGTGCACTCTATATGGGTCGGAGTTCCCAACATACCCTAGGACAAATTCATATTTGGACCTTTGCATTGCTGACGCAAGACTCGAATTCAAAATTAATAATCCTCAATGGAAACTGCAGACGCTTCTGTATGATAGTGACCATAACGCAATCGTAATGGAAATCAATCATCACAGGGATGATTTCTCCCTCATTCCAGTTCAACATGAAAATCATCGGTTGAATTTCAAAAAAACAGACTGGGGAAAGTTTCAAACGAAGTATAATCGGGAGTACCAGAATCAATGTCCCCCTTCTGATGGTGGCAACTCTTGCTCAATGGTTCCTAATGACAGGAATCTACCTAACGATGAAATAGATGTCTATTTGTCGAAGTTAGAGAAGCTGACGTTGGAAACGATTGAGAAAGTAGTTCCCAAGATTAAACATCGAAACAATATGGAAGGATATGAAACACCAACCATCGCAAGGTTGAAAAGATTGAAAAGCCTCCTTCTCACACGCGTCAACAATATTTATCGACGATTTTTGGACTACAACCATCCCTCGTTGTCTTTGTTGAAATTACACCTGAAGAATGTCCGGAACTTAGTCCGGTCATACTTCAGGAGTGAGGTCAGCAATCAATGGGCGGAAAGATTGAGGGGTATTAGCCCACAGGACCCGGACGGCGTGTTTGCGAAAGTGAATAGCATATTCCGCAAGAAGTCTCGAGTGAAGGTATCGAATGTTGAAGTCACTAGTGATGAGATAAATCTTCTCGATAGGGCTGGTATCAAAATTAATAGTACGACTCCGGATAGAAATGAAACAGGATTATTTGTGAAGGATTGGATAAACTTGCCCTGATTCGAACACATTTTAAATTGGTTCATCTACCAAACCCTGAGAGAGGGAACGAAATATTTTCATAGGTCGTTGACGCAAAAGTTTCCGACTTCAATTCAAGCCTGAACGGCCAATCAATTCTTCATTTCAATGAAACATTAACATCTGACCTCATACCGAGCTTGAATCTTATTGATTATTTTGTCAGCTATGAAGACTTGTGTTTCATATTTCGCAAGATAAACAACAAGAAATCATGTGGTACTGATGGTATTCCAAATATAGTTCTCCGACATTTGCCTGAGGTTGCTATTAGGAACTATTGCATATTGTTCAACAACATGTTGAGCAATTCATATTTCCCAAATGAGTGGAAAAAGGCTAAGCTATTTCCGATCTTGAAGAAAGGAAAAGAATCTTCATGCCCCAAAAGCTATCGCCCAATCAGCTTGCTGCCTAACATCAGCAAGGTGTTTGAAGTGATACTCAACAGAGCATTAAACGCCCACATTGAGGAAAATGAGTTGATGCCGAATTGCCAATTTGGTTTTCATGCCAGGCATTCGACCACACATGCAATAACGAAAGTAACCTCAGACATCTGTTGGAAACTAAATGATAGACAATGTGTTGGAGCATGTCTCATTGATATGGAGAAAGCCTTTGATACAGTATGGTTAGAAGGACTAATTTTTAAACTCCTTCAGGACAAGTTCCCCAGACACCTTGTCGCCATGATGTGTAATATGGTATACGGGAAATCGTTTGTTGTAACTGATGGAAATCTAACAACAATGCGCGAGTTCAAGATCTTGAATGGTCTACAGCAGGGAACAGTTACTGCGCCTCTGCTCTTCTCAATCTTCATTCGCAAGCTATTGAACAGCTTTGATTTTAACGTCTCGCCAACGCGATCATTGGTAGTGTTTGCTGATGATCTGATCATCTATACGGCAGGTCTACAATAGTTCAGAGCAATCTCCAAAAAATGTTCAATGATATACAGCTGTACACTGACAATTGGCGAATGAAAATCAATGCGCAGAAGTGTGGAACAATCTTGTTTCGGACAACGCTGCAGGGGGTCAGTCAAGACCTGAAACGTAATTGGAAAGATTTCCACATCATGGCTGGTGAGAGTGGTCTAGAACGGGTTCCACATAAATCCTGTGTTCGATACCTCGGTGTTTATCACGATCAGTATCTGTACTATACTGAACATGTGAAAATCATACTCAGTAAGGCACTAAAAGTAGTCATGGCCCTTCGAAAACTCTTTCATTCCAGATACATTGATCAAAAGGTCAAAGTTATCTGTTACAAGACCCTGGTTAGACCAGTTTTGACATATGGATGTCAGATCTGGTACAACCAGAGCGCTAGTACTATGGGTAAATTAAGAGTTTTCGAAAGGAAATGTCTTCGTGCATGTACTGGTTTGTACAGAAAGCCTGAGACGGATTGGAAACATTATATATCGAATAGAAGAATTTATCAAACTGCTGAAGTGATGAGGGTCGATATGTTCATATTGACACTTCTTCGGAATCATATCGCAAGATCTGTGATTGTGAGTGAAAACTCTTGGATTTCACAGCCGTTCCACCCTACAGACGGGTATATAGCGACTTGCCTCGCTACTGGCTTCATTCCTCCTGAAGTATTCGTGTATTTGGACATGAATCGATATGTTTTTGATTCTGACCGCGTCCCAGTCATATATCACATATATCGACGGGCCACCGATAAGAAGATAAAATATCCTCCGAACTTGAGTTCACGAGACCAACAATTTCAATGGAGGTACTCATTTGCTAGATTCGTTGAAGCTGATCGAGTTGAGACGGCGCAATCCAGGTATTGGTGGCTGAATGACAATGTCTAAATTATTCGTGTTTATTTTTCAGTTTTGGTGTTTTTCGTTATTTCGTTTTTTTTGAGTTTCAGCTCATTATTACTACATTTAGTGTTGTTGTTTATTTTTGTTAAAAATTAGGTATAGGTTAGGTATATGTAATGTTTACTATATTCTGTTAGAGATAAGATTAAACACTTAGGTTAGGAACATTGTTATAGAATTTTTTAGTATAAGATAAAGTTTTTGATTGTATTTTATTAGAAATAAGTTACAACATATTAGGTGTAGGATCAAAGTTTCACTGTTGTGTCTTAATGATAAATAATTTTAGGATAGTTTTGGTTGGTTTTTTCTCCTTTTTCCAATTAAATTTTAAAAATTTGCTATAGTTTTTTTGATGAAATGAGTTAATGATAACGTATAAATTTAGAGAGCCATTTGGACCATTAAGTTTTTTGATTGTTATTGTTTGGAATTTGCTTTATATTCTTTTAAAATTTATATCGATTAGTATGAAATAAAGTGCTTTTGACTTTGACTTTGAATAATTCATCGTTATTGAATCAAGTGATAGTGACAATTAAGGGGCGGTTCAGAAAACTTTGAAAAATAGCCTCAGCTGTATTGTATACGCAGAATTCGATGAGAGTATTGAAATTGACAATAACCGGAGCATCTACACTAGCTTATAAAGAGTTTATGTATATGCGATAAAACCACTCTGCTAGCTATATTCAAACGGACACCTTGAACCCGTCACAATACATTGCTTAGTGAATTTCAAATATTTTGCGTAGAGTCAGCACTCATTGACTGGTTTCAAATCAATAAACAAACTTTGCCCGAAAGAGCTTGTGTATAAATATTCAACATCAACAGTCGTAGTAAGAAATTAGGTTGGGGAGCTTGGTGATTTGGAATTGAAGTGACTATATGAATATCTTACCTAATCTTTGGTAAAATTTGCAAAAGCGTATTTTACAGGTGAACATACAAGAAAATTCATGCAGATCTACGTCACCTTGCAGACAAAGATAGTGAAACTTCAAGATCTGAATGGACAAAAATGAACACGATCGAGGTCGCTAACACATTAAAAAGCAATTTTATTACAAATAAGTTTTTTTTAAGATGTTTCCCCATGTAATCATCTACCTTTTAAAATGAAAAACCTGCATGTGTCATAGTAAACACGGATTTCGGTTATAAAAGAAGTATTGATTGGGTGGCGTTTTACTTCCCCCAGGATTGACTGGCTGCTTTTTTGACTTGTTTGGAAGGTATCCCGTAGCCGCTAACAAACAAAGGCTGCGTCTTAAGTGCATGTGGTCAGTATTGCGGTGTCTTCCTTTAATATCGTTGTAGAGGCTGGAGTATGTGTTTTATTTCTTTTTTAATAATATTTACAGTTCATAGGAGAATACATGTAAGGGTTCATACAGTTTTGCACTACAAATCTAGTCGATGGAATTTACGGGTGGTTTTGAATCGCCTCAACTCTCATATTTGCGGTATCTCCAGGTGAACTATAGTAGCGGATGGTAGATACCTCTTCAGAAATAGCTTTAGAATGCATGGAAGAATGTTGAAGTTAATCTCACTACCACTCTATTGCAAGCCGTTGATGATCTTAGCTTCAAACTTGTTCAGCCTTCCTGCCCTGCTACCCAGCTCCTGGTAAGGATAGGGTGGATAGCATTAGTAGACTTTAGGCACAGTTGAATCGTATTGAAGTATGGCCAGCTCTTTCACAAAATACTGAACGTGACATGCAGAACCAAATTGAAGATCGAAAATGAACCCTTACATATTGTTGCGTGCTATGATTCGCGGCCAATAATTTTAATGTTCCGGGAAAGTGAAAATGCACTGTCTTTTAAATTAAGTTAAAAGAGTTTATTTACTAAAAATGTACAATTATTAATTTAACTATTTCACAACTTGTCTATCAATTTTTACTTCAACTGTTTATCACTTCACAATCAATATCGCTCTTAATTCGCACTCCACACTATCGCAGTTTTACTATATCGCGGTTGTAATGAATCCCACCATTCATTCAGCTCGCCTATATATAGGGTCTCTAGTCGTTCAATCCATTTCTCGTACATTGGTGAACTACCTGGAATATTCGAGCAGCTTAATGAATGGAGCAGTGACTCACTTTCAGATATTGATCATGCTTGGCAGATTCTTTTGCTTTCGAGTACATTCTTTTGTTGATCATGATCTTCTTAATGCTTGTGAAAACAATTGTGAAAGTAGCTCGCAGAATTATTTGTACATGTGACACTGCGCCCGCCTCAGTTCTATTCGCCCCGGAAAGATGTGTCGCCAGTTGTAGTCAAGCTTCCCTGGGTATAATATGGGGCAAGACGATTCAGGTGCACGATTTTCAGTTTGGCTCTCTGCTTGCGGTGTTCCTGTATGCGATATATGACGTCATTGATTCGCTTTGTGACTCGGTATGGTCCCTCCCAATTATGTTGCAACTTTTGAGACCTACCATTTCGCCGTTGTGTGTTAAATAGCCACACCAAGTCATCTTGCTGGAATCCAGTAGAATGTGCCTTTAGATTATACCTGGTCTTCATGCGGTCAGTAGCCGATTCGAGGTGTTTTCGCACTGTCCGATGTATCTGGTTCAACCATTGCCTTAACTCACTTGCGTACCCCGAGATCGTTTGGGGTTTCGCAGGGGTGTTCCGAACTTCATATCAGCCTGCAGACGAATAGTCTTTCCAAAAGTGACTTTGGCTGGGGCTTGGCCAGTCAATGCATCTTCGGCAGCTCTGTACGCCATCAAAAATAGTGGGATATGTCGGTCCCAGTTCCTTTGGTTCTCGTCAACCATCTTGGCCAGGTGTTTATTGAGTGTGCCGTTGAAACGTTCGACCATTCCATCGGATTGGGGATGCAGTGGTGTTGTCCTCGTTTTCCGTATTCCTAGCAGCTCAAACATTTCACCAAAAACCAGTGACTCAAAATTTCGGCCTTGATCCGAATGTAGTTCGCAAGGTACGCCGTACCTACTGACCCAATTTAATACTAGCTGTTCGGCTACAGTAGTTGCTTCCTGGTTGGGAATGGGGTAGACCTCGGGCCACTTGCTGAAATAATCGGCCATAACCAGCGTGTATCGATTTCCCCATTCGGATTCACGAAAGGTTCCTGCGATGTCAACAGCAATCCTTTCAAATGGCACGCCCACGTTATAGGTTGTCCTCTCAGTCGAAGCTTTGGACCTTTGACGGAAGCACAAATCGTTCATCGACGGCACGAATCCTCTACGTCTTCTCGAGCATGGAGCCAGTAGAACCTTTCCCGCAATTTCGCTAAGGTCTTGTTAACATCAAGGCGGCCTCCCGAGGATCCTTCATGCATCTCTTTAACCACATCCTGGGTTCGGCTTTTGGGAAGTATAGTTTGCATCCTATAGGAGCTGCCATCCGCTGCTTTCCATTTCCGCTTGAGTACGCCATCCTCTACCTGAAGGGAGCTCCATTGTGCCCAATAACTTTTCAGGGTGGTGCCGTGCATCGAAACGTCCTTCGACTCAGATCGCCCAGTCGTCTCCTTCCATACGAGCAATGGCCAGATGTCTTCATCGGCTAACTGGGCATTTCGAATCTCCTCCCATGACCAACCTTCATCGAATTCGGCCATTATCAATCGCAGATCAACGGGCGGTTCCTTTTCCTCAATCCGTCGGCAATGCTAGCAGTTAGCTGGACATGGACGACGAGATAGGGTGTCAGCATTTCCATGAACTCCCCCCTTCCGATGAACAATTTCGTAGTCGTATGACTGCAATCTTTCGATCCATCTCACAACTTGTCCCTCGGGGTTTTCGAAGTTAAGCAGCCACCTCAGCGATGCATGGTCCGTTCGAAGAACAAATTTTATGCCATACAGGTACTTGTGGAACTGCTTGGTGGCCTTTACTATAGCCAATAGCTCCTTCCTGGTCACGCAGTAGTTCCTCTCTCTTTTCGAGAGAACTCGACTGTAATACGAGAGGACTCTTTCTTCGCCATCGATCTGCTGAGAAAGTAGAACTCCAATACCGCCGTTGCTCACATCGGTGTCAACTACAAATATTTTTCCGGGTTTCGGATATGCCAGCACAGGTTATTTACACAGCTTCTCTGTCAAGGTCTCAAAGGCTACATGGCATTGTTCATTACAGACATACGGACGATTTTTCCCGGTTAGCTGATGGAGACCCTTAGCTCTTTGACGAATCTTCGATAGTAGGTTGCTAGACCCAGAAAACTTCGTAGTAGGCGCTTGTTGTTGGGTGTTGGCCAGCTTTTCACCACTTCAATCTTCTCAGGGTCTGTTTTGACCCCTTTTGCTGATACAATGCGTCCCAGGCATTTTACTTCAGCTGCAAAAAGGGTACGCTTGTCAGGACTAAGTTTCAAATTCTCTAGGCGCAACCGGGAGGAAACCTCTTCTAAGTTCCACACATGCTCTTCGAACGTTGTCCCGATAACAATGATGTCATCTAGGTACACCAAGCAGGTTTTCCAGGTTAGGCCTCGTAGCACGTATTCCATCAGGCGTTCGAAAGTGGCTGGAGCATTGCAAAGCCCAAATGGCATCACCACAAATTGCCACAATCCGATCCCAACTGAAAATGTGGTCTTCTCTCGGTCCTTCTTGTCGATTTCTACCTGCCAGTGGCCACTCTTGAGACCGAGTGTAGAAAACCATTTTGCATTGCCTAAAGTGTCCATGGTGTCATCGATGCGTGGAAGCGGGTAACTATCTTTCTTAGTAACGTCGTCAACACAAAAACGAGTGCTACCGTCCTTTTTCTTTACTAAAACTATTGGAGCGGCCCATGGACTGACAGAAGGTTCGATAACACCTTGTTCTTCCTTGTCCGAGATCAGTGCGCTCACTTGTCCTTGTTTGGTTATAGGAAGACGTCTCGATGTTTGTCAAATTGGCTTGGCTCTCTGTGTATCTATGACGTGAGTTACCATACTCGTTTGGCCTTGGTCATCCGGGCTTGTTTAGCTTCAATATTGCAGACGTGGATTCCCGGGCTTTGTCTGTGTCTTGCCTCCTTTTTCAATGATGGTCATGAGTGGCTTCCAAGGAGGTGATGGTGGAAACAGGCTGGCAGCTGCCGATGACTTCTCCCGCTTTGATGCTCGTGGTTGAGTCTGCGGTGTTAAGGACTCTCATCGGCACATATCCGTTCCTTATAGATCTTACAAGCCCTGGTCGTACAATCAAACTGCGCAATGCGGACGTCTTCGTTGGCTCTATCAGATAAGATCGGTGGTCTCCAGAATCACCATCAAGCTTGGCTCATACAATGCTTTCGGAAGAATTCGGTACAACAGTGTCGGCACATACCACCACATGCATCTTGGGAACTTGGTTGCTAGGATCCTCCATCAATACTTTGACGTTCCGCCATTTCAATACACGTTTGCCCGAATCCAACGCGATTCCATGTGGCCGCAGAAAATCCATTCTGAGAATGCAGTCATCCAAAATGTTCGCGACCAGTTCATTATGTCGGAACGCAAGGTCTCCCAACTGTACCTGGAGGTTGACCTCTCCATGGACAGGTGCAGTTTCTCCCGTAGCTGCCCGTAGTGAGGAAATCCTGCCCTCTTGAAGTAGTTGTTGCCTCACTAGGTCTGGTCGGATGATCGATCGGGTCGCACCAGTGTCGATTGTTATGGTGCAATGTTCTCCGTTTACTTGACCAGGAAGGCATAAGTCCACTTCTTCTCGATATTAGTCTTGACATGGTGATGGTGGTGCTGGGGACGTCGATCCTCCTAGCCAACCTCTGCCCCACGAAGTTGGCTCTTACATGTTTCCTGACCCCTCAGTTTGCAGGGCTTCCATTCTGGGCTCCTAACTCAGTCTAGATCTTCTCCTAACTGCACACCCTAGACAATAGCTCGGTTTTCTTCGCTTCTTGCAGTCTCTTTGCAGGTGCGCCTTCTCTCCGCAACCCAAGCATCAAGCTTCACAGTTATACTGGATAACTTTTCATTCAGCTTCGCTAATTGCTCGATTAGCTTCGCAAAGTCAAAGTCAAAGTCAAAAGCGCTTTATTTAATACTAATCGTTATCAATTTTAAAAGAATATAAAGCAAAATCCAACCAATAACAATTAAAAACTTAATGGCGCAAATGGCTCTCTAAATTTATACGTTATCATTAATCATATTATAAAAAAAACTATAGCAAATTCAATTCAATTAAGATTATTACATATTATTTCATCCAATTGGAAAAAAGAGAAAAAACCAAGCAACACTATCCTAAAATTATTTACAATCTTAACACAACAGTGAACTTTGATCCTACACCTGATATGTTTTAACTTAATTCTTTATTGATACTAACAAATTCTATAACAATGTTCCTAACCTAAGCGTTTAACCTCATCTCTAACCTAATATAACATACCTAACCTATACCTAATTTTTAACAAAAATGGACAACAACACTAAATGTAGCAAAAATGAGCTGAAACTCAAAAAACTGAATAACGAAAAACACCAAAACTGAAAATAAACACGAATAATTTAGACATTGTCATTCAGCCACCAATACCTAGATTGCGCCATCTCAACCTGATCAGCTTCAACGAATCTAGCAAATGAATATCTCCATTGGAATTGTTGGTCTCGTGAACTCAAATTCGGAGGATATTTTATTTTGTTATCGGTGGCCCGTCGATATATGTGATATATGACTGGGACGCCGTCAGAATCAAAATCATATCGATTCATGTCCAAATACATGAATGCTTCTGGAGGAACGAAGCCAGTAGCGAGGCAAGTCACAATATACCCGTCTGTAGGGTGGAACGGCTGTGAAATCCAAGGGTTTTCACTCACAATCACAGATCTTGCGATATGATTCCGAAGAAGTGTCAATATGAAGATATCGACTCTCGTCACTTCAGCAGTTTGATAAATTCTTCTATTCGATGTATAATGTTTCTAGTCCGTTTCAGGTTTTCTGTACAAACAAGTACACGCACGAAGACATTTCCTTTCGAAAACTCTTAATTTTTCCATAGTACTAGCACTCTGGTTGTGCATCATTGAACATTTTTTGGAGATTGCTCTGAACTATTGTAGCGTTTCGGTCTGCCATATAGATGATCAGATCATCAGCAAACGCTACCAATGATCACGTTGGCGAGACGTTAAAATCAAAATCACGTTGGCGAGACGTTAAAATCAAAGCCGTTCAATAGCTTGCGAATGAAGATTGAGAAGAGCAGAGGCGCAGTAACTGTTCCCTGCTGTAGACCATTCAAGACCTTGAATTCGCGCATTGTTGTTAGATTTCCATCAGTTACAACAAACGATTTCCCGTATAACATATTACACATCATGGCGACAAGGTGTCTGGGGAACTTGTCCTGAAGGAGTTTAAAAATTAGTCCATCTAACCATACCGTATCAAAGGCTTTCTCCATATCAATGAGACATGCTCCAACACATTGTCTATCATTTAGTTTCCAACAGATGTCTGAGGTTACTTTCGTTATTGCATGTGTGGTCGAATGCCTGGCACGAAAACCAAATTGGCAATTCGGCATCAACTCATTTTCCTCAATGTGGGCGTTTAATGCTCTGTTGAGTATCACTTCAAGCACCTTGCTGATGTTATGCAGCAAGCTGATTGGGCGATAGCTTTTCGGGCACGAAGATTCTTTTCCTTTCTTCAAGATCGGAAATACGTTGGCCTTTTTTCACTCATTTGGGAAATATGAATTGCTCAACATGTTATTGAACAGTATGCAATAATTCCTAGTAGCAACCTCAGGCAAATGTCGGAGAACTACATTTGGAATACCATCAGTACCACATGATTTCTTGTTGTTTATCTTGCGAAATATGAAACACAAGTCTTCATGGCTGACAAAATAATCAGTAAGATTCAAGCTCGGTATGAGGTCAGATGTTAATGTTTCATTGAAATGAAGAATTGATTGGCCGTTCAGGCTTGATTCGAAGTCGGAAACTTTTGCTTCAACGACCTCTGAAAATATTTCGTTCCCTCTCTCAGGGTTTGGTAGATGAACCAATTTAAAATGTGTTCCAATCAGGGCAAGTTTATCCAATCCTTCACAAATAATCCTGTTTCCATTTCTATCCGAAGTCGTACTATCAATTTCGATACCAGCCCTATTCAGAAAATTTATCTCATCACTAGTGACTTCAAGATTCGATACCTTCACTCGAAACTTCTTGCAGAATATGCTATTCACTTTCGCGAACACGCCGTCTGGGTCCTGTGGGCTAATAACCCTCAATCTTTCCGCCCATTGATTGCTGACCTCACTCCTGAAGTATGACCGGACTAAGTTCCGGACATTCTTCAGGCGTAATTTCAACAAAGCCAACGAGGGATGGTTGTAGTCCAAAAATCGTCGATAAATATTGTTGACGCGTGTGAGAAGAAGGCTTTTCAATCTTTTCAACCTTGCAATGGTTCGTGTTTCATATCCTTCCATATTGTTTCGATGTTTAATCTTTGGAACTACATCCTCAATCGTTTCCAACGTCAGCTTCTCTATCTTCGACAAATACACATCTATTTCATCGTTAGTTAGATTCCTGTCATTAGGAACCATTGAGCAAGAGTTGCCACCATCAGAAGGGGGATATTGCTTCTGGTACTCTTGATCAAACTTTTTTTGAAACTTTCTTCAGTCTGCTTTTCTGAAATTCAACCGATGATTTTCATGTTGAACTGAAATGAGGAAGAAATCATCCCTTTGATGATTGATTTCCATTACGATTGCATTATGGTCGCTATCATAAGGAAGCGCCTGCAGTTTCCATTGAGGACTATTAAATTTGAATTCAAGTCTTGCGTCACCAATGCAGAGGTCCAAATATGAATTTGTCCTAGGGTATGTTGGGAGCTCCGACCAAATATAGAGTGCACCTGTATTCAATTTGGTTCTCTGTTATCCACGATTTCAGGAATACACCTCTTGGATTATTGGTGGCGTTCAGCCATGATGTATGCTTGGCGTTCAGGTCACCAGCAAGAATATAACAATTATGCAGCCTATTCAATTCGAGTATTTCAAACAAGGAATTGAGGAGAAATTGAAACTGAATAACGAAAAACACCAAAACTGAAAATAAACACGCATAATTTAGACATTGTCATTCAGCCACCAATACCTGGATTGCGCCGTCTCAACTCGATCAGCTTCAACGAATCTAGCAAATGAGTATCTCCATTGGAATTGTTGGTCTCGTGAACTCAAATTCGGAGGATATTTTATCTTCTTATCGGTGGCCCGTCGATATATGTGATATATGACTGGGACGCCGTCAGAATCAAAAACATATCGATTCATGTCCAAATACACGAATGCTTCTGGAGGAATGAAGCCAGTAGCGAGGCAAGTCGCTATATACCCGTCTGTAGGGTGGAACGGCTGTGAAACCCAAGGGTTTTCACTCACAGTTACAGATCTTGCGATGCGATTCCGAAGAAGCTTCAATATGAAGATATCGACTCTCGTCACTTCAGCAGTTTGATAAATTCTTCTATTCGATATATAATGTTTCCAATCCGTCTCAGGCTTTCTGTACAAACCAGTACATGCACAAAGACATTTCCTTTCGAAAGCTCTTAATTTTCCCATAGTACTAGCACTCTGGTTGTACCAGATCTGACATCCATATGTCAAAACTGGTCTAACCAGTGTCTTGTAACAGATAATTTTGACCTTTTGATCAATGTATCTGGAATGAAAGAGCTTTCGAAGGGCCATGACTACTTTTAGTGCCTTACTGAGTATGATTTTCACATGTTCATTATAGTACAAATACTGATCGTGATAAACACCGAGGTATCGAACACAGGATTTATGTGGAACCCGTTCTAGACTACTCTCACCAGCCATGATGTGGAAATCTTTCCAATTACGTTTCAGGGCTTGACTGACCCCCTGCAGCGTTGTCCGAAACAAGATTGTTTCAAACTTCTGCGCATTGATTTTCATTTGCCAATTGTCAGTGTACAGCTGCACATCATTGAAAATTTTCTGGAGATTGCTCTGAACTATTGTAGCTTTTTGGTCTGCCGTATAGATGATCAGATCATCAGCAAACACTACCAATGATCGCGTTGGCGAGACGTTAAAATCAAAGCCGTTCAATAGCTTGCGAATGAAGATTGAGAAGAGCAGAGGCGCAGTAACTGTTCCCTGCTGTAGACCATTCAAGACCTTGAACTCGCGCATTGTTGTTAGATTTCCATCAGTTACAACAAACGATTTCCCGTATAACATATTACACATCATGGCGACAAGGTGTCTGGGGAACTTGTCCTGAAGGAGTTTAAAAATTAGTCCATCTAACCATACCGTATCAAAGGCTTTCTCCATATCAATGAGACATGCTCCAACACATTGTCTATCATTTAGTTTCCAACAGATGTCTGAGGTTACTTTCGTTATTGCATGTGTGGTCGAATGCCTGGCATGAAAACCAAATTGGCAATTCGGCATCAACTCATTTTCCTCAATGTGGGCGTTTAATGCTCTGTTGAGTATCACTTCAAACACCTTGCTGATGTTAGGCAGCAAGCTGATTGGGCGATAGCTTTTGGGGCATGAAGATTCTTTTCCTTTCTTCAAGATCGGAAATACCTTAGCCTTTTTCCACTCATTTGGGAAATATGAATTGCTCAACATGTTGTTGAACAATATGCAATAGTTCCTAGTAGCAAACTCAGGCAAGTATCGGAGAACTACATTTGGAATACCATCAGTACCACATGATTTCTTGTTGTTTATCTTGCGAAATATGAAACACAAGTCTTCATAGCTGACAAAATAATCAATAAGATTCAAGCTCGGTATGAGGACGGATGTTAATGTTTCATTGAAATGAAGAATTGATTGGCCGTTCAGGCTTGAATTGAAGTCGGAAACTTTTGCTTCAACGACCTCTGAAAATATTTCGTTCCCTCTCTCAGGGTTTGGTAGATGAACCAATTTAAAATGTGTTCGAATCAGGGCAAGTTTATCCAATCCTTCACAAATAATCCTGTTTCATTTCTATCCGGAGTCGTACTATTAATTTCGATACCAGCCCTATCGAGAAGATTTATCTCATCACTAGTGACTTCAAGATTCGATACCTTCACTCGAGACTTCTTGCGGAATATGCTATTCACTTTCGCGAACACGCCGTCTGGGTCCTGTGGGCTAATACCCCTCAATTTTTCCACCCATTGATTGCCGACCTCACTCCTGAAGTATGACCGGATTAAGTTCCGGACATTCTTCAGGTGTAATTTCAACAAAGCCAACGATCGTTAGTTAGATTCCTGTCATTAGGAACCATTGAGCAAGAGTTGCCACCATCAGAAGGGGGACATTGCTTCTGGTACTCTCGATCAAACTTATTTTAAAACTTTCCCCAGTCTGTTTTTTTGAAATTCAACCGATAATTTTCGTGTTGAACTGGAATGAGGAAGAAATCATCCCTGTGATGATTGATTTCCATTACGATTGCGTTATGGTCGCTATCATAAGGAAGCACCTGCAGTTTCCGTTGAGGACTATTAAAGTTGAATTCGAGTCTTGCGTCAGCAATGCAAAGGTCCAAATATTAATTTGTCCTAGGGTATGTTGGGAACTCCGACCCATATAGAGTGCATCTGTATTCAATTTGGTTCTCTGTTATCCACGATTTCAGGAATACATCTCTTGGATTATTGGTGGCGTTCAGCCATGATGTATGCTTGGCGTTCAGGTCACCAGCAAGAATATAACAATTATGCAGCCTGTTCAATTCGAGTATTTCAAACAAGGAATTGAGTTCCTCCTTGAGCTTGAGAACAGTTCCACCAGTTGCATAGGCAGAGATAACGAAGAGGTTATCCCCACCTGGCAGTGAGATTTTGATAACGGATACTTCAAGAGATTCAAAGCTTTTGAATTCGACTTTTTCAATATTTTGGAAACGATAGGGTCTTCGTACCAATATCCCGGTGCCACCTCTCCCATCACCTATTACCCTATCGTTTCTGCTTGAATGTCATGGAGTGCCATGAACTGAGGTGGGTTTTGGTTAGAAGCAGGATGTCAGGCTTTTGTCTGGCAATGAATTCAAGGAGATAATCACGCTGATGTATAGTAACAATGGAGTTGATGTTGATAGAGATGGGACGAATCCTATCCATGGGAATGTGACTGGATGACAAATTATTTTGAGGCATTTGAAACCCCTAGACGATGAAAAACAAGATTAATTTCTGTATCTTGCTTATCGATTCTTTCCGATAGAGAATTTAATTGCTGTAAAATTTTGAGAAGCAGCTCATTATTGCCACTTACATTATTTACACTATTTTCCGCATTTTCTGCTGGTCCTCTAGCGGCTTGTGCAAATGATACTCCGGGCTTGACGAAGTTCGGAGCTAAGACACTGCGGTGTAGTTGTGTTAGCTTTGGGAAAGATTTTAATCTCGCATCCTGATATCGGGAGCATCCTCGATATGATGCCAGGCGACCAAAAACACCGCAGTTAACGCAATCTAATTTCTCTTTTGGCTCCGTCTGAGCCAATTTGCACTCACCGGGAGCATGCACTTCCTTGCATTTAACGCATCGGTAATGCACTTTTGACTTTGACTATTTTTCCACCAGTTTCCCTGTTGAATTTCACTATTGTGCACTTTAAAAATGATTAATTCCAAAATTTTCTTTCTCACTTCTTGACACCACTGTCGCGTGTTATGGTTCACGGCCAATAATTTTAATGTTCCGGGAAAGTGAAAATGCACTGTCTTTAAAATTAAGTTAGAAGAGTTTCTTTACTAAAAATGCACAGTTATTAATTTAACTATTTCACAACTTGTCTATCAACTTTTACTTCAACTGTTTATCACTTCACAATCAATATCGCTCTTAATGCGCACTCCACACTATCACAGTTTTACTACATCACGGTCGTAATGAATCCCCCCATTCATTCAGCTCGCCTATATATAGGGTCTCTAGTCATTCAATCCATTTTTCGTACATTGGTGAACTACCTGGGATATTCGAGCAGCTTAACAAATGGAGCAGTGACATCACTTTCTGATGTTGTTCATGCTTGGCGGATTCTTTTGCTTTCGAATACATTCTTTTGTTGATTATGATCTTCTTAATGGCTGTGAAAACAATTGTGACAGTAGCTCGCAGAATTATTTGTACATGTAACAATATTTTTAAAATTCCTCAATGCTGTAAAATGAGAAACCTTTTCTTTCAATTTACTAATTTATATGTTTTCTGAAATAACATTTTTCAACTTCAATATAGATATATATTTCATATTAAGATTTATTCTGCAAATATATCAAATATCGCAAGGTAATTGATATTTATTCCTATGAACCTTCTTCACGGATGCGAGTTTCCTATACAAAAGCCTATCAGACTTGTCAAATTTACAGTAGCTCACAACAAATGGAAAGAATAGTTTGTGTGCTAGGCAAAAAGGCCTTTATTAAATACTAATTTTTTATATATTATTTTCCAGACCGCTTTATCCATATTTTGTGAGATTACGGCCAGAGGCGATGATGTCTACATTCCCATCACATCACTGGTAATCGAAAAGAAATACTTTATTAGGTCATATGCCTCGGTGAAAGCCAAATTTAGGCAACGCTCGATAGTACACCACAAATTCCACTCAGTTTTTTCATTTTGGTTGGGTGATCTCCATTATTCCAACACACCAGTCATCACCAAGCTTAAGAGTGTTGGAAAGTTTGTTCTGAGAAGATAACACTTATTTCAGGATAGGTGTTAAATTAACTGCTACCTAAAAGGCATACATAGAAATAATCTGTATCTTTCACAATTAGCGGCATTTTCTAAAGACTTTCCCAAATAAAATTTCACACACCAGAAGTTCGAACTCTTTTCTCTTTAAGCCAAGCGCTTTGTCAAAAAGGAAGTTTCCTTATGTTAAAAGAACTAGCTCCGTATTGTTTTGAATCGACTCAAAAACGCCCTAATATAGATTATTCACTCAACTCACCCATTTCCACATCCTTGTTTTCTTTTTTTTTTTTTTATTTACCTCCATTCCCTACCACTCTCTCCATCACTCTTTCTTCGTCGCACAACGCTCGTGCGATCTGCATTCACATTACGTCGCTTGGTCCTTTGTGCCACCCAGACAATGTTTAACACATCGGTATAAGGGGGCACACAATATAATGTGATCTAGTCCTTTTCGTGAACATCTAGTCCAAAAAATCATGATCAGCTCTCAGAGATAAAAAAAAATTCAATATCATACGACGCATTCAAAAAAAAAACCGATAGGGTCAAAAAAACGCCCTAAGATACTGGGCTCATGAAAGCAGAATTACAGGTCCACGCTTCAATCAGTGCTCATTAAATGCTCCCTTAGTCTTTTCTTAAATACCAAAAGTGAGTTTGCTTCCTTAACAATTTCTGGTAGATTGTTATATATACGCAGAGCATCATTCGTTGCATCGTTCTTTAGTCGATCCGTTCTGGCAAAAGGTATTACGAATTGATTTGCATTCCTCGCATTATATGGGTTGATCTGTGATACCTTAATTAATGGCGCTCGTTCCGATCCATTAGTTTTTAAATTTCTGTAGATAAACTTCGCTTTCTCCATAATAATAATTTGACTAAAGGTTAATGATTTTGCCAATTGGTAAACCAAACTAGTTTGAGTAAGCATTGGCAGCTTCAGAATGTTTTTATACGCTTTGGTCAGCAGCCTGGATATACTGTTTAAATGTTGCTTCGCTGATTGACTCCAAATAAGTACTCCATAATGCAATTTCGCCAGGACAAACGCATTTAGAACAAGTTTCTTGATGTGCATTGGAAAATCCTCATATCTTCTTAACAATCCTATTATTGGGGCTAATTGCCTTCTTAAGCTATTTATGTGTGGTAACCAGGTCATACGATGGTCTATGATAAGGCCAAGATATTTCGTTTCTAGCACTCTTTGCAATTTTCCGCCGTTAATATTTAGTTCGACATCTATGTCTCCTTTGTTCTTTTGCTTAAAAACAATACATATATTTTGTCTTTGATGTGTTCAATACTAGTTTGTTTCCAATTAACCACTGATGAAATTTTCCTAGATCGTCGTTGATAGAGTTCTCAATGGCAGTTTTGTCTCGTCCTGAATAAAGTAGAACCGTGTCATCAGCATATAATGTGTGATATCCCGTTAGCCCACATGTATTTAGATTATTTGTGTATAGCAGGAACAAAGTTGGGCCCAGTATTGAGCCTTGGGGAACTCCTGTTTCCGTAGGTGCATGGTCGCTCAGGACATTGTTGATTAAAGTTCTCTGCGGTCTTCCCTCCAAGTAACTCTTAAACAACTGCTTAGGACTACCCTGAATACCATACGATTCAAGTTTACGAAGCAAGAGATCATGATCAACTGTATCAAATGCTTTTTTCAAATACACAAAAATTGCGATGACATAATCACCTCTGTCAAGTCCTAGATTGATGAAACGTGTGACAGAATGTAGGGCATCCACATTCCCTTTTGAATACACCTGGACTTTTGTCTTCAAATTTAAGTGTTATCATGCAGACTTTTCACAATCCTGTTTGCATTTACTCCCGCCAAAGAATAGATAGGTGGAGTGGGTTGTTTCACCTCTACGCCTTGTATTTGAAAATTTTGTAAGCTCGATCCTGTGTTGATTACATTTATTCTTATAACCAAACCTCCTACTCTTCAATATCTTATCCATTGCATCATCAAACAAGGTTTAGTTATCTGTACTTTCAATTGTCTCTTTCAAATTTTTATACACTTTCGGTGGCAGAAGTATTATCTTGTTGAGGCTAGTATTATTTTGCATATCTTTAAATCAACGAACCGATTACATCTGAGAGTGCACTGCCAAGTAATACAGGTGACATAGAAAGCCTCCTTTCTGAATTAAGACCTTACGTTGTTGTGGAACTGAGTGTTTAGCGTCTACTAGATTGCACATATTTGCACACATTTTAAATTTACACAAGCGAATATACATATATCTTCCCCTGAGGTAAGTAATTTCCCTTCTAATTACCTTCAGATCTGCATTCTAAATTTCTCATACATGGTTTAGCATGTTTTAGTACGTATAGCATGTGCTTGTTGTCCTTTAATCGTTTCATCCATTACATAATCCTCATGTCTCAAACTGTCATTTGAACAATAACACGTCACAAAGTTTTTGTTAAATAAATCGGTGTGGAAGCAGAAAACCCCATTTAGGGCTATTAATAAATAACTGTGTGGAATCTGTGCTATTTCTTTATATATCTTCATAAGCTTTCTACTGTTTTTCGGGTAGACTTGTTTGGCCAGATGATGAAATTGACTTTTATCACGTGGATTTTTTAAGCACATTAAATATTTAACGTTTAAAGAAATATCCCTGCAAAATTTTCCTAGATGGGTAATATTTTGGGTTACCAATATCACTGCAAAATTGTGACAATGTGATCCCCTAGTAAATAGTTCACATACTTCTCTTGAAAACGCATTCAGCACCATATCATCATGAGCGATGAGTGTGAGTTCGATGGTATAATTCACGAATTCTTCGGGTATTGTATTTAAATATTCAATATTATCAAATACAGACTCCTTTGGCATCGCTTGAGTTTCAGCCTTCATTTGCGAATGGATCATGTGGTTTTTTTTCAAAATGGTTTCAATAATATATTTTCAGAGACTTTAATATAAAAACAAGTTCACTACTCATATTTATGCATTTTGTCACCATGAGTAGAAAGCAAATTATTAACCAGCTACACAGACCGGCACGCAGAAATTTTAAAAGACGTGTTTCTTTGAGAGGTATCAATGACCTCTGACAAGCAGACCTAGTTGATATGACTGCATACTCGAGTGCAATTTGAGGCTACAAGTTCTCACTCACAGTAATCGATACATTTTCAAAATTTGCCTGGGCACAATCAATTTAGAACAGAAGCGGCAAGGACGTAGCCAACAGAATGGAAGTAATTCTCGAACAAAGACATGTCCCAGAAATCTGCAAACGGACAATAGAATAGAGTTTCTCAATAAACTTTTTGTCCCTTGAAAGCATCAATTTAAGAGCACTTCAACTGAACTCTTAAAGGGACTATATCGAAAGAATTCAGCTTTACTGGGAACTATTATTGGATCAGCTGGGTATTGAAATTGTTGATCAGTATGGTAGAACTAAACATCGTGTCATTTAGATCACGCCTATTGACGTTAACCCGTCCAATGAAGTCCAAGTACTTCAGCTGTTTATTGGAAGGTCAAGGTTACGTCAAAACCTAAATTCAAAATAGGTGACTTTGTATGTATAAGTGAACATAAGAAGCATGTTTTGAAAAAGGCTACGCACCAAACTGGTCCACTGGTATTTTTTTGATAAAGGAAGTAAGAAAAACACACCCATGAACATACTCACTGGAAGACTATCAAGGAAATTTGATACAACACCGCTTCTATGAACCAGAGTTAACTACAGTAAAACACTCTGATACATACCTGGTTGAGAAAATTATTAAAAGAAGAGGAAATCGTGCTTTTATTAAATGGCTTGGTTGTCCTTGTCATCATAATTCCTGGATAGATATAAAAGACGTGCTCTCAAGTCAAAGACATTCATTCAAGATGTTATGTTTGAAGCGAGAATATGACCGAGTCAAAGCTTGCTCGTAGTGGATTCTTTTACAGAAACATAAAAGACCAGGATGGGTGTTACGTCTGCTCAGTCACCAGGGATGCATTCAACACACCTACTGATGTCGGGGGTGAACACTTGCGATTGTCACCAAAGTATTACTATATCGGGTGTTGTCCAGGGATCTATCCTTGGTCCGGACCTGTGGAACGTGTCTTACGACGGGCTACTGAGACTTGAGATGCCAGATGAGTCGCGCTTGGTCGGCTATGCGGATGATGTTGCGGCTCTGGTCGCCGGACGCACCGTTGAACAAGCGCAACTTAGGCTAGGTATGCTAACGCGCCGAGTGAGGGGCTAGATGACTGCTCGCGGGCTCAGTTTAGCACTGGAGAAAACCGAAGTGTTCATCTTGACAAAAAAGAGAATCCCTAGAGTAAGGATGATCAGTATTGGAGATATACAAATCGAATCGAAGCCAGCGGTGAAGTACCTGGGGCTACTGATAGACTCGAAGATGAGTTTCTCTGAGCAAATCAGGGCAACGGCTGAGAAGGCCGCTTCGGGAATATCGCCCCTGAGTCGACTTATGGCCAACGTAGGGAGACCCAGGCCATCAAGAAAACGCCTCTTGATGAGTGCTGTAGGGTCAGTGCTAATGTACGGAGCAGAGGTATGGGGCGACGCTCTCAGCAAGGAGGTATACCGAAAACGATTGGCACAGGTACAGAGAAGAGGAGCACTGAGAATTGCATCTTCGTATCCAACAGTCTCCGACTCGGCGGTGAGAGTGATTGCAGGCGTGATACCTGTCGCCCTCCTTGCTAGAGAGCGCCGCACTATTTACCTGCGCCGAAACGAGGATGCGAGGGAGATGGTTGTCCGCGAGGAGAGACAACGCTCGCTCAACGATTGGCAGCAGTCTTGGGGGAATTGCACGAAGGGAAGGTGGACTGCGCGCCTCATCCCGGATGTGAGACCGTGGCTAAACCGAAGGCATGGTGAGACTGACTTCTATCTGACCCAGCTTTTGAGCGGGCACGGGTGTTTTCAGTCTTACCTGCACAAGATCGGCAAGTCACGGTCTCCCGATTGTCGGTTTTGCCCAGGAGAGGAGGACAATGCCTGTCACACATTTTTTGCGTGTACCAAATGGGCCAGGCTGCGAAGGGAACTCTACAGGGAGACGGAAGAGCTCACCCCGGATAATATAGTTGCGGTGATGCTCCTAAAATATAAAAGGGACTCACAGCAGCCGGAGGCACTGGGGCTGGGGGATCGCTCTTCTGGCAATTCCTCTTCCCCTCTCCCCTCCCGCTAGGAAAGGGACTCCCCAGCTTGAAGGCGCCCCACGGCGTAACAAAACGAGACCTGGCCCGAAGTAATGTGTCAAACGGTTCCAGGCTAGGTTCTCAGATTGACAGGGGAGGTGTTTAGTGGGTAGTCCAAAGGTATCCTCCATGGGAGTCCCACACTGCCAGACTCGGCGGGCATAAATGCCTTCACCTCCCTACCACAAAAAAAAAAAGTATTACTATGCACAGGGAGTAGACGAATACGGAAGGTTCAAGACAGGTATGAAGCCAAGGGTTGTCAAGTAAAACCTGAAAATCTGGCATAGCGGCGGAATCATTCTTTCCACACAGTTTTCAATATCTTTGAAAAATTGCATTTTTCATTGGATAAAAATAACATATAACCTATATACTGTCAAATTCAAATATCAATAATTAAAATCGATTTCCAGAAAAATACTTGCCGCCTTACTCTTACACACAAAACACAAAAATATTCAACTTAACACCATTGTTTGACACCAATAATCAATTAATACATGAATTCACCAAAAATTGCTTCCGTAACTAAGCAATCATAATTTAAGATGCACGCTTTCACAAATCATCATACTACAAACGATCATCACTATCATCTTCATTCTTTCCTTATAGCCTGCATAAATTTACATCGTACACACATTGTAACACCCGCACATACCTTCTATATTTCAGCTCATCTTCGCAAGGTAAAAACCAAGACGGCAAAAACCTTAGGTAGTGACCATCAATGGGGTAAAAACTTATGAGCTGACGAGAAGATATATTTAACCTCAAGCCAAACCGCAGGAGGAATGCCGGTCGACAAGAGCACTCTCTGAGGCTAGCATTTTTTGGGGAGTTCCGCCCCCACGTACCCGAGGAAACTCCCGCAGGGGGATGCAGGTCGACAAGAGCACTCTTGGTGGCTAGCATTCTTTGGGGAGCGCCGCCCCCACGGACCCGAGGATATGGGGGGCACCGTGAGGTTCCCTCCTGGGATGACAGGTAACGACTCTGATTGGATCTGAACTACGCTTTGGACAACGAACTGGAATTGACGCTTTAGGCTGGCGGATGTGATGGTTTGGACCTAGTTGCTTTGCACAGTAGCGCCGAGGTGAAACTCGTATGTGAACGGCTCCAATTCAACTATCATACCGTCTCCGTCCCGGTAAAACCTTGGCAGGCCTCGGAGTACGTTCGAAGTTCGCACCACTGGTTTGGTGGTTTAGGTTCGGTTGAGACGGACTCCCGATTAGCGCTGGTCTGGCTCTGAGCACTTGTTTCCATAAGGGCTTGCGCCAACCCTCGCATGGCCTTGCTCTTAAAAGATAACCGTGGGACCAAAAAGGTGACTACACACACGAACGGAGATAGTGGCTCCGAGGGGGGGCCCAACAAAACTGGAGCAAACAAAATCAAAAGACAAAAAACACTCAAAAAAAGAAACAAAACATAACAACGACGACACAACCTGCGGTTGCAGCCACAATGTTAACAGTACACCGAAAGCGGTACTAACCACGACAAAAACGAAGAATAACACAATGACAGTGAAGGCAGACAAAAAACGGAGAATAGCAGACAGTCTGATTCAGCTTGAGATTCCTGCGGCGTTCGGGCGCAGCAAAAAAAATGATGCGAACGCCAAAGTGTCCTATTAAAGAAAAGCGGGAAACTCTGCAGGCCGCTTCAGGTGTTCGGGCAGTATAAGATAATATAAAGAGCACCAAAAGTTCGATTGTCACTGCTGCGATCGGTACCGAAGTGTCACAAATCCCGACATTGCAACGAAAAATCCAGAAGCAAACGAGGAGATTACGGCACGAAAAGCAAAGAGTAACCAGACACCGCGTGATTGCACCGCCAACGTCAAAAATGTGGCGGAAGTACTGCACCTGGAATTGGAACGCGATAACCTCTCCCAAAGATGGTTGCAAGGTACAAGTGCCACCCAGCGATATGAAGAAGAAAGGCTACTCCGAAAAGTGGGAGATGTTCTGAAAAGAATACAATCTGCATGCGACTCCCCAAAAATCAGCGATGCAGCAAAGGGGGGCTCGTTGAACTAGAGGAGCTCCCTTCTTTAGTGTGTACCTAACGCCTAACGAATCGATATCATCTTTCCAAGCCAAGCTTAATGCTTTGGAGGGCGCTGTCTCGAACGCAGAGGGCAAAGTGCTCGTTGGGGGTGACTTCAACGCTAAAGCAATCGAATGGGGCATGCCTCAGACGGATCCGCGGGGAAAACGAATCCTGGAAATGGTGGCCAGGATGGCCCTTGTCGTACTAAACTCCGGAAACACGCCGACTTTCCGCCGTATTGGCTGTGAGGGAACCATACCGGACGTGACATTCGCCTCAGAGTCCTTAGTGCGGAGGATACAAAACTGGAAAGTATTAGAGGACTACTCAGCCAGTGATCATCAGTGCATTCTGCTTGAGATAAGTCATGCTGTCACATCGGAAGGATGGACGTCGAGAGGTTCGTCGAGGTGCTCACAGCAGGTGAGCCGCTGCAGGGAGCTTCGGAGGAGATGGAAGAACTGGCAGCTCAAGATGTGGTGAACTCTACTATGAGCATCATTACGACTGCTTGCCGTGCTTCTATGCCCCGTCAACGACCCCAGCGCGACAAGCCCCAGTGTACTGGTGCTCAACTGAAATCGCTGAAAAGCGATGGGAGTGTCACAAGCTTCGACGTGAGGCTCAACGGGCGCGGAACGGTGACGAGGCATACAACCAGGTGGCAGCATATAAGTCGGTCAGGAAATGCCTTCGCAACCTGATCAACAGTAGCAAGGCTCGCTGCTGGCAAGACCTAGTGGACAATGTGAACAAGGATCCGTGGGGCCTTGGCTACAAGCTGGTCATGCGGAGGGTTGATGCCGTACGGAAGCCTTGTATACATGAGCGGAAAAGATGGAAGCGATAGTGTGGGGACTCTTCCCCGCCCATCCCGTCCGTGTTGACGCTTTCCATGATCAAATAGCAGTAGAGTGCACACTCTTCACACAGCTGGAACTGGAGGAGGCAGTCCTCTCCCTGAAAGCGAGGAAGGCTCCAGGGCCAGATGGTGTTCCAGCTGAGGTGTTGCAGCTCGTCTATCACCATTGTCCTGACGCTGCTCAGAACATTCAACGCTTGCCTGCAGGACGGGGTTTTTCCAGTACGATAGAAGGTGGCAAGGCTCGTGCTGATCAGCAAGGGGAAGGGAAATCCCGAATCGCCGTCTGCATACCCCCCGTTATGCATGCTAGACACGGCTGGGAAAGTGCTAGAGAAACTCATCAAGGGAAGACTCACTGACGCGATTCGTGCTGCTTGGGACCTATCTTTTTTACAGTACGGCTTTCGAGCAGGACGTTCTACCATTGATGCGATTGCAGGGGTGGTGTACGCGGTCCAAAGAGCAAAGGCATATAGTCGCACCAAGCGACTGATCGTCCTGTTGGTGACACTTGACGGAAGGAATGCCTTCAACTCCGCTAGATGGGTGGATATTCTGGACACGCTGGAAAACTCTTTTCAAGTTCCAGAATATCTGATGCAGCTTTTGAGGAACTACCTAAAGGGTCGAAGCCTGCTCTACGACACGACACAGGGCCAACGAAGGATGGAAATTACATCGGGTATTGGGGAGGGATCTACCCTTGGCCCGGACCTGTAGAACGTGTCTTACGACGGGCTACTGAGACTTGAGATGCCAGATGAGTCGCGCTTGGTTGGCTATGTGGATGATGTTGTGGCTCTGGTCACTGGAAGCACCGTTGAACAAGTGCAACTTAGGCTAGGTATGCTAATGCGCCGAGTGAGGGACTGGATGACTGCTCGCGGGCTCAGTTTAGCACTGGAGAAAACCGAAGTGGTCATCTTGACAAAAAAGAGAATCCCTAGAGTAAGGATGATCAGTATTGGCGACTTACAAATCGAATCGAAGCCAGCGGTGAAGTACCTGGGGCTACTGAACGACTCGAAGATGAGTTTCTCTGAGCAAATCAGGGCAACGGCTGAGAAGGCTGCTTCTGAAATATTGGCTCTGAGTAGACTTATGGCCAACGTAGGGGGACCCAGTCCATCAAAAAAACGCCTCTTGATGAGTGCTGTAGGGTCAGTGCTACTGTATGGAGCAGAAGTATGGGGCGACGCTCTCAGCAAGGAGGTATACCGAAAACGTTTGGCACAGGTACAGAGAAGAGGAGCTCAGAGGATTGCATTTGCATGATTATGTATGCCTGACGTAGATTACATGAAATTATAATGTATAAATCACCTGTATTCCATGTCAAATTCACTCTAATTTATATGCAAATCCAAAAGGTAGTCCACGGCAACGTGGCAACTAGATTAAGTTAGAGTGATACTTCAGACGGACTATAAGCCCGTCCAGTTATGACACGGGCTAGTTTAAAGAACAAAACCTATTGCAGCTGGGTGAACGAGCACATGGCCAAAGAGTGTACTGACGATATAACGTTGCGGATTACCGGCACATTCGATCATGATAATGAGATACTCCAGCTATCTCTAAGCAAAAAGCAATAAAGGCTGAGCTTGGAGGCTCAGATGGTTACCTAGTGGATGAGTTGCTTGGAAACAGTCATACTGTAAGAAAATACGTAGTACTGAAATTGTTAAACAAACATACGAGTATGATCCGCTTCGATATGAGTTATTATTTGTAAACTTCAAAATCCAGTTTTCCACTCTTATCTACACTGTCAATCCAATTCAAAAATACTAGTTAATCTCATTTATATGAAGCACAAAATACGCTGCTATCAACCATTCAATCAAACTGATCAACAACAAGTAAAAAATTATACTGGCAAAAACATTTGAAATGATGCATTTTACATTCATTAATTGCTACAGTATATTTCGCAAGATAAAAATCAACACGGCAAAAATCTCAGGTGGTGTGCATCAATGTGATAAAAACTTATCAGCCAATGAGAGGATATATTTAACTTCAAGGCAACTCGCCAAACGCATACGGCGATGACGAAAACGACCTTCCAATTCAAACCAAATCATTTTGCTTTCCGCTTGCTTCGCAAAGCATTCAACCCAAATGGTTATCTTATCATATGATTTTGCATATCATGCACACGTATACCTTGTGGATTTCACTTTGGATCTCAACGTCGTGAACGATCCTCATCTCCATAACGTTATCATCTCCCAACATACAGGCGTGTATAAGATCGCATTTTCTCTACAGTTCATAACACTCATATACATGTTGTTTTACAAATGAAACCGTTCTTTTTCTTCTGTCTTATTTCAATTTGTTACATAATAAATTCACATTTTATGTTATACATTCAAACAGACGCTATTATGGGTGTTTGCTTATCCCACATGAAAGAATTTATGTACAATCTGGAAAGAATTGATGTACGACGTGGTAAAATATATGCAAATTCATAAAAGAAAACATGTGTTTGAATGTAAAAAGAGGAAAATCAAGTTTGCCAATTCAAGCATCCATGTACTACCCATCACTAAATAAAACATGTGGTAAAGAAAATCATATAGAACTATAAGATTTTTTGTTTGTAAACAGAGAGACTGGCCGCCTTCGAAACCAGTTACTTATATCACCCTCCCTCTCAAATTAGCACCATCATGCTCAGCAATACAGCTCCATCTCCCTCACACACACCATATCCCTCCCGTTCCACCATTTATAGCTAAAGGCCTTATGCGCAATTCCCATTTTCCATGTTAAAACCGGTTCCTGTCCCCGTCCTTACTACTCTTATCGCTGGACCAATTGGCCTCAAATTTTATATTCCGGAGGCAATTTTTATTAAAAACCGGTGAAGTCAGGGAAAATTCGTTTCAGGCATTTTTTTCGATTAAATTTATTGTATTTTATTTTTCACATGACAAATAAGAAGCACCACACTCTTTCATCAGCTTACAGCTACCAACTTTATTCCCTTTAGGGGGTGCCTGTAGTAATCAAGCGGGCTGCATACGCAAACTGGTCGAGGATCTTCAACGAAAAGGCGTTAGAGGAAGACGATTGTCGAAATGTGCTTATTACGTGCTACATTAAATGCCAGTGAAAATGTTTTTAGGCAAATTGTTATTGGTTACCCAAACAAATGTATGTAGTGAAATAGCTGCAGGAGCCAAAGTAACGGTGATAATTTTCGACAGTTAAAATTATCCAAAAACATATTATTTAGAGTAAAACAGTAGAGTTTCACAATAACATAAATTTCGTGGAGTTATATGGAGAGCCTTTTTTTCAAATCGAGATAATACTGTGAATTGATCAATAAAGTTAAGCACCCTGAGTCAGAGCAAACAATATACATTAAGGATTTAACTATCAACATTTTAAACTAGCGCCATATCAATTGTTTCTTCCCATAAAAGCCAAACGAATAATCGAAAGTGCTTTGCTTGCTTCTAAATCCTTGTCACTCATTTCCGTTGGTAGTCTCACTTTAATTGATGTTAGAACAATTGCTTTAATTGTAACAAACAGTATAATTGCTCCTTCTATTCGAATTGAAAATTTGAACATAACTGTCGATTTATCCCGATCTCTTGAAAATGTCAGGAGTCAAACAACAACCGTGCCGAGCAATCCACATAGAGTTGCAGGCCAACAACCACAGCTGGTCAATGGAAAGGGAGGGAAGAAATCAGCTGGGGACATGAGTGCAAGGAGGACGCCATTCCTTCACCAGCGCAGTGGGATTGCTTTTATCTTCAGTTAAAGGGAAGCAGTAAATTGCCGGTAGCAAGTACTTTTTTGCAATAAACTTTCGTATGCATTAAATTTCAGAAAAAAAGAATTTAAAAATTTAAATTTTGGCTAAGATATAAGTGCGATGTAAAGTGCACGCTCTCCGGTCACCAGAGGATGGAAATTTTTGGTAGACAATGAAAAGTATGGACGGAAAAAGAAACGACGGAATACTCGAGTTTGGTGTCACTTATTGGCGTGCAGACAGTATTTCCGGTGGCGTAAGTTCACCCGCAATGTTTCAAGTGGAAAAGAAATTGAGGGAAAGGACGGAGAAAACTTCCAACACTTGCTTTTTGGTCGCGATATAAATATTAATGGGAGACAGTTTTCCAGTTAATCAAGCGGACAAGTTGGTGGTTGGGAATCAGAGCATTTATTGGTGTTGAGTGCAAGCCAGAGGGAAGCTCACCGCTGCAAGTAGAGGAATAGTTGCGGTGGAATCGAGTTTGGAACTAGCGCTAGAGTACACGTGACGGGGTCACAAATAGTGTGAAGCGAGCGTAAAAATCACTGTCACCGTGAAGGAAGGAGAATTGTCACCCGGAAAGGTCAATTAAGGAATATGCGGGTGAAGTTTGATTTGACGTTGGGAGCTTTTTGCGACAGTTGCAACGAAAAAACATGCATCGGCAACTGAGTGATTTCAAGGATATCAATGTGTTGCTGGGAAGATGAATAATTTCCTTGAAGGATGAGTTCAGAGAGGAAAAATATCAACGCAAAACCTTTTAAAGTTGAGTATTTTATAATTCGTAATATCGTGGAAACCAGCGAACAGTTGATTGGGTTACATGTCAATAGAATTTTTGATAAAAGAAACTTTATTTTCCATGAAACAAGTTATTTGATTTGATTAAAGAGAGTAAAAGTATCTTAAATTCAATATAACTGTTTGGAAGTGGTTGTATTTTATTTAAAATAGTATGGCGTAAAAATACTATCACCTAAAATAAATTTAAGTGAGATCAACGAATGCAGGAGCCACCACATTCCAAAAACGAGCACTCGTCCAAGAAGTGCGGTGAGTACCTTGTTCCTTTTTTATTCACTTGCATGCTCAAGATAATCACTCTCCCTAAAAAAATATAAATTCTTGCATACAAACTTATTTAAATTTCTCGTATTTGCAATATATTTCTTTAATACAAACTCGATTAAATTGAGTTCCATTTTTTATTGACGGGGAACACTAGCGAATGAGTATGTAGAAAAATAACATGATGTATTGAGTTCTACATTAACTCGGTCTTTTCTTTTCTTTTCTACTGGGTATGAGACCTGCAAACTTGGCGAACCCGTCCTCAAAAATGAGCTAGCCGTCCAGCGTAGCCTCCTCTTTGTTATATTTGGGGCTCTTGCAAAGGATGGTTGGCCTTCCACTTTCTCAAGATGGCCAAGTCATCGTCCAGATTTATGATCTGGGTGGGAAGAGTGTGACGGGGCATCACTACCACCCAGATGCCCCATTCTTTTTGTAGGCGTAAATGACGGATTCGTGTCACACGTGTTTCAGTCGGAAATGTCGTTACGCCTTCTTGTCCAATGTTCTTCGGTTGGTTACCTAGGCCTTCGACACCTGTTGAATGTGTCTATTTGTCACGTAAAGCAAATCGTAAGGGTGAATTTTGTTGCAGTGGATCCTTACACTGCCAGAAAAACCCGCCCCATGACACTTGCAACGCTAACTGTCAGCATACTTACGCGTTGCCAGGCAAGGCCATTTCCAGCGATGCACAAATTTTTCGTTTGCTGATGCAGCAGTTCACCGCTGCAGCCTTAAATGGACTTGTAACATCCCCTTTAACACGACATGTCCTTCTAAAGGAACGACTTCTAAAGGAAAGAAGGATATCCTAAAATCTAAATGGGTGCCCTATTATAGAAGAATAGTTTATATCAAATATCTCCTCGCCTTACCTATACGAACAGAAGCCCCATGGTGCTAAAATATTATAATTGAAGTGGCAATTATGTCAAGGTGAGGGGAGATTTAGAGTTAACAATTCTTCTTTAGAAGGCCACCCACCTAATTTTTGGGGCACTCTTCTTTCCTTTAGAAGGACATCCTTTTAAAATAAATAAGCCATTATTCAAACCTAGCTAAAGGCATTTTATTCACAAGGTATGTTCAATTAATGTATTAATGCCAATCTTATCATACAACACCAGTTATGCTAGCAAAAACCACATAACTTATCAAACTTGATGGAACTATTCACGAGCCAACTATCGATCCTCCACAATAAACAACCATCCTCTGCGCACTTCCTTTACGGCTGAAGCACTATTTTATCCAACACTGATTTCGTCATCCTTAAATTCCTGAAAAAATAATCAAATAATTTTATATATTAGTTAAGATTGCACAGCCTAAGAATAGTTCAGTTGTCTCCAGCCATCAAAAAAAGCCTTATCAATGTTATATTTTCTGTACTAGCAAACAATGTTGTAGTGCAAACAATGCAATACTTCAAAGCTTACATGAAGTATTTTGGTGGATGGGATATATATATATATATATATATATATATATATATATATATATATATATATATATATATATATATATATATATATATATACATATATATGTCTATATATATATATATATATATATATATATATATATATATATACATATATATGTCTCTATATATATATATATATATATATATATATATATATATATATATATATATTTATAAATATATAAATGGGGAATCCCGGCTTTATGATGATATATATATATATATATATATATATATATATACATATATATATATATATATATTGGTAAGTCTAAAAAGTGTTGTCTTTTTTTTGTCATTATTCGATTGAATATTTCTTTTATTTGAAATGGATTTTATTTAAGTACATATTGTCCATTATTATCTATGACCTTTTGCCACTTTTTGGGTGGAGCCATTATCCCATCTATATAGAACTTTTGTGGTTTATCAGCGAAAAACTTGGCCAAGTGATTTTCTCAGCCCCTTTTTGAATTAGTAGTCTGATGACGCAAGGCCTGGGCTATACGGTGGATGCATCAAAACTTCCTAGGTAAGCTCTGTCAATTTTCGCTGGGTCATCAAAGATGTGTGTGGTCTGGCATTGTCCTGATAGAAGACAACGCCCTTTCTAATTCTGGCCGGTTTTTTTAAATTTCTTCTTGCGATCTGGTTAATTCTTGACAGTACAGAACCAAATTGAGTGATTGGCCAGGTTCTAGCACCTCATGATAAACAATTCAATTCCAATCCTACCCTATACACACAGCATAACCTCATTTGGTGTCAATCCCGGCTTTATGATGATTCACCTTTTTTTGACCATGACCTTTTTCGAATGACATTCTCGTATCTTAGCCATTTTTCATCGCCTGTAATGATTTGCTTCCAAAATAGCTCGATTTCGTTGCGTTTTATTAGCATTTCGCAAATGGAGATTCGGCCAATCAAATTTTTTTGTGTTGATTCATGCGGCACCCAAACGTCGAGCTTCTTTGTATACCCAGCCTTAATTAAATGGTTCAAAACTGTTTGGTGATGTATATTCAGTTCCTTAGCAATGTCATGGCTAGTTATGTGTTGGTCTTCTTCAATTTTTTGTAAGAATTCATCGCCTTTTTCAGTGATTGGTCGACCTGAGCGAGGTGCATCTCTGACATCAAAATTTCCAGATCGAACGCGAGTGAACTATCTCTTGGCTGTGGCTTTTGATAAAGTACGCGTATCTTGACCGTAGACACCATACATTTTTTCACGAGCCTGCGATGCATTCTCACCTTGATTGTAGTGATATTGTAAAATATAACGAATTTTTTTGAGAAATTTCATTTATGTTTAAAAGAATACAACTTTTGACACGAATGACGAACTACAAAACTGGCCGCATAAAAATTGTAAACTGAAATGTTACCTTTCAAACGCATGTCAGTTTGACTCAATCTGATTAGTATTGCCCAATATATGTCAACGAACACCATCTAGTTCCAAAAAAGGCTCAATACTTTTTTATACTATCCAATATATACGCATCTATATATAATAAAATTCCAGTGAAAACAATTTTTTCAATTTAGAAAATAAGATAATGCTAAATAAAAACATATTAACTTAAATGCTATAATGAGCACCATTTGTAAATCTAATCCCTATTTCTCAGTAATGAAATTAAATCTTCTTCTTCTTCTTAGCACTACAGCCCCTTTCGGGCCTTGGCTTCCTGCAAACACCGCCTCCAATCTCGAAATCCAAGCAGCGCTGAACTGTCTTCGTCAACCGAGTCAGGCCAGCGTTTCCTCGGTTACCCCACTGGCCGCCGGTCTCCAGTTCCCCCTACGAATACCTTCTTGGGTATCCGTTGTACGTCCATACGATTCATGTGTCCAGCCCATTGCAGCTTCAGCAGTCTTACAATCCTTGAGACCTCCGGTTCGTCAAAAATTTCATACAGCTCATGGTTGTATCGAATTCGCCATCGGTCGCCGTCTAGCTTCGCTCCGATTATTCGCCTCAGGACCCGTCGCTCAAAGGTGTTCAATATATTAGCGGATGCTTTGGTTAGGGTCCACGTTTCACACCCATAGCATAACACAGGTCTTATCACAGATTTGTATACTTGGAGCTTTGTTTTCCTGTGTATGCAGCTGGTCTTCAAGATCGTCAATACTGAATAAAATATTTTATTTGTGAGCTGTATTCTTCGGCGTATTTCGTCTCTTTCATTGCCCGTTTTCGTTATTTTAGCGCCTTAATACACAAATTCACTAACATTTTCGATACTGTGTTCGCCAAGTGTGATATTGTGTATTTGGGGTATTTTTCCTCGACTGCGTCATGAACTTTGCTTACTTCTTATTGATTTGTAGCCATACTAGTTCTGCTTCGCTGTCGAGTTTCAGGAAGAGTTCTTTGGCAGTTGTTAGTGACCATGACAGAATGTTGATGCCATCCGCATAGGCCACTAATTGGCTCGACTTGTATAGTAATATACCTCGCGTATCGATAGGTAGCTTCCGTATGACGTACTCCAGAGCCAAATTCAATAACAATGGGGCCAGCCCATCTCCCTGCTTTAGTCCGATATTTGTGTCAAAGGCATCGGTGAGTTGGTTATTGATGCAGACTTGGGAGGTTGTCGACGTCATTGTCATTGAAATTTAATAAGCATATTCATTCTCGTTGCTGAGATACACAAAGGAAAGCTAATCTAAAGATTTTAAGATATATAATTTAATATAGAATTCAAATTAATGTAAGAATAACTAATTTGGCTGATTCAATGAAATTGAATATTCCTAATGTTTTTCAATGTACTTTATACCTGATTTTTACTATGGTGGTTTTTATTTGTTGATCTATTTATGATAAAGTACGTCTTTCTGGTATATTTTGTTAATATTTTTACAAAGAGCATTTTGATAAAAAAACCAACGTTACAAATGCAAAAAATATAATTTGAAAAGAAAACATACTGCTAGAAGGTCTCTGCTTACTGCTAAGCAATTATTTTCAATACAAATGTTATTTCCAAATATGGACTCACAATTTGAATGCCCAATCTGTAAATGCATGTCATTTTTATGTTTTATCATATTCATATATTTTAATGCTTTAAATACTTCTTAATTATGTGCAACAAAAATAATCAGCATAGCGTTACGATTTCAAATGATTTTCCCACAGCTTTTGTAATTGTCTGAGGGTTTGAAAATCATAGATCAAACCCCAAAATACACGGAGCAAACCTTACTATGGCTGGAGGTGACGCCACACTCATAACTTCAACCCACTTTCTTCTGAGATTCCCGTCTGAAGGAAATCCAGAAGAAACAGGAAGAGACGATTATTTTTTTGTTCTAACCAACAATGCAGCAACCGATTTTAGAACGTCAACTATTACATTATATATTCACTTCTTCTTCTTTTTCGTAGCACTACAGCCCCGCTTGGGCCTTCGTTTTCTGCAAATAGTGCTTCCAACTGTCTCGGTCCATTGACCGCGTCCTCCCATTTTGAAACCTGAGCAGTGATGAACTGTCTTCGCCGAAGGAGATAGACCAGCATTTCCTCTGTTTCCCCACTGGTCTCCGGCCTTCAGTTGTCCCACGAATACCTTTTTGGGTATTCGTTGTTCGCCCATAAGATTCATGTGTCCAGCTCATTGCAACTTCGTCAGTCTGACAATCGTTGAGACTCATGGTTGTATCGGGCTCCTCATTGATCCATGGTCCATGTCTCACATCCATAGCATAACATATGTCTTATCACTGATGTGTATAGTTGGAGCTTTGTTTTCATGAGTATACAACTGGTCTTCAAGATCGTCAAAACTGAATAAAATATTTTATTTGTGCGCTGTATTCTTTGGCGTATTCCGTCTCTTTCATTACTGATTCTCATTATTTGGGTGCCTTAATACACAAATTTGCTCACATTTTCCAAACTGTATTCGCCAAGTGGAATATTTTGTGTGCCTGAGGTATTTTTCCTTGACTGCGTCATGAGCTTTGTTTTACTTTCATTGATTTATACCCCTACGAGTTTTGCTTCACTGTCAGGAAGACTTCTGTGGCAGTTGTTAATGACCGTGACAAAATGATATGTCATCCACATAGGCTACTACTTGGCTCGGCCTGTATAATAATGTATAGTGCCTCGTGTATCGATTAGTAGCTTCCTTATGATGTACTCTAGAGACAAATTAAATAGTGAAGGGGCCAGATCATCTCCCTACTTTAGCCCGATATTTTTGTCAAAGGTGTGGGTGAGTTGGTTATTGATGCGGACTTGGGAGGTCATCGATGTCATTGTCATTTTGGTAAGATGGACTAATTTGGATGGGATGCCAAAGCAAAGCATTATTTGGTACAGTACGTTACCATCAATACTGTCGTATGCTTGCTTAAAGTCAACAAAAATTTGGTGTACGCCAATGTTGATCTCCCAGTATTTTTCTACAGGTACCTGCTTGATAGTGAACAATTGGTCTATTCTCGATCTACCTGCTCTAAAACCACCACTACTGTTGGCATATGATCCAATTTGATTTTCTACGATCTTTGAAAATATTTTGTACGGCGTACAAAGTCGTGATATGCCTCTATAATTTTCACACTGTAGCTTGTCATCTTTTTGTGGATACAGAATAAAATTGATTGGCGCGACTCTTTCAGCATATATACTTGTTGTCACATGTGCTGGATTACTTTGTGAATAGCTTTATGAACATTGCTGCCACCAAATTTGATGAGCTCCACTGGAATCTGATTGATCCCCGGTGCTTTATTGTTCTTTTGGGCTTTGATGATTGAACACACTGCATCCAGAGTTGATGGGGCCAATGGAAGCTCTCCACCACGTCCAATATTGTGTAGCTGTGTGGAGGATTAAGGACGTTCTTGAAATATGATACCAATCTTTCCTTAATTTTGGTTTCATCAGCGATGATATTGCCAAAATCATCATGACAGAGCGTAGTTTGAGCTGATAACCACGTTTCAGGCTTTTCACTACTTTGTATATTTGTGTTGCTTACTAAACTTACATCGATACTTCTCAATTGGTCGTCATAGTATTTTTTTCCTTAATTCTAATTATCTTACTCGCTACTCCTCTGAGATTTTCATAGTGTTCTCCTTTCGTCCTAATTTTCTTACCTACTTTTTCCTTGCACGCCTGATTCTTTTTCTCTAACGCATTCTGGCACTCATCATCGAACCATTCATTCCTCTTGCGCCGGGCTTGATGTCCGATCGTCTGTTCTGCCACGGTCCTAATAGCCGCTTTCACTTCCATCCAGAGCTCGTTGCTTGCCTTTAACAATGCGTCTGATAAGCTGGGAGCCAGCTGGTTGTCGAGGGTCTCTGTGAGATTTTTGGCGACAGACGCTGTTTGGAGCCTTTCGATGTCAAATTTTTGTAGCGGGCTGGTCTTCGCTGAATATACTTTTGACATACGACATCAATAGGTTAATTTTATCAAGTAATGAGCTGAGTTACACTTGGCTCCTCGGTATGTACGGACGTCAAGTATGCTCGGGGCCCAACGTTGTAGGATCAGAACATGGTCGATCTGGTTTTGTGAGTTGCCACCCGGTGATACCCAGGTCATTTTATGAATGCGTCGATGAGAAGCAAGTCGAACGTATGGCTAGATTTCTGCTACATGTAAAGTCAATCAGGCGCTGGCTGTCGTCATTTGTTTCATCGTGGAGGCTGTATCTTCCAGTCGTTCCCCGATGAGATATCTTATTGCCAACCTTAGCGTTGAAGTCATCCAGAATCCTTTTTGTGTTGTTTGTGGACTAGTCTTTCCAGGTGATTGTAGAACGTTTGCTTTGTTTCTTCGTCCTTTTCTTTGGTCAGGGCGTGAACATCAATTAGCCATATTTTGAAGAATTTCACTTTTATACGGATCGCACACAATCGTTCATTGACTGCCTTAAAATCAATAACGTGCGATTTGAACTCCCTATCCACTATGAAGGCCATTCCAAAATCTCGTTTTCCAGTAGGCTTCCCACTTTTAAATATTGTGTGTGATCTCATGTTTTGAATGTCGTTTCCAGTCCAGTTCTTTTCCAGGGTTACCAGTGTTTTTAATTCATATTGACTGACTAGTTGTAAAAGGTCCTTAACAGTGCCAGGGTAATTGAGTCACCTGACATTCCAGGATCCAATCCCATAGTCCTTTTTCCGTTTGCAAGGTCATTGTCGAAATTGCAATCCATCCCGACGCGCATCTTCAGGTATCGAAACATTTTAAGGTTTTCCAGGGACGGCATGGTTACTAAGTCGATTTCGTTATCAGGTGCAGAAGAATTGGTATCACCCTCTTACGTCCCCACAAAAGAGGTGTAAGTAGGATTTGGTTGCAGAGCTGTAGATGTATTTACAGTTATAAGCATTTCTTGGCATTCAATGCTACATTGTTGGGGGACCAGTAAACTCAATGTGTAACTCCGAGAGCATTTATGACCATTTAATTGAGAGGTTTGGGATGAGGAATCATGGAAGTTATGGGTTGAGGAAACAAGGAGTTCCCTCCCCCTTTCTCAAAGGGGCTTGGGACCGTCTACGGTGGAGTTATATATTCGCTTACTTATGTAATGAAACCCGACATTTTTTATGCCGTTGTAATTGAAGCACGTCGCCACAAAACACTTCATTTTTCTGAAATGATTCAAATAAGTTTTATCAAAATCGCGTTTCAGGAACAACACATTTATACTTTACCTTGATTTTATTTTTCAATTTCATTTGAACGTAATTGCACTATTGTTATCTCTACAAAACATATATCTGTCGATCATCTCTACAAAATATATATATATATATATATATATATATATATATATATATATATATATATATATATATATATATATATATATATATCAGAATTTATACTAAAAGTTTATAGTCTAGATTTACTATTTTAATCACTTAAAACATGCGCTTTTTCAGACACTTTAAAAGCAAAGAAAACGTAGTTCTCATAAAATTCAAATTAACGTCACTAACTGGTTTTCAAACCAAAGATAGTGGGAATCAATTCAGTTCCCGTCACAACTACGCTTTTTCCCCTAATTTGGGTGTTTAATTCCGTGAGCAAATTGGAAGTAGGTTGAAAATAAGTACACTCATTTTAATGAAAAAGTATTTCCTTATATTTTTTGCAAAAAACTAACATGTTTTATTATAAATTTGCAAATAACACAAACAATCAACCTATTTTATTTGATTGCCACCTATTGGTTATATTTTTTATGTAGCTAAGCTTCTATATATTTTGAATTGATGTCACCTCGATATTATGGCCCATAAGAGCTTCACTTCATTCCATACACGTACTCGTATATGGACTTCCACCACTTGGAATCCCTTATCCCATATCAATGGTGTAGCTATAATAACTGTGAAATTGATGGTCACCTTGAAACGCAATGAAAATCTCAGATGAATAAGAACTGGTTGGGCTGAGCTTATGTAAAGTGCCTTCTTCCAAACGATCTGTCTGTCATTTCCTCCCCGTCTGCCTCTTGCTGGTCACTTTCTTGTTCCAGAAGCTGACTAGATGCGTACTGTCTGTCAAGTTGACTGATGCAAATTGGACGCCAAATTGGCCAATTTGCAAGTTTCGTCGCGAATTTTATCCAATATTAAAACTGTGGAAAGTGTTCGCGATCTACATTTTTTCCAAGTGTTTAAAAATTCGATCAAGGTTTGTGATTCAAGTAACTTTAACGTGTGACATTGTGAAATTAATTTAGAATTTAAAAATGAAATGTGTAGTGCCTTCGTGTAAAAATCATAGTGGAAAAGGATCTGTAGGTGTTTCCTTTCGCAAGTGAGTAGTTAATATATTAATGTTTTGCATGTTTTTCATACGATGCTGAAGGTTTTTCAAATAGAAAACAAATTTTTGGTATTGTATGAAAATTTGTTTACATTGAGCAGCAGCCATGTTTGCTTGTGCAATTTGGCTCTCTTTAACGTTGTAAACAAGAGCGTAGCAATAGGAAAAATGGTCGCAGGGGTTGTTGCGAGCATATTGTCACGTGATTGTCTACTCCAGTATTATTTAATTACTCAATGATGAAAATACTGGGCTCAGTTCCTCGCTACTTTGTAGTAGTGATTTATCGCATGTTATCTACGATATAGTGAAAAACTCTCCAGCTGCTGAATGTGACAAGGTGAGTTGCACTGGGAACCTTAGAAGTTTTGTTTAAAACCTAAGTCGCATGGATGTAGTGTATGTGAATGTGGGGGGCTAATCACATTAAAAGTGTTCGTGTTTTTCTTATTGAATAATTGGGTATATTTTAAAAAGTAAGATACATAGATATTTTAATGAGTTTTTTGCGAACATTTATTTTCAACATGATAAGAAGGTACATAGCTTCGCAACGGCACTATAGTCAAACAGCAACTATTACAAGGTTCGGTTGTAACCTATTCAATGTTACTGATATATTGATAACAAAAGTATTATATCAGTGTTCAATGGCTTATAAGCTGAAAAATACAATAAGAATTATTTTCAAATAACAACAAAAAAAAGAACTCACATGAACATGACACATTGAGCTTACCAAATACGAGAAGATATTTAACAATAATCGTTAGTTAGCATAATAAACTAAGTAAATGAAACCAGCAGCAAGGGTTAACGTATGCTATATAAAGTTTGAGAAATGGTACATTATTTGAAAAAAAAACAATGAGGAAAACAAGAAGTTATATATGAAATCCATGAAAAAAATTATTACCCACAATTAAATGCGTAATATTCAAAACCTGGTGAGTAAAATAATTCTCTACAGGTACATTTTGATTAAATCATTACCTTATAACAGAGTGAGGATGAGAATCTGAAGAGGTTAAGCTCTTCATACTCTGGTTGACCATGAGAAATAGAATTGGCCTAATTTTATTCTCGTCGTAAGCTAAACTGTTTCTGAAATTTTTTTGTTTGGCTTCCTGTATTTCTATTAGAGTTTTTAACGATTTCGCGTTCAAAAATTTGAATTTCGTCAGCAAGTTTAGTACTTCAACATACAGATTTGCTTAAAAGAAGAGGTGACAATGCCACAAATTTTAGCCTATGATGTCAGTGAATGCCTAAATATTTGATTGATGCTTTGAGGGGAATATTGTGCCCATCAATTGATAAAGGGAGTTATTTACTTTCAGCTTGAGCATTTCTATGACCATTCCTATATGCATTACGAAAGCAAACTAACTCACATTTTTAGGGTTAATTTTCAGAGCGCAATCAAACATATAGTTTTTCATCACTTGAAGATGAAAATTAATATTATTTAAAGCTATTAAGGGACTTGTGCCACTTGCAAGAAGGATAATATTGTCCGCATAAAGAAACATACTAGAATTGTTATGCATATTATATTGATGACCACAAGGAACATTTGGTAAATAAAAATTGAATAGAGATGGACCAAGAATAGAATCCTGAGAAACACAAGGACACACATTCATAAAAAAATTGTATAGATTACCTATTTTAATCGATAAACTACGATTAGTAAGAAAACATAAAAAACGCTATACATGAATAGGGTAGTTACAATTTAAAAGTATGTAGAATAAACCTTTTAACCAAACCAAATCGAAAGCTAGGTCAAGATCAATTATACATGCCACTGTAACTTATTTGCTTCGCAAACCAAAAGAAATTTCATCATGAATGGATAAGATTGCATGTTCAGTAGAAATTTTTTCCTTGAAGCCAAATTGTTCAATAGGAATGATGGACTTTACTATTATAGATTAGATTTCATCAAAACTGGTGAAAAATCACGAGCATTTAAGCAAATCGGATGTGAAGAGCGATTATATTATTAGGAGGAAATATTGTCAAAAAAGATCCTTTTAACCCCAAACTAAAAGAATTGACGTTATTTTCTATAAGTTCTTTTAAAGCATCGTTTGCAAAAGGTTTTAACTGTAAAGATTACTATAAAATGAGGAACAAACGTTAAATTTTTCATCTATTGTAACATATGATTGTCCATTAAAACTAATAGGATCCCTGGAAATATTCCAATCATTTGATAACGAGCCAGTCAACATATTTATTTCTTTAAAAACATGTGGGGAGGGCTTCATAGAAGAAAGTCGTAGTTGATATGCCAGATTTGATTCAAGATGCTTCTTTTCTCTTATAATTTTACTTATGCAACCAATTTGTGAATGAAGGAGAATATACTGTGGATTTGCTCAGTTGTAATTTTGGTGAAATATTCACTTTAGCTTTTGCTCCCATTTACTTCTAGGATGAATTAAATGGAGTGTTGACGGGGGGTTATTGTCATATTTTGAGATATTAAATTTTCTGGCAGGTTCAAAAGAGTTCATGCATAACGAAATCATAGAAGAAAGGGCATGGATTGGCTCATCGATTTGTTGGTTGTTAGATACACGCTTATCCGTGAATTCTTCTGCCAGAAGGTCAAATGGCGGTTCATCAAAACAAGACCAATCCACATCCTTAAACGAGCGAAGCAAAGATGGATGAGTAATAATTGCATATAAATCAGCAAGAGATAGTGTAAGAAAATGCGCATTATGATCAGAAGGAGCTGCAATTGAGAAACAATGATGTATTGCACAATGAACATTTAGAAGTGAAGGCCAAATCTGGATATTATCTAAGAAGGAAGACCCCCTGAGAAAAGCAGGAATGCCTGCATTAATAATTGATATTGATAGGTGTTACCCCACTTCAACGAATTATTAATAATTCTACTGTCAATATTAAAAGTATTATCACCCCAACTAGGACGTCTAGCATCAATATCTCCTCCCGAATGAAATCAAATTCGTTGAAAAAATTTGTTAATTGGTCAAAATCAGAGAAAAGTAATTAATCGAGATCATATAGAGAATTAAAAAATTATTTACAAATATGATCACTAGCATCACGTATGTGCAAACAAGCGAAAATGCAAGAAAAATATGAGAATTCACATCGAATTTGGAAAATGGTATGTTAGAATGAGCAAGGATGACTGTGCCTCTACCAATATCATTGCAAAATATTGTGTAGTTTGAAAGTTGTGGTTTGAGCTTTACATTTAGCCGAGGTTTGCTTCAAAACAATGTCAGGCACAAACTCATCAAGAATATTTTGGAGAGAAATCCGTTTATCATAAGTTTGCAAGGAATTAATGTTTGTTGTAACATTTATTCATGCTCGCAATGCGAATAAGGGAATTTAATAAGGCATCAAATTGTTCTTCAACAAAATACAGTATGAAGTAAGAATTTCTTTAGATTTTAAATGAGGGTAATTGGAGCTACGCAAGAGTAGAGAAGAGATTCAATGTTTAATTTAGATGGGCAGCTTTTTGATTCTATATTTGATTTTAAGACATTAGAATAAAGCAAATTGTTATTAACTGGAATGAAAGAGGAACTTGGAGTATTATTTGGTGGAATACAAAACGACATTAGGTTTGCTTCGCAGCATGTTTTTCTGCCAACTTTGTTTCTAATATAACACTTTCTGGGCAGCCAAAAAAGTGAGCTGGAAGACCGGTTGAGGAGTAATAGCACGCGATATATGGGTGGAGTATCTGGACTATTAAAAGTCTCATTATTGTTACCTTTACGTGGACACACATCATCTATGTGTGCCTTCCGGTAAGCAACACATGTTTTTCATATCCACAATTTGAAGAAACGTACTCAAATTTGGATATGAATCTTGAATTTAATTGACAATTTATCACCGGGATATGCCTTTTCCATTTGACAGCCAAAAATTGGAGAACAGGTATAGCAATTTTGTTTTTTTGCTATTGAAAACGACTGGTTCTGTTGATGAACTTTATAGTGATGATAATATGGCTAGTATCAGCTGATTTTACTGCATATAAATAGTTTTTTCCAGTTCATCAGTGATTCGTAGAAAGAGCTGTGCTAGCAGTGTTTTTAAAACGTTTTACAAAAAGAGTCTGATCTTCGTAGCACCACAGCCCCTCTCGGGCCTTCGCGTCCTGCCAATAGCACTTTCAACTGTCTCGGTCCATTGATCGCGTCCTCCAATTTTGAAATCCAAGCAGCGATGAACTGTCTTCGTCGACCGAGTTCGATCAGCGTTTCCTCTGTATCCCCACTGGTCTCCGGCCTTCAGTTCACCCAACGAATACCTTTTTGGGTAACCATTATTCGTCCATAAGATTCATGCGTCCAGCCCATTCTGCAGTCTGACAATCGTTGAGACCTCCGACTCTTAAAACGTTTCATACAGCTCATGGTTTTATCGAATTCACCATTGGTCCCCGTCTAACTTCACTTCCATTATTCGCCTCACCACCCGTGGCTCAAATTCGTTAAATATATTGGCAGATGCTTGGATTAGAGTTCATGTTTCACACCCATCGCATGACATAGGTCTTATCACTGGTTTGTATACTTGGAGCTTTGTTTTCATGTACATGCAGCTGGTCTTCAAAATCGTCAAAACTGAATAACATATTTTATTTGTGAGCTGTATTCTTCTGCATATTTCGTCTCCTTCATTACTGGTTCTCATTATTTTGGCACGTAAATATACAAATTTGCTCACATTTTTGATACTGTATAAGCCAAGTGGGATATTTTGTGTGCCTGAGGAACTTTTCCTCGACTGCGTCATAAGCTTTGTTTTATTTTCATTGATTTGTAACCCTACTGGTTTTTCGTCACTATCAAGTTTCAGGAAGAGTTTTTTAATGACCGTGATAAAATTTTTATGTCATCCGCATAGGCTACACTAGAGCCAAATTGAATAACGATGGGGCCAGACCATCTCCCTCTTTTAGTCCGACATTTGTTTCAAAGGCATTAGTGAGCTGATTATTGATGCGGACTTGGGACGTCGTCGACATAATTGTCATTTTGGTAAGACGGACTGACTTAGCTGGAATGCCAAAGCAAAACATTATATGGCACAGTACCTTACCATCAATTTCGTCGTATACTTGCTTAAAGTCAACAAAAATTTGGCGTACGTCTATGTCGAACTTCCAGCATTTTTCAAGTAACTGCTTGACTGTAAACAATTAGTCTAGTCTCAATCTACCTACTCTAAAACCACCTTGATATTCCCCAATAATACTGCTGGCGTATGATCCAATTTTATTTTCTAAGATCTTTGAAAATATTTTGTACGCCGTACAAAGTAGTGATATACCTTTTTAATTTTCACACATGAGTCTAATACGGGAGATGAATCGTGACTTTGATGGCGTTTAATCCAGCTCAGTCTAAGGGATTGTATTTGATCTGGACATTTGTACAAAAGGCCCTTAATTTTCGAGAAAATGAGGTTTAAAACTATAATCCTTGCTCAAAGAAACTTCCTTTTACAAGTAATTCTGGATTTTAGCACTGATGCCGGCTATCCCACTTATGCTGGCATGTTTACATGTCAACTTTTAAATTGATCATTTCGCCCTTTTTACATAAATTTAATGTAAATCTATACGATAATTTTTTTGCTCTACAGTGAGCTTTTATTTCTTCGTGCCGATATCGATCTCGTTTTTGGATGAATCCGATAGCGTGAAATAACTTATGGAATTTTATGTAGCTATATGATTGAGTTGCTTATTTTAGTAATTTTTTTCTGAAAAATTATTAGAGAAGAAACATGTTAGAAGAACGTGGTTTCGACGTGTGTACTAATCCTCATTGGGCCATCACTTTTATTAGGTAAGAATTAGTACACACGTCGAAACCATCTTCTTCTAACATTTTTCTACTCTAATAATTTTTCAGAAAAAATTATTAAAATAAGCAACTCAATCATGTAGCAACAAAGAATTTCTTAAGTTATTTCAAGCTACCGGAGCCATCTTAAAACGATATCGATATCCGCACGAAGCAATAAAAGCTCACTGTAGAGGATCGAGACAGTTGTAGGAAGTACTTGCAGGAAATGAAGGCCCGAGATGTGTATAGTGCTATAAAGAAACAGAAGAATAAATCAGAAGTGAATTATGGCAGTTTTTAAGGAGGTTATAACTTTTTATCATTTTAGAGTTTCTAATGATATTATATTAATATAAGAATGGAATGGGGCTAAATTCTCAGAAAGAATCCAAATTTGAAACGTTCACAAGGCTGTGAAGATTATTGCAAGAATGAAGACATCACTCATCTAAAAGAAAGGATACGTTTCTCACATTTACAACATGACACAATTACGAGAAACCCAAAAATGTAAGATTTATATTTTTAAATTAATGTGCAAACAAAATTCAAGTAACCTGTATTTCTACACTCAACGTTGTAGTAATCGAGCAGTCACACAAGCAAACTGCTCGAAAACATTCCTACCCTTTAACCGAAATTTTAATTGTAATTCATAAAATTGTTTTTCCTGTCTCTTATTATTACCAAACGTAATTGTATCAATTTGCTTTATCTCATATTTAAACGGTTCACTTTAATTGTATTCGTTACTTCAGTTGATTTTTGTTTCAAGCATTTACAATATCAAACTGCTCGAAAACCCTCCTATCTCCTATCAAAATTTTAATTAATGGCAACCCATAAATAAGCAACTATAACAGTTGAGGGAGCTGTGTGGAGGTGAGGTTGAGACGACAGTCAGTGTTGGACGTGAAGTGTTTTCGGCAGCTAGCGACATAAAAAGTTTTGTTGTGTTTGCGCAAACGATGCTTAATTTTGTGTTGAAGAAGTTTGTGTTGTGTAACGTTGCCCACTGCTGACTTAGATTTGCTTTCTTGTGATTGATATCTAACCGATCAGCAAGGAAAGCAGTTCTCTGGACATTGGAGTACCACACTTCATATGGGTGAGGCGCCACGTTAGGAAAACAGGTGAAGGAAGATTCCTGTTAGTGTACAAGGCGAACGGTTGTGAGCTGCAAAATTTCAATATGAGTGAGTGTGTGTCAACTGTTCACAACCTGTACCTTCAATGTACCGGTTTTTTCTTTGTAAGTTCGGGGTTTTCCTTTCGTGCATCGGAAGAATTAAAACGGATGCCTACAAAATGATCAACCTATACATCTGGCTGTAGTGAATCGACAAGCGGAATGAGATTACTTACGCGCGGTGACGAAATGTCTAATTTTTGCGAGTTTTCGCAAGGAAAAAGGCGATAGGAAAATATTTTTTTGTATGGGAGAAAAGGTAGAAAACACAGGATTTTTGCTAAGTAATAGAAAAAGGAAAGAAAGAAAAGAAAGAAAAAAAAACAAATCAAATACAGAAGGATTACAACTGAATGAAAATGATTTTTGATAACTAGAAGTGAAGCAAGAGACGACTTGAACGCTAAAGTTTATTGGACATTCAGTTGAGTCGAGTTCGAATCGAGCCATTAAGTGGATGCTTAAACACTAACAAAAGGAGTTCCTGTCCATCGTGTCATTTGTGAAGTAAAGGAAAATTTGGGGTAAACATTATAAGTGCGACAAAGAACGAGCTAAGGTGACAGAAACGGTTTCATTCTTTTGAAAAGATACGAAAAGTATTTGCGAATATTATAAGATTCGACGTGCGACAGAGACATCAGTGAGTGCAAGCCTTTGATTTCGGAGAAAGTACCTGAAGACTACGTTTATAGAATTCCTAGGAACTACTCAACAAGGAACTCACACATTCGCAATATATGCTTGCTATCTATCAGCAATCTAAAACTATTGGTGGAATTGAGCAAACGACTTATGGAAGCATATGTCCAAAACGATAACAACATAGTTTATTTCCATCAAGGTCTCAAAGAAAGCAATCGGCCATCAATCCCATTCCTTTGGAATTCATACAAGGAATTGGACAGAAGTTTATATTAAAATTTTTATTAAAATCGTTTGTAGATGCTTTCGTCCTTTCATTAGTGAAAAATTCAAAAGGAAATTGAGCCATTTGTCAAGCATAAGTGAACTGCGTCAACTTCTTGGGTTACTTTTGTCAAACTACCTGATGTTACAAGAGATGTAGATGAATTTAGGAATATAGAATGAAGACTGGCACATCTTGAAATTGATGAGAGTAATTTGCCGAGCACAACGCAATTCGGTGTATCCTTAAAGTTCATAATTAAAAATAACCCTTGCTTGAACTATATTCCACCAATTGTTAGGAAGTGTGTAGACTCGTTATCGTTAAATAGAATCATAGACACCAAAGGGACTTTCCGACGATCAGGCAACTATGCTAGGATTAATGAACTGAAACAAAAAGTGAAACGTGGTGAAGAAGTTGATTTGAATGATATTGATGTATACCATATATCATAGTGGGATTACTGAAATCATTTTTGAGAGATTTAAGCGAACCTCTCCTGATTTACGATTTAAACAACGAAATAATTAATGTCCTGGACTGGTCCAAAGAAGAACGATCCCGAAATGTAAAGCGAATGCTTCGGGAAAAGCTGCCCACAGGAAACTATGAAGTGTTTAAATATCTAGTTGAATTCTTAGTTCAGGTTATGGAAGGTGCGAACCTCCATAAGATGACATCATCGAATCTAGCCATAGTTTCTGCTTCAAACCGAGTTGGGCAAGAGATAATCAAATGTCACTAGAAGAAGTTGCACCCATAAATGCTTTCGTCGACTTTGTATTACAAAATCATAAAGATATATATTTGGTCGATATTAACAAAAAATAACATTCTTTCTCAGAAGAATTCTAAAACGTGTAATGATTACTCTAAGTGTTCGGTTCGGAAAATAACTATCGGTATATTTACAATAGGGATAAATGCGTAAAAATATTTTAGGAAAACAATGTACAGCGGTCTCACCACATCAACAGCAGGCGCCCGGCGTGGATGTCGGTGAGTACAGAATTGATTATTTAAGTGCATGCTTACAGTTACGGCAAATTTTTCAACATTATGCATTAGAAACAGTAGGGGAATTTGAATAATTGCGTTGTGTGTTTAGATAAATCATTTTTTTTGCATGATAATAATTTATAGATAAATCATTTTCTTTTTTTTTGCATTATAATAATTTATCGTTAAATCATTTTTTGCATCATAATAACTTATAGATAAATGCACGTTAAACTATGGCAGATAGTTTAAATGATTTCTTTTATTCTTAAGTATTTGTTTTCCATTACAATCAAATATGAAAAAATATGTTTAATTCTGGAATAGAGTTAGAAAAAGTGATGTTTTTCAATTACAAGATTGAATAAATAAACTTGACTGGATTGAATCGTTCTGTAAAAGAAAACTCACGTATTTTCTTTGAAAAAAAAACAAAAATGAAACCTTAAAGTACTACGCCTCGGTCTTTCTATTTTGACTCTTTCCGACCGGATACAGTACCCGGCACGGTGGAAGCTCTTTTCCAGAAAAACAATGAGCCAGCCATCGGGCGTGCTCCATCCGATTCTTAGTTTCAGGGACTCTAGCGGGTTGAGTGGCTTCTAGACAAGGTGCCTTTTTATAGCATAGGGTTATGTGATCCGATTGCATAACTCTATGACATCAATTGGTCACCGGTATATTTCTCCTCTGGTGGGAAGGCTCATACAAGTTATGTTGTATGAGTTTTCCACTCAGAAGGGAAATATATGGCCACTGCAACATTTATGGATCTTGATCCGGTTGGGCGGGTGTAAGGGGGCACCACCACCATCCGGTTGTCCCACTCTTATTTGTGGGCCATGAGAATCGTCGGGTAACGACGAGGTTTTCCTAAGTCCGTCTGTTTTCACTCGTTTCAACTTGTTCTCTGAGCAAGTCATTTTCCCTTTTGGTAGTTACCTACAATTTTTCGACTTCGGTCGCCCGTTCTTTTGAGACCCAAGAATTCGTGAATGCGAAATTCTTTTGTAGTGGGTCCTTGTGCTGGGGGAATGAACCCGCCCCACGACACCACAACGCTAGCCTGCCAGCGCATTTACGCGTCCCCAGACAAGGGCATTCTCGGCGGATATCAACATCTTCTTTTGCCAAGGCAGCAGACTATCGCGGCAGTCCTTCACGGACCTTTATACTTACCATTTCGCTACGAAGTGCTGCTGAAGATATCCTCATGTCTACATCTACTTTTGCACTTATAAGTTTGTTTCACATTCGATTAAAATTTCAATTTAGTTTTTTTTTTTTATTTTAGAATTCAACTAGAAATAGTGAAAATTTTAATTGAAACTCAAATTGTTTTTCAGAATGTATAAATTTAGTTGAATGTATAAATTTACGTGAATTTATATTGATGCTGTTATCAAACAATTTCTTCAGTTTTGAAGAATAAGTCAATTGTCCTGGATATTGTGCAATTTAATTGTCCAAAATTTTCATTCGGTCACCCAATTTTCAAGAATATTCGACCAAATACAATGGAATGGCACACATTATTCATCCAAATATTATTGTGTGCTCTAAAGCAAGTTTGGAGAACATATGGATTACTCGGGGGCCTCGAATGTGTAAATTTTAATATTTGGTATGTAGCATCAATTATGACGTTTTCTATTCAGGCTTCAAATGGAACAGAAGATGGTTCATACGGCTTACAGTTCTTATGTGAGGCCAAATTCAGGCAATGTATGTGATAGCTACATTAAAGCTTTCCTTATATAATGTTTTGTATCAATATGTGATTTCAGGATCTGTATGCAGTAAATATCGCTCATGCAACCATTGATGACTCGTCAACTTTTATAGTTTTAAGGCCAGATTCTGGAAACGTAGGAGTACTTTACAAATTATTTTGGTAACTATAAAAATCGAAAATTTTTATGAGCTGCTCAAGGTGGAATAGGTGACTAGATAAACAGAAAAATCTCTGAATTCAAAATGGAAACTGTAAGGTTTGAGTTTGAATTTTATGTTTGATTATATTAGAGGTTCTTTGCACAACAAAGCCAATGACCATTCGACAACGGCTCCATTGCTTATAGATAGTTTTGAGAGTGTAAACTTCCATTATATTTCATGCTTTGTTTATTTCAGCATTTGATTATTTCAGGATTCAGCTTTATTGAATGCTTTCCCCAAGATTATGGTGATGACTATAAAACCGAATTTAAGTAGTCTAAGTCTCTCCTCCATTTTGTTTGAATGCCAATCAATTCATTTTCATTCTAGAATTGCTTTAAAACTAACTGTTTAGTGATGGTTGATGCCGTATCTGTTCCAGTGCTTTTGTTGCTTTATTTAGCATTAACATTCATCTGTAATCTGTAATGAATCATGCGACGCCGCTGGTGACCACTGCTAACACACTTTGCTGCTAGGTGGCTTGTCATTTCACGTTGGTTGCGACGAGTGCACATCCCACGTCAATTTTGTCGTGGGATGCCAACAGAATTTGACAGCCACATGGAAGTGAAGTGTGGAAGTAGTGGCCGCCACCCATGCGGAAGTCCCGGAGTGTGCCGACAGTTCGGTCAAATTCAACTCAACTAAATGATGGTGAGTATTGTCAACTCGAATGAGTATACCGACGTCATACACTATAATACACTTCCCATTTATTTTCCCGAACCCAGTGTACAACTTGGAGGTGAGCGAGAATATTCGTGAGCAGGCTAATCCAGACAGAACACCGAGCGCCGCTTCTAATACGGTTTATGCAGCCAAAGCGGTGCCAACAAGCTTCTGTACCGGGGATTTCGAGTACTTCAAGCGCAAGGTGAAGGCATCAGGTAGTTCAAGTAATCCGATTTATCTAACATTTGAATGGGACAGCATATTGTTTTAACACTGACATCTATTGAAAATTCGTTCGGAACATCGGCACACGAAATTCCCGCGGCCGGACACCTGGTAGTTTTTGGACTTCCTGCTGAGTTCAATTGCTCTGAAACAAGATTACGTATCGAAAAAGGTTTTGCTACCTTTTTGTCTAAAGATTCACTTATTCAGACACCAAAACCTTAACATAAATTCATGGCATTTAAGAATTTCGGTGAATTGAGCCATCGTTCGTTGTTAGTAGATCTCACAATTGAAGACCAATCAAGACTAAAAGTAATTTACGGTTTCGCTGAAGATTTCCACGCTGTCGATTTAGATTCAGCCGCGGTGTACAACATATATCTTCCTAAGCATACTCAGGGTTCGTAAATTGACTCTTCCCAATTCAAATTGCATGCAATTGCTACCTTGTTATGATAATGAGAGTGTTTATGTAACAACTAGTGGTCGTGTATCCACAAATATTGTGCTGCCGTGGGGCGAAATGCCAACGTCAGTGGCATATATTGGAAATGGTCAAATAATGGCTGGGGCAACAAGGCAATTGAAATTCGTTCCGTTGAGACAGGCCATTTAGATGGTGTATTTATACATAAGAAAGCGCAACGTTTAAAGTTCTTGTGCGTGCGAAACGACGAAGTGTTCTCCAGCAGTGCCAAAGGTGCTTCATCGTGTTAGATATACTTCATGATGCTCAATAAGTCGGGAATGGCTAATTGCTTAAACAATTTATCAAAGTTCTAATGTGGATATTCATACCTGAGAAATGAAGTGAGAAGAAAATAGAGAAAATTGGTGAAAGCATAAAGTTCTGAACAATTTTCCGCTTCACGTACAAGCCGCGCGTACGTTGTCCAAACAATGCGTTTAAGATGCAAGAACAAAAATATTTCCTCTTCCTATTTTGTTACATAAGCATGTTCTCATTTCATTTTTTTTATACATACAGACAAATATATAATATTATTATATAATATGTAAATGAACGCCATTTATACACAAATACAATTTTTACAAGATACGTGAGAAATATTTAGATGAAATACGAAATTATATATATATAAATATATATATATATATATATATATATATATATATATATATATATATATATATATATATATATATATATATATATATATATATATATATATCATAAATTAATTCAAAATTTGCAAACATTAAAAGTCGTAGTCTACGGTACCAAATAAGTTTTCTAAAGAAAAACAAAATATTAGCATTGATTTTATAAACCAGAAAAAGAAAGGTAAAACGCGCATAAATGTTATATTTAAATTTATAACAAGCAAAGCATGATAAATTCAGATATCAGTTTTTATCACGAAATTGTTTTATGTGAAAGTATCAGTAAGCAAACAGAAACTTAATAATCTCTCTCCCTTTCTTTAGTTAATCTATATTTCGGCGTTGATTACAGTATTAGGTTAGCCTTATTGATGAAGACGAGTTAATATCAGAGTGAATACGGTTTCAATTCTTTTGTCGCTTACTAGTTTGTATTTTTGGAGAAATTCTATTTAGAATATATCTATACAAAAAAAAACTTTAAAAGTAAAGTATTACCAATTAGATTTTACATCTAATCCTTTTCTTCATTTAATTGAATTGTTCGATTTTCTAAGCTTTGTTTAAATGATTCTACCATAAAAATGACAAAGATAGAGGGAAGTGTAACGAAGAAAATGATTAAGCCATTTTTCTGACATTATTTTGTCGTATCATCACCAATTATTACGTAAATGAAAATATTTTTTTTTGTAAATTTGAATTTTTATCGATAAACATACAAATTTAATCGTAAAATAGAAATTTAATGCTGAGTGTTTATTATCTTTTGTTTAAGATAAATTTGATTTAATGCATATATTCATATGATTTCTAAAATTATCATTTTAATTATGTTTTTGTTAATTTCTGGTAGTAGTTTCCTTGAAATTATACACATTTAATACAAGACACTGCGGTGTAGACTATGTCATCTATGAAAGTTTTTTTATATATATTTTACATTGATATTGAATTGTGAATAGAGGGTTAGCATTACTTTTATAAAAGCAAATATTGTACTGAAGAAAATGTGCTTAATATTGCAGTATCATCTAGCATGAAGTATATCAGTATGGTAAAAAGGTGACAAGCCTTGTTTAAGCAGCATTATATTAATTACACAATAGATAACTCAATAATAATTAGCTTGATTAATTTGATATAAAGTAAATATGAAAAGAAAATGAATAAAACTATGAATTGCTAAACTCTAATAACGACTTTCCTTTCCAGTGGTTCTTCTTTTCAGCGGTGAATGAGGTGCAGGGTAGGTATGCCGTCGCAAGGGTAGGGTTTGAGAAAATCCGCTGAGGTCGGTTTCACGTCGCGGTACCTTTGTTGTTTTTTTTTTTTATTAGCTTAGCGTTCGTCGGGTTGAGTTAACGTAGTATACTTTTCGGTACCATGTCGGAAATTTGGGAATGCGAAGTAAAGATTAGATCTTTGTCCTTTGACTGGTTAAAGGAAGAAATACGGAGTAACGTAAAGTAGGTTTCCTCTCCGTATGGTTTTGTTTTGTGACGCGTTTGAAAACGGGCATGTATTGGTGGCTGAAGATTCGGAGACCCGCGATCGAAATCCTCTCTGATCTAGCTGGCCGACAAGCAGCCACCGCGTGAATGGATTACGGTGCACGGATTGGTTGACCGGTTGGTACCATTCGTTGGCACTGCTCAGACTTAACGTCTAGAACCACTGAGAGGTCGGTTCCTCGTTCGCACGAAGTAATTAAAATCATTACAAATCTTAGGTAAATATTTCAATGTCAAACATGTTCTTAAACAGTAAAGAGAACAAATGTGTTTTCTTCTTTTAAATACTATAACAACTTCAATTTAAACATAATTAACAAAAATAAAGAAGCAAAAGGTACCATTTTGCGTCTCGTTCTTATAATGCTATACAAAGTAAGTTATTTAATCAAAGCGTTGAAAGATTAATTCTATCTAATTTAACTACTAACATTCACCTTCTATTTGAAACAAATGCCGGAATGTTCTTCTTTTGGGGTAAAGAATTTTTTGGTTTTATTAAGACTAGCAACCGTGTTTTTTGAAAGTATGCCACGTGAACATTGTGTGCAATTTTTCTTTTCAAGTAGGATGATAATTCGATGTTATCATTTTTCCAAAAAAGTGAAAAGCATATCAATCAAGGATCGCTTCGCTGAGAATCCAAATGTTTTTTAGAGAAGGAGTTAGTCACTGACTACAAAAGAAGCAGTCACTATTGCTACATCAAAAGCAGGTATTATTCTATATCTTAAGAAGTCAGAACGATACTCTATTTACCGAAAACCAGATAAAACAATTAACTTTTACGGTATGTAGGAAGAAAATATTTTTAAAAAAAATACTGCAAAGAATACTATTGTATAGATAAAATATCTCCATAAATTCAAATGGTCTGGAAATAACTCACAATGTCTTACATAAAATTTTGGTTTAGCAAAAGAGTAAGTGGATTGGTTACAAATGTAATCTGCGTGACATTAAAATATTATTATCAAATTAATGCTCCACAACTAGCATGAAGGTGACTTGAGTTTGATAAAAAATATACCTCAGAAAATTAAATAGTTGTTCTTCATTATCTGATCCTAGTTTTTTCAATAATCACTAAAAATTCTTCATGACTGATTGTATTTTGATCAAAAGCTTAGTTATTTGTCAAATTTGCCTTAAGTGTCTTATATAAGAAGCTAATAATATATTTAAGTTCATTTTTAGTTAAATGTTTTCATTATGGTCTTGTGGTGCCATGGATCACTCCAACGTCAGGACATCCATCACGGTGCAAGCAAGTCCTCCTCCCCCGAGAGATCTTCGCCTGCCGGCTGGTTTCCCACATCAGCGGCTCGAGTAATTGGCTCGAGAAAATGTAAAACTTGCTTGAGCCGTTCTTCGAGCTTCTCATGATGTAACATACCAGAGAAGTCCGTTCTCCTAGGTTCTTAAGAGCTGACATACATAAGCCGACCTAAGCAAACACCAAGGAGTCGAAACGTCATCTCCAACAACGGAACCGTCTACATCAACATCGACATCAACTGGAAAAACATCATCAACCACCTCAACACCAACATCATTCATCATCCTAAAAACTCAGACTTTTAAAGTCTTATCAATTTGAAATTTTCCGCCGTATGATTAAGTTTGCCACTTTTCTGCTGAGACTACTCTTGGTTCTAGCCACTACCACTCCAATCAAAGAAGTCTTACACGTGCATAGCCGACATTTGGAAACTTTTGCGGTATCATTTGCTCTTTTTCTGCCCTCTCTAAGGATAAAACCAAAGTGGTCACCCATACCTGGGCATATATACTAACTAGCACCTGCAATCGAGGTACTGTCGAAATGAAAATAGAGGCAAATAAACGTGTAAAAGATGGATTAAAGTTTACTATGTGTTGGCTCAACTGCTTGTAAATTCAAGTTTTTAATTACCAAGCATATGCATTTTAATCCAATTCTCTCTACTCTATAAGTACCGTGAGAAATAAAATTTGTTCTAATTGCAGCTGCTATTTAGTAGATATGCTCTGCCCATAAAATAACGTCTGCGACCACCTACCAAGCGATGTGATTTTTCGCACCTACCCCTGTGACTTGACTTTAAGCTAATTAAGAGGAATCCAGTGGGTCCTCACAAGCAAGCAAACAAACGTTTATGCAATAGTAAAAACGTTGTTATCGCAAAAGTCACTTTACAAAATCAGAAAACAGTATTTAATACTTAGGGAAGGAAGGAAAGGAATAAATGATAGCTCAAAAACAAAGTCTTACTACAGCTTAACAATCCATGTACCAAAAAGCCCTACTATCGCAAATATGACCACATGTAGGCTAACTTTGCTTGCTAGTTTATTAACGGTATTTGGAGAAATGTGGAAGTGCCGACAAAAATTCAAGGTTATGTACGGTTTTGAGATGGATTAGAATTGTAAAATCCAAATGATCCACGGAGAACGTCATAGCACTACTCCTGAAGTGTTTTTTGTCTCAGTTCATACATCCGTTCATGTTATACTGTTACATTGTTTGAAATTATTAATACAATTTAAATTACTAGTTTGATCGTATTAATGGAAACTAACATTAAATTCTTGACTAGTACGATTGATTAATATGTGATGAAAACTACGGAAAGAAAATATAACATATTATTTATACATTGTCCAATGCTATGTAATTGAAGCATTTTCATATAAGTACGTTAAGCAAGACACGGTATATATTATATTTTCCAAGATGATAATGCCTACGAACAAGTCAGGGTTGACGTAATACCTGCGCTCATTACTCTAATTTCTGCCCAAAAATTGCAGGTTTGAATTTATTGTACGGTTACTTCTTAAAACCGCTACCTTGATAGGGCTATAAGTAAAGCTTCCTTATGCGAATACCCGAGCAGAAATTCAATTAAGGCCGTCATTAGGTATGCCGAAACGGCATTAGGCCCTAATGCCGATTAAGCAGTAATGGGGATTGCCTAAACAGTTCCTAGTTTAGGCTGTGATGTGGCTTCCCTAAATACTTCCTAATTTAGGTGGTGGTAGGGTTTGCCTAAACAGTTGCTAAACACAAACAACTTGCTTGGTAAAATTAACATAAAAGATATAAATTTGTTCATAATACTAACCATTCTCTTCACTTCGCAAAATACTTACCAGTTTTCAAGAAAATCTACATTTGCGATAAACCTGTATTTAACTTCAGCAACACGGCTCAGGTGCAAATTTTATCAATTGAGGTATTCCGCATTAGGGCCCCATCAGGCATGCCTAACTTGGGAAGAGTGATCAGCTCCTCGGCACATCTGATCTTAAAAGTATTTAAAACTATGCACTCTCATATTCTACGTATAATTGCAATTAATTACCAAGAAATTTTATTCAGCTTCGATTTTACACAACAAGAAATTTTCTGTTTAGCTAAGCCCCATCGATGCCAAAAATAGTAACCGTTTAGGCAAGCCCCATCATCGCCTAAATTAGGAATTGTTTAGGCAAGCCCCATCACCGCCTTAATTGAATTATATTTCATAAAGTGAAGAAAACTGTAAATATTTAAACTCTTACCAAGAATTTAAGAATTATTTGTTTTTTTACACTAATAAAAATGTATTTAGAAATGGTTTAGGCAGGCCTCATCACCGTTTAGACATGTCCCATCACTGCTTAAGTGAAAAATTATTCAAGCAAACCCAATCACCGAGTAAATTGGAACCTTGTTTGTAAAGTGAAGAAAATGGTTGCCCAAGAAACGAATTTTTTGTTAGAAAACTATAAAATGATCATAAAACGCTCATGAAATTATCATAACATAATTAAAATGTTCGCAAAAGTATCATTTTTGACGAATGTCTGTAAAACTATCGCTCTTGACGAATGTCTGCAAAACTGTTATATAATTATATAACTATCGTTTTGACAAATTTTCGTAAAACTATCGTTTTTTAACAAATGTACGTAGAACTATCGTTTTTGACGAATTTTTAGTTTAATTTTTCTGTTCAGGAATAGTTTAGGAAAACCCCATCAGGCCCTAATGCGGAAAGACCCATCAGTGCTTCAAGACGTTGTGCTTAGGAATTAATGGAGCAATGCGTTTCGTTCGGCATCTGGGCCGAATGGAGTTTTCCTGAAAAAATCCTAAACTGAAAAGGTTTAAGCATGCCTAATAAGGCACACATTAGGCATGCCTAACTTAGACAAGCCCCACTGTTTTTGCATTAGGCCCTAATACCCGTTTAGACATGCCTAAACTAATTTCTGCTAGAATAAATTCATATTAACATATTTTGTTTTCAAACATGTTCTCAAATTTGCAAAGAATGTTATGTGAAAGCAATGTAATTAGCATTCAAATTTGTTAATTTATACAATTACTACGATTTATATGAAATTAAGCAACATGGGTCATTTTAATTAATTTAAAACGGTGTGAATGTTCACAGTTAGCAAATAGAACTTAAAAAATATACATTATTTTAAAAATATAATAACAAATATCAATTCAACAAAATAACACTAAGAGGCCATAACATTTAAATTTAGATCGTTGTGTACCTCATAAAAAATGTTAAACTATCGAAAGTAATTCATAATTGAAATGAATTTTATTACCTTTTTAACTCTACAAACTATGTTAAAAATTTTACGCTTTTACTTAATATACTTTAATCACTGGCCAGTAAAATTATTAACCTGTGATAATAGCTACGGAGAGATAGTCTGTAATGCATTGTGCAAAATAATTTACCCTTAAATTTAAGCACTGTTCTATAGTTAACTTAAGTAAAAGATGGTAGTCATTTTATAAATATATTTAAATCAATATATACCATTGAGTTCCCCCTTATCAGCTATGTTTTCAGTGAAAACTATTCTATATAATTTGACTATAATATTTAATAAAATTGAAACATTTAATGTATGTATACATTACAAATTATTATAATAATCAAACACTAAATTTATTCGAAACTGTTGATAACTTTCAATTAAAGTATTTTCTGAAATCAATTTACTTGTTTTTTCAAAAACCGTTAATTTCTACTTCCACAAAGTTTGTTTACAAACAATTGTACGCCACACTGCAATCTTCTCAAAACTGCAATTTCCGCTCTTATTCTCAATTGAAATCGTTTTTGTTGCTAAGCGAAAATATGACAGGAAACACACAACATATATCATCAGAGGCTCTCGTGTTATTCCGGTGAAAAATGATATTCCTATTTATTTTTGTTAATTTTATTTTACTAAATATAAAATTTTATTTAAAGTTGACTTACATTCCTTTCGCTGAATTTTATTTGCTTTTTTTTCGTATAATCGTGTTCATACAATTAAGAAAATATATTTTCAAACATACGTTTCATGCCATCTCTTGGGAAATTTTCTAGGTTGCACATAGTTCTACACTTATACTCTAGACCATAGTACATTCACATAGTATCCACACCTTCTATTTACCCTGTGTTGCACACTTTCTGAATTTTCCCAGGGGCCGGTCAGGTGAGCCGGGGCACGTCAGCTGAGCTAAGGCCTGCTGTAATCAAAAAACAGAACAAAAAGCAATTTCCGACGAAGCGTGCTGCCAGATTCTAATAAAAAACTAAAAGATTGCATGGAGCGGATTTGTTTTTCTGCAAATTTATTGATTATTTAAGATATGGTAATCCTGAAATCTCTCATCGAACCACATGTTTATACTCGCGCCAATCCTCGCGTCAGCATTTACCTACCTACCCGCTACCGAAGATTTGTGGTCGCTGTTCGGCTTGCGTTCGGATTTTTCCGGAGGGTAGGCTGAGTGCGGATACTATGTGAGTATACTATGCTCTAGACGACGGGTTCGTTCCCCCAGCACAAGGACCCACTACAAAAGAATTTCGCATTCACGAATTCTTGGGTCTCAAAGGAAAGGCGACCGAAGTCGAAAAATTGTAGGTAACTACAAAGAGGTGGAATGACTTGTTCAGAGAACAAGTTGAACAAGTGAAAACGGACGGACTTAGGGTAACCTCGTCATTACCCGACTACTCCCATGGCCCATAAATAAGAGTGGGACAACCGGGTGGTGATGGAGCCCCTCGCACCCGCCCAACCGGATCAAGATCCATATACGTTGCAGTGGCCAAGTATTTCCCTTCTGAGTGGAAAACTCATACAACCTAAACTGTATGAGCCTTCCCATCAGAGGAGAAATACACTGGTGACCAATTTATGTCATAGAGTTATGCAACCGGATCACATAACCCTATGCCATAAAAAGGCACCTTGCTCGAGGTCACTCAACCCGCAAGAGTTCCTGAAACAAAAAGAAGGTTATTATGTGCCCGATAGCTGGCTCATGTTTGGTGGTGAGAGCCTTCCACCGTACCGGGTCCTATACCCGGTCAGAGGGGCAGAATGGAAAGACCGAACGGTAAGTTTAGTAATTCATTGTATTCATTTTTTTATTCTTAAATTGGGTTGGAAAAACAAGCATTGACAATTACGAATATAATGTATAATTGATTTTCTTTGTATTCAGGATAGTTTTACATAATTGAACTATGTACAAGTTTTTTGATTAAACACAATTTATTGCCCTCATTCATCTAGTTTATGAGGATGATCGTAGAAATGAGCTTAGTCCACCGTTATAATCGTTTGCGTTTTTAATTTCCAAGAATTTCAATGACGACGTATCGTTTCATAAACGTATGATTTATATGTACACTATTGGCAATACAATTTTTTTGATTGATTCGAAGCAGTGCAGACGATTATAAAACATCGATTACGCTAACTTTTAGTTAATGTGTAAAACGGTCTCATTGCATCAGTTTCTATTAATTTTCTTTCTAAACAGTAATTCTGTATCAATCACTGGTTAGTATGCCAATTATAATAATTTAATGTAAAAATTATAAAAAAATCTAATAAGGCCAACATAATGAGGACATAAAAAGGGTACTTAAATAACCTTGTCCGACAACGAGCGCTCGTTGACGAAGCGGGGGTGTAAGTCCTTGAAATGTTTTGGTTAAAAAAAATTTTCTCTAATTAAAATCGTTGAGATGTTGATTGATGAAATGCGTGCCTTGCGCCCGTGTACACGTTCCTCTTGCTCAACTTCAAGTCAATGTCATCAGGCCACTTTGCTTCTATGAGAAGTCAATAAACCAGCTGAAGGCGCAACGTCGAAGATACTCGCTCTTCATTGTCAGAAATGCCAAAAAAATTATATTTGCAAGTGACCGGTCTACAGACGTAATCTTGGATAACAATTGCGTACTTCGTCGGTATCCACTTGATAAGCAAGCAATGCTTGGCTCAAATAAACTATGTGGCTACATTCCCTCATTCCGCCCCAAATTCATAAATGTGTTGTCTACGAATGGGAAAATGCAATAGCACTTTTAAGGGCAGAAGTCACAGTCCAACGCCTAGCTGCGGATGACTTGTGGTTCCCGCTAACGCACACAGATTTAGATATCCAAACACAGAATCGAAATCGGTCAAGGAATTGATCGATCACAAGTTCATGCAGCGAAAGTAAATGAGGTTCAAATACAGATCCCTTGCAATTGCCTCGAGTTACACGACATCAAAGTTGACCAATACTCTAAACGCTTGCACAAGAAGATGTGTCCTAGTTGATTTAATTGCACATAAATAGAAAAAAATATGCACTAAGGCCGACGAAAGGACGAGCGGATATGGTCAAAAGAAGGCCCGTAAATTCAATGAAAGTCGGAAAGTCTTCGATCCCGCGGTCTCTGCTGTCTCACTCACTTGCCTTATGGTTTAATTTACCGCGGACTATTCTGTTCCGCCACGGGATGCAGGGCTACGAAAGGCGTCTACGGAATTCCTCCCTCAACCAACATGACGTGGCTGAAACTTTCCAATCGTCCGCATATTGCTGCGAAATCGGGTTATAGCACTCTTTTATCGAATGGTTACCGCTGCACCGATTGCGTTCAAATCTTGTATTCCGGAGCACTTTTTAATTCTAAAACCGATAAGGTGAGGAAAAATCTGATCCAAAACCTTTTTCAATATAATTTTATTAATTTTAGTATCGAACTGACAGATGAGCACTACATTTATTCGTCAATTGACAACCCACACATTTATTCAATTGTGATCAGATGTTGTCAGACAACACAATTGAAGAAAATGGGATGGGAATTGTATTTCAACAACATTTTGGTGGAATTTAAGGCATTAAATTATAATATTTGAAATGGCAGATCCCCGATGCTGCTGTTATATATTGTGCAAGGACGGGTTTTAGAAGAGCAGCCTTCTTTTCTCTAGAAGGGCACCCTTCTATTCTCTAGAGGAGCACCCTTCTATTCTCTAGAGGAGCAATCTTCTGTTTTTTAGGTGTGTATTCTATAGAAGGGCATCCTTCTATTCCCTAGGGAAACATCCTTGTACTCTTCCTTCTACTCTTTAGAAGGGTACCCTTCTATACTTTATGTGCTCCTCTTGAGAATAGAAGGGTGCCCTTCTATTCTTTAGAAGGGTACCCTTCTATTCTTTGGAAGGGCACCCTTCTATTCTTTGAAAGAGCACCCTTCTATTCTTGACAAGGGCACCTCTTTAGTTTTTAGAAGTTATTTTCTTCAATTGTGTTATATGACAACATCTGGTCACAATTGAATAAATGTGTAGGTTGTCAATCGACGAATAAATGTAGTGCTCATCTGTCAGATCGATACTAAAATTAATCAAATTATATTGAAAAACGTTTTGGATAGGATTTTTCCTCACCTTATCGGTTTTAAAATTAAAAAGTGCTCCGGAATACAAAGTTTGAACGCAATCGGTGCAGCGGTAACCATTCGATAAAAGAGTGATATAACCGCGAAATCGTACCAAAAATTTTTTTTTCGGGGGGTCACTCTCCTATATGGGGAGACCCCCCTTAAATACCTTATAAAATATTTTTGTAGTTGAACTTTGAAGAGATCACCACTTTACACCTACACACAAAATTTGATGTTTCTAGCTTAAGTAGTTTCCGAGAAAAACTGCTGTGACACACGGACGGACGCACGGACAGACTGGTCGCGAAACTAGTAGGGTTTTGTAGAATTATTTTACAAAACCCTAAAAAGAACGCCCTAAGATACTGAGCCCATAAAAGCAGAATTACAGGTCCACGCTTCAATCAGTGCTCATTAAAAGCTCCCTTAGTCTTTTCTTAAATACCAAAAGTGAGTTTGCTCCCTTAACAATTTCTGGTAGATTGTTATATATACGCAGAGCATCATTCGTTGCATCGTTCTTTAGTCGATCCGTTCTGGCAAAAGGTATTACGAATTGATTTGCATTCCTCGCATTATATGGGTTGATCTGTGATACCTTAATTAATGGCGCTCGTTCCGATCCATTAGTTTTTAAATTTCTGTAGATAAACTTCGCTTTCTCCATAATAATAATTTGACTAAAGGTTAATGATTTTGCCAATTGGTAAACCAAACTAGTTTGAGTAAGCATTGGCAGCTTCAGAATGTTTTTATACGCTTTGGTCAGCAGCCTGGATATACTGTTTAAATGTTGCTTCGCTGATTGACTCCAAATAAGTACTCCATAATGCAATTTCGCCAGGACAAACGCATTTAGAACAAGTTTCTTGATGTGCATTGGAAAATCCTCATATCTTCTTAACAATCCTATTATTGGGGCTAATTGCCTTCTTAAGCTATTTATGTGTGGTAACCAGGTCATACGATGGTCTATGATAAGACCAAGATATTTCATTTCTAGCACTCTTTGCAATTTTTCGACGTTAATATTTAGTTCGACATCTATGTCTCCTTTGTTCTTTTTGCTTAAAAACAATATATTTTGTCTTTGATGGAATTTTCCTAGATCGTTGTTGATAGTGTACTCAATGGCAGTTTTGTCTCGTCCTGAATAAAGTAGAACCGCGTCATCAGCATATAATGTGTGATATCCCGTCAGCCCACATGTATTTAGATTATTTGTGTATAGCAGGAACAAACTTGGGCCCAGTATTGAGCCTTGGGGAACTCCTGTTTCCGTAGGTGCATGGTCGCTCAGGACATTGTTGATTAAAGTTCTCTGCGATCTTCCCTCCAAGTAACTCTTAAACAACTGCTTAGGACTACCCTGAATACCATACGATTCAAGTTTACGAAGCAAGAGATCATGATCAACTGTATCAAATGCTTTTTTCAAATCCACAAAAATTGCGATGACATAATCACCTCTGTCAAGTCCTAGATTGATGAAACGTGTGACAGAATGTAGGGCATCCAAAGTACTCTTGTTCTTTTGAAAACCAAGCTGATGTTGGCTTATGATAGAGTTTTCAACTAAGAATGATGTTAATCGATTGTTTAGTATTTTTTCAAATATCTTACTGAATCCCGTCAGCAGCGCAATCGGGCGATAGTTATTCGGGTCAAGATGATCACCATCCTTAAATATAGGAACTATTTTTGCAAGTTTTTCTTCTTCCGGAAAAGTTCCATTCCTAATATGCACGTTTATAAAATTTTCCATAATCTGGGCTATGTCCTCCTTTATTATACTAATCTCATTCATCGTGATGCTATCAATGCCTGGCGCCGTATTCTTTTACAATTCATTGATGTCATTTAAGACTTCCCTTTTATTTGTTGCTGAACTGGCAACGATTTCTTTAGTGATTCTTCCACCAATTGTTGAAAAAAAGTTATTCAATGAGTTCGCCGCGTCACGTGGATACGATGTGTTAGAGGGCCCATCAGGATTCAGTTGAAAGTTTTGCTCGTTCTAATACGCAATCTGCTGGATTCTTCACTTATTTGGAATGACTTCTTGAATTTGTGATATTCGAAGAACCGGGAGTTTGGTCATTGTAGTGTTCTTGCTGGTACTCATGTTTGCAAATGACATATCTTTCGGTTTTGTATATGCTTCTTCTAAACAAAAAGATGCCTTATCCGATCCCTTTAATTTTTCATTTTTTTTGCTGACACCTCCGGATTTCGTAAATGACGGCAATGAAGTTTATTGTTGAAATGAATTATCTAAGAAAAACTTTAGATCCTTTTCATCTTTTGATTGCGGCTTATTGATCTGACTTTTCTCCATTAAATTAGAAAGTTTAAAGCTTTTCAAATTGGAAAATGTCATCGAATCATTTATTTCATATACTTCATTCGTCTGTAATTCAACTTTTTTCGCAATCGTACCAGTTCCTGATGTCCGCAACTTTTCTTCAGCCTTTATTTGAACATGATGAGTAGTTTCGCATTTTGATTTGACTTCAAGCAATCTACTTTTGGTAACGTTATTTCTGATAATTTGGAAAAATTCACAGAATCATTTAACACCGGGCTATGTAATAATCATTCTTCGTATCATTTTCAAGAATTTCCATCAAATTTTCAACCTCTCGAACTAACTTCTCTCCATCCTCTAAATATAATTCGTTCCTATTCAAGTTTGTCAGGAGTCAGTATATATGATACCTTTTATGATACCTTTTACTTTCAGACCGTGCTTTCGTAATATTCTTTTTGGCATCGACAGGTTCATTTTCATTTGAAACTTCCACTTTTCCTAGTAGGAATTTCAATTTTCTTGGTCACCATGCTGTAAGGATGAAGGAGATAGGAAAGTTTTAGAGCAGTTTGATAGGGTAACTGCTCGATTACTACAGCTTACTACCGCGCACAAGACCACTAGTACGCCGACTTTGCTCGCTAGCTTACATGGCGGTGTATGAAGAATTCTAGAGGTGCCAACGAAAATTCAAGGCTTTCTAAGGTTTCGAGGCGTATTTTTACGGTAAAATTTAAATGGTCCGCGGGGAACACAATAGCACTCCTAGTGAAATGAGAATTATTTCAGTTCTATACCCGTTCAATTTTTATCACCTTTCAATGTAAATGAATAGGAGTTTGTTTACTTCTCAAAGTTTAGCTATCAGTTGGAGGTGCAAAACATGTGCTTCATTTGCTCGTCTTGAAAAATGTAGGAGTACAGTGGATAGTGCAAGGTGAATTTTAAGCATGCACGGAACGCGTTTCGTAAATTTTTCATTCGGGAAATAGTATATATTACGTGATATAAGCACGTGAGATAGGAAGCCATATGGTAGCAATTTACACATTTTTTGTCGGCCTACTGTTGGAAAAACTTCCGTAAGCTGGCAGCCATCTGAGGCATAATTAAATGCGTTTATTGCGTAATATATTCTACTTGCCGAATAAATACGTGCGAAACGCATTCCATGTGAGTTATCACCTTCCACCTACCTTTACTCCTTTCCTCATCATTTTTCCACGCGCATTTAAGATATTTCATTACACTTATTTTTCTTCCTTTACTCGTCACTTTTCCACGCGCATTATCATTTAATTCGACCCAAAACTGTATTGAGGCCATTACCCACTTCATATTTGGAATCACGCAACTCGCGCAATTTTTATGACCTGAAATAGCATTCGAAACTAATCGATGACCAAGCTGATCGTTTCACCTGTAGCGACAACCATTGCGCAAACACCGCTGCGTATGCTAAATTAAGTTGATTGCACCCAGGTAGCATTTTGTTTACTTAGCAATTAAACATTATAAATTTAAGTGGTCAAGTTATTGAAGCGCTTTCGGTATTCTGCGACTTATTAAATGAAGAATGTTAAATAAAACAAATTTTAAATGTACAAATTGTGTTATTTTTGTAAACCGCGGAACAACTAGTCATAACTGGCACCCAAGCAAATTTTTAAATCCGTTCCATAAGAACACGATATTTTTTAAAAATCAAACCGGGGAAAACGGTGATAACCTTAGTCGACCGAGTTGCTGTAATCCGCTCCATAAGAACACGGTTCTCTTGAAGTAAAACCAGGAAACAGTTTTAAACAACTATTAGCCGACCAAATTGCAATCATCCGTTCAGTAAGAACAAATACGTGCTGTACTTGCTGGGAAGTGAAGTGTGATAATTGGAAGCTGATAGCAGGCTGATTCCAAAACATTTTCGGCCAGTGAGTGCCAAATCACCGTACGAATAAAACAAGGACACAACGCTGAGTGACACGACATCGCACCGTAGTGGGCACCTCTCAAATCGAACAATTGGCGTCAAAAAGGAATCACACGAGCTGTCCGAGTGGCGAAACATGAGATCGTCAGCAGGATTAATTATTTTTATGTAAGTCTTAATCTGCTAAGAAATTACATTATTTTTGATAAATAAAATCATAAATAATTGACCACATTCTATTTAAAATATTTGAAAATATAAAATATATGAAACTATAAAATATTTGAAACTAAAATATTTCAAACTATAAAATATTCGTAACTATGAAGTATTAACATATCAAAGTGTAATAATAGTAATTACAAGTGAATTGTGAAGATTTGTGTGTTACTTTGGTGCATTGCAGTGAAATTTCGCGAATTAAATCCAGTGCACAGTAGTTGTCTGTCCCCTCTCCTTTTGTGGTTTTTCCTTGATTCGGAATAGAAGCTATGCAAGAAACCATTCGTCAGTTAACAGGAGCAGTTAATCCCCAAATTGAACAAAGCGAAAAATCTGACGCTAGACTTTTCGAGCTTGAACAGGCAATTTCAGCCTTTAGTTCACACATTAGTAGGAGTGAAAAGAGTGAGAACAGATCATTGGCAATTGAACAAAGGTTTTTTGCCAACCATCCACCCAACCCCATGCCTTCATTCATTGTAGGTATTCCTAAGCCCGAAAAAGACCTTGAAGACATTAAAAACAACCTGACTTTGTACGTGAACTTCAACCCTTCGACGGCAACCCGATTCAATATTTATCGTGGGTGCATAACGTGGAGATGATCCTTCGTGACTACAAAATAGTTCGGGGGAAGCCTATTTTCAGAGCCATTCTTCACCACATCCGGCAGAAGATTCGAGGGCCAGCTGATGCTGTCCTTATTTCGTATAATATCTTCGATGACGACTGGTCATGCATTTTGAAGGGCCTATCACTTCACTATATGGTTGAAAAGGACATTCGTACTTTGGAGCATCAGCTGCATTCCTTGAAACATTGGAATAACAGTGCTGACGAATTTTATGCAGCTATAAACCTCCAATTGTCATTATTGATCAACAAAATTAAAACAGATGATAGGTCACAAGAAACTGTTACCGCACTTACCGAAAATTACAGAAATCGCGCATTAGATGCTTTTGTGAGAGGGCTGAATGGAGATCTTTTACAGACGCTTATCATCCGAAAACCCCAAACGCTTCCCGACACTTACGCTTCGTGCTTAGAGGTTCAAAGCCTAAATTTTAAGAAGTTCAAATTCACAAACGGCATAGTAATAACACCATTTCAGTACCCGTCAAGCAATTTTTCAACTCTCGTTTTGATAATAACAGACCTAAAGTACCCGTACCCTATCAGCTGTTATGTGGGGCAGAAAGAAATCAGATGTATCAGTTCCGAGATACAATGTCTTATCCACCACCCAAACCAACCCAGCCAAAACCACCAATTCCAATGGATGTCGATAAATCCATTCAAACTCGGCAGGTTGATTATATGAATAGGGCGTCCCACTCCCCCAACTTCAAACGACCACATAATTCTGAAAATTTCCCATGGAAATCACAGCGCCTTTATAATTTAGAAACGCAAGTTGAGTTTTCTGAATCTGATGTGGAGTTTTCTGGGGAAATGGAATACGAACATCAGGCTTATCTTGATGATAATTTCCCTACCTTGCAGGAAGAATGTGACGATGAATCGGAAGGAAATTAAATAAATTTTATAATGTACGCCTCTCTTGTGTTCCATACATAGAGTTTACTACGTGAGACGGTCGGATTCTAACATTTTTAATAATACAGGTGCAAACAAAAATTTCGTTGCACCCAAACATGCGTTCAATGCCAAGTTAGTCTCGAAACCCTTCAACATCCAATCTGCTGCGGGAAAAATAATTATAAATAAAAAGGTGACAAGGAAATTTTTTAAAAGTGCAGGCAAAATCATGCTAGTAGATTTCTTTGTGCTACCACGACTGAAGTCGTTCGACGGAATTATAGGGGACGATACTTTAAAGGCACTGAACGCTATCATCGATAGAAAAAATAACATACTCAAAATCAGTCTAAATATAAAAATCCCTCTAAAGGCAAAGGAATCTAAACAGGTCAATCATGTGGAAGTCTTATGTGACCACCTTCCTCAAACAACTCGGAATAAGCTGCAAGCCATCTTCGATAAGCATGTCAAGCTTTTTGGCCCTATAAGTGATAGGGAAATCATCGAAACATACGTAAGAGCTGATATTAGAACTTCCACATCAGACCCTATGTACAGTAAATCCTATAGTTATCCGGTTAACTTAAGCCATGATGTGGATAAAAAAATTAAGAAAATGTCAAGAAGCCCATATAATTCTCCTATCTGGGTCGTGCCCAAAAAAGCCAATTCAGAAGGTGAAAAGCAGTACAGATTGGTAATAGATTTTAAAAGGTTGAACGCAGTTACTATATCAGACACTTACCCGATAACAGATATCACAAACACGCTTGCGAGTTTTGGAAGCTCGAAATATTTCACCATCCTCGATTTAACATCCGGGTTTCACCAGATTCGTATGCAAGATAGTGATATCCCGAAAACGGCCTTCTCCACTGAAATTGGTAAATTTGAGTTTACAAGGCTACCGTTCGGCCTCAAAAACCCGCCCGCCATATTTCAAAGAATGATCGATGACGTTTTAAAACCCTTTATCGGCCAAATATGTTTTGTTTATATATGTTAGACGATATTATTATCCTGGGGGAATCGGAGGATGAACATCTGAAAAATCTGGAAAACATACTATCTCAACTCGAGAATGCGAATCTAAAAGTTAACTTAGATAAGTCTTCGTTCTTGAAGAGCCGTGTTGAATATTTGGGATACATAATCTCACAGGATGGTATCCTTCCGGATCCTAAGAAGATAAAAGCTATTACTAAAGTTTCTCGGCTTGGCGTCCTAGTATAGGAAATTTACCAGGGATTTTGCAAAAGTTGCAAAGCCAGTCTAAGAAAAGACCAATTTTGCTAGGAGCTACTGACCTCAAAGCCTTTAACTAAATAAAGGCACTCCTAACATCATCGGAGGTATTGGCGTTCCCGGATTTCGAGAAGCCCTTCAATTCAACCACTGATGCTTCTAATTACACAATCGGTGCAGTTCTCTCGCAAGGTGACATCGGCAGAGATCGACCTATCACTGTTTCAAGATCCTTAAACGCAACAGAGGAGAACTATGCCACAAACGAACGAGAATGATTAGCTATCGTGTGGGCGTTGGATAAAGTAAGAACGTACTTGTACGGGGCAAAAAAGTAAGAACCCTAACGAACCACCAGCCGTTTACCTTTGCACTGAGCAACAGCAATCATAACGCTAAACTTAAACGCTGGAAAGCCAGAATAGAAGAATTTAACTATGAGCTCATTTTTAAACCCGGAAAAACTAATTTGGTGGCCGATGCCCTCTCGAGATTGCCACCAGAAGCAAACGCTCTTATCTCAACATCAACAACGGCGCATAGTGCTATTGACGATAATTTCGATCCCATCCCACATCGTGAAGCGCCGATTAATGTTTTTAGGAAGCAATTAATTTTCTCTGAGGGAAAAGGAATGATTGCTCACGAACAACCACACCCTGGCTTTGACAGGCACTACATCTGTCTCGCAGCTATCACGAAGGAGGCTTTAGTCGGAAAGCTTAAGCAACTATTAAGCCACATTCTTATCAATGGAATCAAAATTCCCGAAAAATTCATAGTGATACTACAGCATATATATATATATATATATATATATATATATATATATATATATATATATATATATATATAAAGAGTATTTTTCAAAGTACAAAGTCCGCATCACTCAGCGTATTGTTGAGGATAGTGCCAATGAAGACAATGGGCTTTTTCAGACGCAGCGTTAAAAGTGAGCGTTAAACAGGTTATATGGGCAAGAAGAGTGAGAGGCATTGAGGGGACCTGATGGTAAAAACAAGCCAACATTTTGTAGGGTGAACGAGCGTAACGCACATACACAAACGCATTTTGTTGATCATTTGGTGGGGGAAATTTTATACAAACGCAGGTAAGCATTCCGAATTGAACATTCGGTGAAGATGGTAGTCGTCATGAAACGATTGCCTTTCTTTAATTTGCGTGCAAAAATGGATGCGTATGTATATGCGAGAAGCTACGCGTTATGTAATAAATTTATGAAAGCGAAGGCCATGTTCAATTTCAGGAAACAACACGACGAATATCACGATTTCAATGAAGATAAATTGCCTATTGTAAATCTATAGAAAATTAACAGTACGCATAATCTTCATAGAATCACAGTATAATAAGCATGTTTACAACACATCAAGAAAAATATGCGACTAAAAAAGATATTCAAATTTGGAATATATTTTTCAGAAAGCGGAAAAACACGGAGGATTCAAATAAATCCAATAGAAGTTTGAATCGACAAACTTTAACAATCATAAAATACATTTTTCATTCCAGTTTTTATTACCTCGTGCACAATTCAAGGCTAAAACATAAATTCTCAATTGCTTATCTCTCTGTCTTCGCTCTCACGTTGTTCGCACGATGTTTAACGATCAAATGACCCTTTTGACACATACACTCGCAAAACATGTATCGTATACAAAAATAGGTTGGCTGAACTATGCAACGTGTAAACATAGGGGCGTAAGCGCGAAACCTGTTTGGATATGGGTTTTTACCATTCCCGTGTGAAAGAGCCCAATAAACTGCACATAATAAAAGAGGGCATCGATGAGCGCACAGGAGCTGTAGGGAGAAAAAGAATCAAATACTTGAAAAATTTTACTTTCCTAAGACGAGTAAATTAATCAAACAATATACGAGATCGTGTTAAATATTCAATGTCAACAAACATGATTGCAATTCTCAAAAGCTAGAATTGCAGGAAACACCAGTTCCAGAATCGCATCGGAAATCCTGCATATGGACATCATACAAATTGCCGGCGAACAATACGTAACGTGTATGGATAAATTCAGCGAATTCGCAAAATTGTTTTTCAATAAAGAACAAATCCGCTCTTCACCTACGGGAAAAGATGATCAAAATTCTACATTATTTTACAGTACCGAAAATTTTGGTGATAGACATCGAAGACGGCTCCATAAGCCTAGTAGTCATGAATCTCATAGAAGCATTAGGGATCAAGGTATATGTAACCCCTCCTCAGAAGAGTGAAATCAACGGAGCTATCGAGAGGCTCCACTCAGCAATAATAGAGTTGGTTAGACGCCTTCAACAAGAGTATAAAACACTCAATCTACAGGAAATAATAGCTATTGCTGTCGATAGATACAACAACATGTTTCACTCTGTAACAAGAATGAAACCTGTAGATGTGTTTCTAGGGAGATCACAACGAATTTATTACCAAGGTATCGTTGACTTTAACATAAAACTGAAAAATGGTCCAAAGCATGAAATTCTTCGCAAGCAGAAGAATCAAAACCCAAAACGTACCAAGTTGGTGACCTACTATATAGAAGGTATAGACAAATAAAGACCAAAGACAAACCACTTTTAAAAAAAATGATAGTAGCTAAGGATTCAGGCAACAAAGTCCATAAATCACATTTGAAAAGTAATATTCCTTTTTCAGACTAATCGCAACAAAAGCGTGGTCTTTAATACACACTTAGGAGTATACGGGACGAATAGTCACTGTGAGACGAGGAACTGGCAAAATCTTGGACGGAGACTTCAAGATAATTCATTCAATCAATTTGGGGAAACTCAACGACGTAGCGGCTAGCATGAGGTCCATTGTACGGGATCACGTCAACAGATCCAGTATTCTCCTGCCGCAGCTTAACCATCAACTAGAAACGATAGATGCGCTATTTGACCAACTGCAAAGCAAGGATCAAAGAAGGACTAAGCGTTTAATCAATTTGATCGGTTCAGCCTGGAGGTGGCTGGCAGGTAACCCAGATGCTACTGACTGGGATAACATCGTCAAGTCACAAAACAATATAATTGCTAACAATAATAAACAGTATAAATTGAACCACTACACTACTAAAGTAACAGCTCAACTAACGCACAATTACAATAGGATAGTTGCTAACCTTAAAACATTTAACATGCATCCAGCACCTCTGACGCAGCCCATTGTTTTACCATTCTAATCTGTGAGACACTGATTTTTAAGGTGGGGTGAGTTATTACCTTCCACTTGCCTTTACTCCTTTCGTCATCATTTTTCCACGCGCATTTAAGATATTACCTTACGCTTACCTTTTCTCCTTTACTCATTACTTTTCCACGCGCATTATCAGTGCCATCTTAATATAATGGCCGTATTCACAGCTGATAAAAATTTCAGCTGTTACCGCAGTTGCAACATAATAACGACGTCATCAATTTTTTACTTTTCTTTTCATGATCAGCTGAGTGCAGTGACATTTCTTTCTACCGCGAAATGTTCAACTTGAATCTCGTCGATTAAAAGTAATTTCACTGTGGAATTTAAGCGTTTTATAAACCAAAATGTCGGGGAGCAAAATTCTAAGTAAAAACGCAAAATAATGTGGCAATTTTGATGCCATAGTACGTAAACGAAGTGCTGGCGACTCGTGCGATTTAAAAAAAAGTGAACTTACAATCAAGTTCAAGTGCAAATATGTGCAGTGAATTTTAATTAGACTCACGCAACACACATCCAAATAGGACGCAAAAGCAAAGCTCTAAGTGTTTCATTAGTGCATTTCCCCAGAAACGCAAAATTATGTGGCAGTTTTGATGCCATAGTGGGTAAACAAAGTGCTGACGACTAGTGCAACTTTAAAAAGTGAACTTATAATCATGTTCAAATCCAAATATAAGTAGTAAACTTTAATTAGACTCACGCAACACACATCCAAATAGGATGCAACAACATATTTCTCAATCGGTTTGCTTCAATGGACACGAGTGAGTGTTTAATGTGTGTAAAATAAACTTATTACTGCGAAAGTTAATACGCCTTCTTTATTTATACTATAAGTGATCATTTAAAGTGAACAAAACACAATTCTTTTGCATTAGAGCTTAAGCAATGACCCGCGATTGCTTCAGTAGAAATATGTGAGAATATATATTATCCATTTTTATTTCAGAAACTTTTAAATCATAACTAAATACGATTTCTCGTACTCTAGTTACACAGGCACTAATTACATAAGCTCTTATTTCAATATATTTATTTATTTGTAATTGGTAGCAAAATGGCCCTTTTCAGGGCTCTTATAAAAAAGTATATAAAGCTTTATCGGGCCAGATGATGAAGATATTTATCACCTGTATAGGCTCGTTCTCACTTTGGTTCATATGTAGGTTAATGGCTTGTAAATGGTCCTTTTTAGGGCCTTAAACTTATAAACAAAGAGTTAAAAAATCAACTATCAAAACCAAAAGCCCTTTTCAGGGCTAAAAAATACCTTGATTTGTTTATAGTCGTTTCAGGTCCCATCGCCTCTAGCTGAGCAGACTCCGGACCTACTTACTTTCATGGGTTGGAGTCCCATTCAATAGAATGGCTCCTGGTGACAGACTTAAGAGTGGTGTTGCTGCATATCCGAGATGGCCTTAAAAAAATAAACAAAGAGTAAAAAGCAACTTTCAAGTCCAATAAGCCCTTCTCAGGGCTAAAAAAATACCTTACTTTGTTTTCAATCGTTTCAGGTCCCACCGCCTCCAGCTGGATCAGCTTGATTTGAGGAATATAATTCGTCTATTCCGTTCGTCAATTATCGGCTGCTGAAATTTGAACGGGTTGGAACTCCTAGCGAGAGACTTTAGAGTGGTGTTGCTGCATACCCGGGATGGTGAACTATAAATGGCCCTGAAAAGGGCCTTAAAAAAATAAACAAAGAGTAAAAAATCTACGATAAGTCCAATAAGCCCTTCTCAGGGCTAAAAAATACCTTACTTTGTTTTTACTCATTTCAGGTCCTACCGTCTCTAGCTGGATCAGCTTAATTTGAGCAATGTAATTCGCCGATTCTATTCGTCAATTATCGGATGCTAAAATTTCAATGGTGCAGCAAAAATATTAAAAATGCAAAATTTAACTTAACTGGATAAGTAGCTGTAAATGTTCTAATTGGTGATCAAATTACTTTGACGTGGGATGATGATTACGTCTACATGGGAATTTACTAAAGGAGTCATTTCAGAACACATTACCTCGTACAAGATCGACTTCGGGCTTGCTGTGTGTCTGTGTCGCTGCATATCCGTGGTGTGCGGACTATAAATGGCCCTTTCCAGGGCCCTTAAAAATAAACAAATAGTTATATAAGGGATTATGAAGTAAAATAAGCCCTTATCGGGGCTACAAATACCTTGCTTTGTTTTGAGTTGTTTCAGGTCACATCGCCTCTGACTAGAAGGAATCTGTATCAGCTTAGTTTGATGGAGTACAATGCACCTGTTTTTGGGTACGGGCGATCATCAGATGCTGAAATTTCAATGGTGCAGCAAAATATTGAAGATACAAGATTTAACTTAGCTTTTAAACTAGCTCTAACTGTTCTAACTGATGATCACAACGCCTGGACGTCAGGTGATGATTGCGTCTGAATGGTAATTCACTTAACGCCCAGTACTTTCAATTTACGTGCCTTAGCTTTATCATTAAAACATTGAAATGCGTCTTTCAGGTTTTTGCAATAGTTATTCATAAATACATTGCACCATGTGAAAATCACTTTCCTTGCTAAAGTAATACTGTTATTACCGCAGCAACAAACATCAATCTCATCTGTATAGCCTTCACTATATTTATAAATAATGGAAAAAAGATATTTTCTATGATTTTTCTGTTGTAAAAATAAATCTTCAAAATCCTCTGATATCCTTGTTTGAAAAATTTGATGGTCCGGTGCACGTATTTCTAATGAAAATTGAGATGCATACTTCAGGCCTCCTCTATTCAAATTTATAAAGTAATTGTTTTGGTCTATTGACTCTATGATCTCGTTTGAGAGAAGGATACTGTGGCACAAATTGCATTTCATTGCTTCAATAACTTTTTGGCCAGCATATCGAGCTACAAAAACTATAGCATACAGCGTTGCTTCATCGACAGAGACATTTACAGATTGCTCGATAATGTCATCTGCTTCTGGAACAATGCAAATTTCAAAAGAATTTGGTTCGTTGTCAACGTTTTCCTCAAGAAGGAAATCTTTTAGATTTATATCGCCCCGATGAAAAGACTTTAATTTTAAAATATTAGTAATTTTTTTTTCTGATTCTTGATCTGCTGTGTGGATATATTGAAATTGGAGCCACTCATTTTCCGGTATTTGCTAAAACGATCTTCTAACAAATCCGTCTGGACCTCACCAAGTAAAATGTAGGAAAAATTTAGCTCCGTATTCTGCGCCACTCCTCCTATTTTGTTACCTTTGAATGATATTTGAGGCTTGATGTAAATTTCATCTATTAGCACATTTATGTATTTCTCATGGTCTTGCAAGAATTTAAACTTTTCCTTAAGATAGATAGCTGAAATACCAGAGGAAAGATTACCTCTGGTTAGTCTTTTAAAATAAGAAGGATGGGGCATTTTCAAAATATTCGTAACACGTCACAAGTTATAGGCGCCAGGAAAATAAGAATGAAAAATTCCAAAAAGCACTATATCATCAGCCCCGTAACGAAGGCGTGATGAAAATAATGTTTTAAGTTGTTTAGTCAAAAATTTGACTGTCTCAATTTCGTTTAGTCAAAAATTTGACTGTCTCAATTTTTTCCTCTACAATTTTCCCGCCTGCAATTAATTCTTGAATCTTTTCGCTAAATGTATCGACTATTTCTTCAATGCTTATGATATTTGAATTTAAATTTTCTAAGTGGGCCGTTAAACTTTTAATTTTTGAGAATGAATTACATTTTAGCATAGGGCCTAAAATTTGTTTAAATCTTTTATGGTTAATTCTATTGCTCTGTATATAAACTTCTACCTCAAAATTTCAACTAATGAAAAAAGATTTATATACTTCCGGAATTTTACTATTGAAATCTATCTGAAAGAAAAAAGTTTAAATTCCTAATTGGAAACGAACCATGAAAATTCAGATAATTCATGTATATTTGATATAATTTCTTGCAAAGATTTTACTTCATCTTATTGATGAAACGTTATCTCTCCATTCATAAAAACTTCGTTTTCTGTATCTGGTCTCGTATCTGGATCGACTCGCGAGGTGAATGGTATTTCCGAAGGGTACTTTGGTGAGCCGGAGAAATTCGATGGAAAAGCATCTCCTCTCAGAAGGACTTTAGACCCATCTGAGTGCAAAGTATCCTCACGGATAACTTCACTTGGATCAAAGTGAAGACTGCAAACCAAAGTATTTTTGCTTGCTTTCAAATCTTTACGAGGGATACTTTGGGCCCATTTATGTCGTAAACATTCGTTTTTCGGGAAATAAAACATATTTGCGGTCATATGTGATGACCGATAGCCAGGCAAGCAACAGTGAGAGGGCATATTTATTGTATTCTTACTTCTAAGACAATTAATATACGACGAACAATATTTTGGAATAAATTAGGATAAAGGTTACCTTGATTATTAAGTGCTGTGGCCAAGGAATTTAATTCCTAAATAGAGAATAATTTGTTAATTTTATAATTCTAGTTTCCTTCTGTAGTTAACGTAGACTTATTGAAAAAGGAAAAACTGACTTCAAAATGCAGTATAAACGATTAGATGACTTTTAACAATCGTCGCCACATCACACCAGTTTATAATGAATGCAATAGTTTAGAAGGAAGAAAAAAAGTTAGCACCAATTAAGACTGCATTTAATGAATCATGCTGATTCCAAAACTCAGTGGGATTTGAAATTTGATTTCTTTCCTTTAAAACGTTTCATTTTATTCTTTTCAGTGGCTATATTCAGCATATTCTATCTGGGAGGATGAATAGATTAAAGGGGTTGCAGACAAAATTAGAGAATATACGAGTATGTTGAGCTCATTGAAAAACGAAAAACCGATTTCAAAATGCAGTATGAACGATTAGATGACTTTTAACAATCGGTGCCACAAAACAACAGTTTGTAACGAATGCAATAGTTTAGAAGGAGGAAAAGAAGCTGGCACCAACTAAAACTGAAGTTAATGAATCACACCGATTCCAAAACTCAGTCGGATTTGAAATTTGTTTCCTTTCCTTTAAAACGTTTTATTTTATTCTTTTTAGTGGCAATATACAGCATATTCTTTAAACTGGAAGATTGAATGGATCAAACGGGTTGCAGACAAAATTAGAGGATATACGATTATGTTATGCTATATATCAGGATTACTTAGATTGTTTATATCAAAGATATCGAAATTTGATTGTTGTAAGCGACTCCAATGTTGATATACTTAAGAAAGATAATCATTCATTTTAATAATTAAAATATGTCACTTGCTCAATAATCACCCAACTATATAGAATTCCTCGTACAGATAAAAGTTCCATCCTTTTAGATTATGTCGTCACCACTCTAAATATATAGTTGGTAATTTTTGAAAAAATGTTTAGGAAAAGATACAAAACCGACTTCAAAGTGTCCCAAAAAGAATGAAATAAACTTCATGGAAGCGGTGCCGTATCAGGTTTCCCCCATTTCTTTTGTGATTGTGCATATATATTTGAAGTTTTTATGTTGAAACGGAAATTGATTTGATACCGCTCCCATAAAGTTTATCTCATCCTTTTTAGAACATCTTGAAGTCGGTTTTCTTTTTTTCTAAGTTTTTTTTTATTTCACCCTTTTTAATGGCAATTTTCATTCAATTTTTTTCATTTCTATAAAATCTTGTCTGGGAAGCGTCAAAATTTAGAGTTTGATTTTTTACAATACACTCATAGTTATATTTAGTACTGACAATAAGCAAACTTTCTTTTTTTAGTTTTAATTTTACTAACTTCATTATATCTGCTAATTGGTAATTTATATGTGAAACTTTTATCCTGAAAGTACTTTTATGATATTTGTTTGAATAAAATGCCTTTAACGAAAAAATATCAATTTTAATTTAACTGTGTTATGATTGTGATTTAAATAAAAGAAGAAAGAAAAGAAGTTAGCACAAATTAAAACTGAAGTCAATCGACTCCAAAACTCAGGGGTTTTGAAATTAGTGTTCTTTCCTTTAAAATTGATATTTGTTTGAACAAAATGTATTTAACGAAAAAAAATATCAATTTTAATTTAACTGTGTTATGATTGTGATTTAAATAAAAAGAAAAGCCTTTCTTTTAATTTGACGGTTGTATATTTATTGATCGTAATCAATTTTCGACCGTTATCATTCCAATCAACGCAAGATTAAACAAATGCTTTCTATTTTCTTTAACACACTTTGATACACTATACTAAACAAATGGTCTTTGGGGAGTTCCACCCCCACGTACCCGAGGAAACTCCGCAGGGGGAATGCCGGTCGACAAGACCACTCTTGGAGGCCAGCATTCTTTGGGGAGTTCCGCCCCCACGTACCCGAGGAAATTCCCGCAGGGAGAAAGCCGGTCGACAAGAACATTCTTGGAGGCTAGCATTCTTTGGGGAGTGCCGCCCCCACGGACCCGAGGATATGGGGGGTGCCGTCAGGTTCCCTCTTATTGTATCTGGATTACGCTTTGGACAACGAACTGGAATTGACGCTTTGGGCTGGCGGATGTGATGGTTTGGACCTAGTTGCTTTGCACAGTAGCGCCGAGGTGAAACTCGTGTGTGAACGGCTCCAATTCAACTATCATACCGTCTCCGTCCCGGTAAAACCTTGGCAGGCCTCGGAGTACGTTCGAAGTTCGCACCATTGGGTTGGTGGTGTAGGTTCGGTTGAGACGGACTCCCGATTAGCGCTGGCCTGGCTCTGAGCACTTGTCCCCATAAGGGCTTGTGCCAACCCTCGCATGGCCTCCCTGCTCTGCAAAGATAACCATGGGACCAAAAAGGCGACTACACACACGAACGGAGATAGCGGCTCCGAGGGGGGACCCAATAAAATGGAGCAAACAAATGAAACCACAAGCAAACAGGACGCTAGCACGGAGAACCCTTTCAGGCAAAAACCGCTGTTGGCAAGCAGCCTTTGGGCGCAGTAGAAGGACTATGCGCACCCCGGAGCGCCCAGTGCAAGACGTACACAATCCGGATCAAGTTGCGACACCAACGGAGGCCAGTGTAAGACTGAAGGAGGGAGAAGTTTTGCCGTTGGCCGACGCCACTTCAAACGCGATCCAAGCGATAGAAGCAAAAGGGCTAGGAAACGGGGGCCTCTCCCAAGAGGTGGCGCCAAATAACACAATCGCCCTTGACCGCGCCGAAGAGGAGCGGCTTACTCGGAAAGCGGGGAATATCGTCAAACAACTGAGGGCTGCCTGCGAAGTGCAGAAAAACATTGGCAAGAGTGTCAAGAATGGCATTCTTGAACTGGAGGAGCTTTTTGGCCGCATAACGCACTACAGGCGGAGGTGGCTTGCAGCCGAGAAGCACCAAAAAGACACGCTCTCCCTCGAGGCATCAGTGGGTCCTAGCAGCAGCAAAAGAATGGCCGGTAGCCCAATTGAAGGCGACTGTGAGAAAAGGAGGAAGGATGAGACCATAAACCAAGTTGACACTCCAGGCGAGGAGTTTCATGTGGTGCGAAACAAGGCAGCGAAAAAAGCGGCCAAAAAGCTACTCCTAGAAAAAAAAGACAAAGAGCTCAACCACGAAGAGAACAAGGAGCCCCCCGCTATACCGCAGAAAACAAAAAGCAAACCGCGGCACAAACCCTTGCGAGAGGCACTGCTTATTAAACCCACTAAGGGCCGAACCTACGCAGATGTCCTCCGTGAAATTAAAGGAGCAGTCAAGCCAGACGACACCAAAACTGCCATCAAAGCAGTTCGACCAACCCGGACCGGCGGCTTGCTGGTGGAATTCGGGCCAGAGGCCACAAACAAAGATGCATTCCGTGACGCGGTTCAAAAGGTTCTTGGAGATGCGGCAACGGTTGCCTCGCTCGAACCAATGGCCACCCTGGAAATCAGGGACCTCGACTGCGTCACGGACAAAGCTGAAGTAGAGGATGCCATTAGGAGGGAGTTCCCCAGCTTAAGTGAAGTCAAGGCAAGATTGACGCGTGAAAACACAAGGGGGCAACGCATGGCTATTGTCGAACTAGCTGATAAAGACGCCCAGCAAATCCTGGCGAAGGGCAAAATTAAGATAGGTTGGGTGATCTGCAGGATACGGAGAAGAGCGATCCCTATCCGCTGCTTCAGATGCCTCGAATACGGACACACCGCGTATGGCTGTAGGGGACACGACAGGAGATCTCTGTGCTACAAATGTGGTGAAACGGGGCACAAAAGGAAGGAGTGCACGAACGAGGCAAAATGCATTCTTTGCAAGGACGCTAAGCTAGCACCCGGCGACCTCAAACATGAGCCGGGGACAGGGAGATGCCGGGTTTTCAAGGAGGCCCTAACTAAAGCCAAATCGATACTCAAATGATCCGTATCCTGCAGGTCAATTTGCACCGAAGCACAAACGCCCAGGACCTACTTGAGCAGTTTGCGAGGGATAAGAAAGCTGACCTCCTGTTGCTGAGCGAGCAACATCATAACAAGGACTCGCAAGCGTGGTACCCTGACAAAACTGGTACCTCGGCCATCTGGGTTCGAGACAGCGCCCGCCTTCAGGTGCAGGGCCATGGACGCGGGGATGGTTTTGTGTGGGTGCGGTGTTCAGGGATAACATATTTCAGTGTTTATCTGACGCCTAACGAGGCAATGCGATCCTTTCGAACCAAGCTCGATGCCCTGGAGGACGCTGTCTCGAACACAGAGGGCAACATGCTGGTCGGGGGAGACTTCAACGCTAGAGCCATCGAATGGGGTATGCCACAATCCGACCCAAGGGGAAAGCAAATATTGGACATGGCAGCCAGAACAGCGCTTTTTGTCCCAAATACTGGTAACACCCCTACTTTCCGCCGCTGGGGTTGCGTAGGAACCATACCCGATGTGACACTCGCTTCGGAGTCCCTGGTACCTAGAGTACACAACTGGCGAGTACTAGAGGACTACTCGGCTAGTGATCACCAGTATATAGCTGTTGAGATTCACGACGGTGCCACTCTGCGTGCATATGCCCAAACTTCAATCCTCGGATGGAGGACTGGGAGGATGGACGTCGAGAAGTTCACTGACGCGCTTACGGCAGGCGCACCGTTGCTGGGAGCTCCGCCAGGGAGTGGAGGGCCTACAGCCAAGGACTTGGTGAACTCAACTATGAGTACCATCATAGCTGCTTGCGAGTCTTCCATGCCCCGCCGAAGACCCCGACATGGTAAGCCTCCAGTATACTGGTGGTCAAACGAGATCGCCGAACAAAGAAGCGAGTGTCACAAACTTCGGCGAGAGGCCCAGCGGGCGCGAACACGGGAGGAGGCAGACACTAGGCTAGCAGCATACAGGTCCGGCAGGAAATATCTTCGCAGGCTTATTAACAAGAGCAAGGCCCGATGCTGGCAAGACCTCGTGGACGATGTAAATAGGGATCCGTGGGGCCTAGGTTACAAGCTGGTCATGGGGAAACTTGGTGCCCTACGGAAGCCTTGTATACATGACGCGGAAAAGATGGACGCGATAGTGCGGGGACTCTTCCCCGCACATCCCGTCCGTGTTGACGCTGTCCATGGTGAAACAGCAGTCGAGTGCCCACTCTTCACACAGCTGGAACTGGAGGAGGCAGTCCTCTCCCTGAAAGCGAGGAAGGCTCCAGGTCCAGATGGTGTTCCAGCTGAGGTTTTGCAGCTCGTCTATCACCATTGTCCTGACTTGCTGCTCAGCACATTCAACGCTTGCCTACGGGACGGGGTTTTCCCGGTACGATGGAAGGTGGCGAGGCTCGTGCTGGTCAGCAAGGGGAAGGGAAATCCCGAATCGCCGTCTGCATACCGCCCGTTATGCATGCTAGACACGGCTGGGAAAGTGCTAGAGAAACTCATCAAGGGAAGACTCACTGACGCGATTCGTGCTGCTGGGGACCTATCTCCTCGGCAGTACGGCTTTAGAGCAGGACGTTCTACCATTGATGTGATTGCAGAGGTGGTGAACGCGGTCCAAAAGGCAGAGGCATATAGTCGCACCAAGCGACGGATCGTCCTGTTGGTGACACTCGACGTCAGGAATGCCTTCAACTCCGCTAGATGGGTGGATATTCTGGATACGCTGGAAAACTCTTTTCAAGTTCCAGAATATCTAATACGGCTTTTGAGGAACTACCTAAAGGACCGAAGCCTGCTCTACGACACGACACAGGGCCAACGAAGGATGGCGGTTACATCGGGTGTTGCCCAGGGATCTATCCTTGGTCCGGACCTGTGGAACGTGTCTTACGACGGGCTACTGAGACTTTAGATGCCAGATGAGTCGCGCTTGGTCGGCTATGCGGATGATGTTGCGGCTCTGGTCGCCGGACGCACCGTTGAACAAGCGCAACTTAGGCTAGGTATGCTAATGCGCCGAGTGAGGGACTGGATGACTACTCGCGGGCTCAGTCTAGCACTGGATAAAACCGAAGTGGTCATCTTGACAAAAAAGAGAATCCCTAGAGTAAGGATGATCAGTATTGGAGATATACAGATCGAATCGAAGCCAGCGGAGAAGTACCTGGGGCTACTGATCGACTCGAAGATGAGTTTCTCTGAGCAAATCAGGGCAACGGCTGAGAAGGCTGCTTCGGGAATATCGGCCCTGAGTCGACTTATGGCCAACGTAGGGGGACCCAGCCCATCAAGAAGACGCCTCTTGATGAGTGCTGTAGGGTCAGTGCTACTGTACGGAGCAGAGGTATGGGGCGACGCTCTCAGCAAGGAGGTATACCGAAAACGATTGGCACAGGTACAGAGAAGAGGAGCACTGAGAATTGCATCTTCGTATCCAACAGTCTCCGACTCGGCGGTGAGAGTGATTGCAGGCGTGATACCTGTCGCCCTCCTTGCTAGAGAGCGCCGCGCTATTTACCTGCGCCGAAACGAGGATGCGAGTGAGATGGTTGTCCGCGAGGAGAGACAACGCTCGCTCAACGATTGGCAGCAGTCTTGGGGGAATTGCACGAAGGGAAGGTGGACTGCGCGCCTCATCCCGGATGTGAGACCGTGGCTAAATCGAAAGCATGGTGACACTGACTTCTATCTGACCCAGCTTTTGAGCGGGCACGGGTGTTTTCAGTCTTACCTGCACAAGATCGGCAAGTCACGGTCTCCCGATTGTCGGTTTTGCCCAGGAGAGGAGGACAATGCCTGTCACACATTTTTTGCGTGTACGAAATGGGCCAGGCTGCGAAGGGAACTCTACAGGGAGACGGGAGAGCTCACCCCGGATAATATAGTTGCGGTGATGCTCGAATCGGTTGACAAATGGAACCAGGTGGCACATTATGCTCGGGCAGTCCTAAAATATAAAAGGGACTCACAGCAGCCGGAGGCGCTGGGGCTGGGGGATCGCTCTTCTGGCAATTCCTCTTCCCCCCTCCCCTCCCGCTAGGAAAGGGACTCCCCAGCTTGAAGGCGCCCCACGGCGTAACAAAACGAGACCTGGCCCGAAGTAATGTGTCAAACGGTTCCAGGCTAGGTTCTCAGATTGACAGGGGAGGTGTTTAGTGGGTAGTCCAAAGGTATCCTCCATGGGAGTCCCACACTGCCAGACTCGGCGGGCATAAATGCCTTCACCTCCCTACCACAAAAAAAAAAAAAAAAAAAAAAAAAAAAAAAAAAAAACAAATGGTAATCGAGGGAGAAAACTTCGATAACTCAAACTAGATTTAAAGTCAACTCACTAATTCGAAAAAATTTATATCACGAAAACTTAAATAGAAGTAAATCCAATTCATAATCAGCTTCGACTTATAATTTTCACTATATGAAGAAAAGATAAATGTACTTCACCTGCATATTACACCACAAGATCCGATAAATTTGAAATCAATCATGCACTGGACTTTTACCGAATGTCAACATGGTAGATATTCGATGTAGATCTATTTGGCGCCAAAATGAGCATGAAAATGGTTTGAAACTTATGACTACTGTTCTTTTTGAACATATTCAAGCAATTTTTATGAAAGATAAATAAACATTGATTTTTTGGATATGTTTAAATTCAAATTTATTGCTCAAACTCGAATAATTTTGTTTTTGAATGTTCAGGATGAGTTCAATAAAGCATATTACTAATTAGCTTTTGAATGTCTTAAAAGTTAATTTAGAATTTTCAAAGTTTTTTAAAAACGTTCTGGAGTAAGTTATGCTTAGTAAGAGCATATGAAGATAATAATAATTCTATCTACATATATAGTTGAATTAAAAGCCCCAAAAGATTTTTAAAATTCAGACTACAAATTTAGCTAAATTAATCACGAGAGCCTTTTAGATACTTTGTACACTTATCAAATAAGTAATTGTTCCTTTCTTCATCATGTAAACAATTGTTAATTTGATAAGGCTAAGGACTATCGAAATATCGTGATTGATTTATATAAATTTGTAATGTATATCTTAAAACCAATTCAGTGTTTTTAATTCTTGATCGGTTTAGAATTTACATCTAGTGAAAGCCCAATCATTTAAATATTTGTAACGTCCACCTAAGACAATAAAACTACCTTATCTTTATCCTCACAATAATCGTATTATCATTGTGGAGAAGCCAAAAAGGTAAATGAAATTAGTAAAACTTGTATTCAATCAAATATTTCAGCTCAACATCCCAAGGGGAACTGCTTTCACTTTATACTAGCGAAGGGCTATTACTTCCGATGGGACCTGCTTGTACTAAGCTTCAACAGCACTGCATACTTGTAAAGGGCGATATCTTGATTATCAAACTAATCTGATTCAGCTTCCTTCCAGCTGAAGACGATGAACCTGAAATGAGCAAAAACAAAACAAGCTATTTTTTTAGCCCTGAGAAGGGCTTATTGGACTTGTTCGCTGTTTTACTCTTTGTTTATTTTTTTAGGGCCCTGAAAACGCCCATTTATTGTTTGCCATCTCGGATATGCAGCGACATCGATTTAAAGTCTCTCGGGTCATACTATTGAATCGAATTCCGTTCCATGAACCTAAGCAGGTCTGGAGTCTGTCCAGCTGGAAGCAATGGGACCTGAAACGATTAATAAGAAAGAAAGGTATTATTAAGCCCTAAAAAGGGCTTTTGGACTTGATAGTCGCTTTTTACTCTTTGTTTAGTTTTTGAAGGACCTGAAAAGGGCCATTTACAGTTCACCATCCCGGATATGCAGTGACATCGATTTAAAGTACCTCATGTCATACTATCGAATCGAATTCCGTTCCATGAATCTAAGCAGGTCTGGAGTCTATCCAGCTGGAGGCAATGGGACCTGAAACGATTAATAAGAAAGCAAGGTATTTTTAGCCCTGAGAAGGACTTTGAACTTGATAGTCGCTTTTTACTCTATGTTTATTTTTTAGGGCCCTGAAAAGGGCCATTTATAGTTCGCCATCCCGGATATGCAGCGACATCGGTTTAAAGTCTCTCGGGTCATACTATCGAATTCCGCTCCATGAATCTAAGCAGGACCGAAGTCTTTCCAGCTGGAGGTGATGGGACTTGAAACGATTAAAAATAAAGAAAGGTGATTTTAGCCCTGAGAAGGGCTTATTGGACTTATAGTAAATTTTTTACTCTTTGTTTATTTTTTTACTGCCCTAAAAAGGCCCGTTTATAGTTCGCCCTACCGAATATGCAGCGACATAGATTTAAAGTCTCTTGGGTCATACTATCGAATCGAATTCCGTTCCATGAATCTAAGCATGTCCGGAGTCTTTCCAGCTAGAGTTGATGGAGCCTTAAATGTTAAAAAAGAGACAAAGGTATTTTTAGCCCCGAGAAGGGCTTATTGGAGTTATAGTCGATTTTTTACCCTTTGTTTATTTTTTTAAGGCCCTAAAAAGGGCTGTTCATAGTTCGCCACCCTGGACATGCAACCATACAGATATAGAGTTTCGTGTTGGGAGTCCACCTGTTGAGTCGAATCCCATCTCATAAAATCGGTCTGGCGTTTCTCCAGCTGGAGAAGATGGGACCTGAAACAACTAAAATAAACAAAGGGATTATGTAGCCCTGAGAAGGGCTTATTAGATTTGACAGTTACTTAACTCTTCTTAGAAATATACCAAACCTTAAAAAACTTTTGTAGCTATGATTTGAAAGCTCCTACGGTAAAAGTTATACTATATGCACTTAGAAAATTTCCACACAACTTGTCGCGCAGCGGTAATTTAGCTGAGAGCATCTTTATTTCTTACTTCAGCGATCACTAATTGGAAAGATAAACTAAAATGATTGTACTGATGTCCGCACCTAGTTGTTTACGCATATCAAACACTCACTCGGGGCCAGTAAAACAAACCAAGTGAAATATAACTTTACGCATCCGATTTACATGATTGTTACGCAAGTCTCATTAAAATATCTGCCACCAATTTCCACTTAAACATTATTAACGATTCACTTTTCGTGAGACTGCGACACTTCACTTGAATACTTATGAGCTTACGGCACCAACTTTATCACGTAATTTCTCATGTTTTAAGCGATTTGCGTAAGTGCAAACTATAACTTTCATTGGAGCAATTTTTCGAGCAACGCTCACCAAATTTTAACTGTTCAAATCGCACGGGTTTGCCTTACAAAACTATTTTTGATTCCGATTGTCGATTTTAAGCGTTTGAGATGCAAAGACTTGTCTTTGAACTGACAAAACTGCACAGCTGATGTACGGCCGCCATCTTAGCCCTTATGCAATACGTCATCGATTTCACGAATCTGGCCATTATATTAAGATGGCGATAGCATTATCATTTCATTCGACCCAAAACTGTATTGAGGCCATTACCCACTTCATATTTGGAATCACGCAACTCGCGCAATTTTTATGACCTAAAATAGCATTCGAAACTAATCGATAACCAAGCTGATCGTTTCATCTGTAGCGACAACCGTTGTGCAAACGCCGCTGCGTATGCTAAATTAAGTTCATTGCACCCAGCTAGCATTTTGTTTACTTAGCAATTAAACATTATAAATTTAAGTGATCAATTAATCGAAGCACTTTTGGTATTGCGCGAGTTATTAAATGAAGAAGTGTTAAATAAAACAAATTGTAAATATACAAATTGTGTTTTTTTGTAAATCGCGGAGCAACTAGTCATAACTTGTATGCCTAAAATTCACCTTACACTGTCCACTCCTACACTTATCAAGATGAGCAAATGAAGCACATGCTTTGCACCTTCCACTGTTAGTTAAGCTTTGGGAAGTAGACAAACTCCTATTCATTCACTTTTGAAAGTGATAAAAACTGAACGGGTATAATCGCTGAAATAATTTTCACTTTACTAGGAGCACTATTATGTTCTCCGCGGACCATCTGGATTTCATCGTAGAAATCCGTCTCGAAACCGTACAACACCTCGAATTTTCGTTGGCATGTCAATAATTCTTCATATACCGTCATGAAAGCTAGCGAGCAAAGTCGGCCTACTAGTAGTCATGTATAGGATGATAACGTTGATTTCGTAATATCATGGCTGGACTCTTAAAATCTATGACGTATTCTATAGGTGCTAAAATCAGCTAGTGCATATTTGCTCTTGTCAATGAGCTACGAATTTTGTACAGATTTTTTAAAAATAGTTTTAAAAGTGGAAACCATGAGATTTGACTCGTTAAATTTCGGTGAGAGTATCTTAAAGAATTGCTGTAGTGAAAACAATTGTGTTAACTAACCTACATATATTAAATCATTCGCTAAAGATGATGCCATAAACTAGAAAGTTGAAATATGTAGTGCCGCAAAATGTAGTTTTCTGAAAACAATTGCTAT